>CM074179.1:14836542-15105408 GCA_037179385.1 Holothuria scabra
TGTTTTCTAGTCAGTGTTTACGAGATTTCTTCGAGGTTTTTTATTCCAGGCCATGAAATTTCAGTTATTACCCTTTTTTATTCGCAGCACAGATTGTAAAAACATATCCTCAGTCAATCATTATCTTAATCTAACAGGGATGTGTACTTGATTGTGATATATTGACTAACATGATTGATTTTGCCACTGGCCTCCTTTATTTGAATCCTATTTGATAAAAATATACTTTGCTTTAAAATTCTAGTTATATATGTTTTATCACTAGAGTGCTGTCAATAATATACCGTCATTCTTGAAATCTTCCGATATGACTGTTCACACTCATCTTTTATTTTAAATAATTTGTAAAATACGATGTATACAGATTAAAGCTTTAGCGTGGAAGCTCTGCCAATTTTCATATTTTAAAATCTCTGAAGGATCTAAAATGTTTTGATTTATTTCACGATCTTTAATTGTCACAGTGATATATGATGGATAATTTATCACAATATAACCATTTTTAGTTACAGATGTGTTTGTGTAATTATTGAAGTTGAGTTGGGAAAGCGCCACTCACCGATTCTAAACTTTAAGTAGGGTCACCCGCCCTGTTGCACACAATGACTGTAGATTCAACTGTAAGACGCTTAAAATGTGGCCAACAGCTGTTCCTGGAATCAAATTTTCTGGCAGAGAGTATCAACCCCTTTAGCGTTCATCAAGTTCCCCAAAATTAAAAAAAAAACCCTTTCACCAGTTTCTCTCACATAATAGGCAATACACACTCGTTACGAAACACTGTAAGGAAAATGACGTCTCCATTTACTTAATATAAAAGTTACTAATACGAAACTTAATCTTCTTCTATCAACAGATGATAAAGTTAAGAAAACTATGGAACTTAAACGAGTAAGAGGGTTAAGATGATGTTACCATTCTGCACTGTCGACATCATATTTTATACATCATAGCGAGACGTCATGTACAAAAATTTATCTGTAGAAATACTGTACACTGCCTCATCGAAGACGTTCAGTTTGGATTCTGCAGAAACGAAACGTTGAAAACGTCACTAATTTTGTACTTCGAAACGAACAGAGTCTGGTCATAAATATTTATGAGGGTCTTCCTCTGACTTCATAGATTCACTGTGGTTTGTAAGTGGTGTGTTCACAGACTAAAGTTCAGTTCAGCTGTTCAGCAGTGGTGCAGAGCAAGTAACCTCCACCCCACCCAGCCTTTGGGACAGTGGCTAAAGACTGGTTATACGCTCACGTCCGTCGGATGGGGACGTTAAATAGCGGTCCCGGGAGTAGGATTGGGAGCGATTATTACACGCCTGCTTCAATACCTCTGAGCACTAGTCGAAAAGAGAAGGCGATGTTCGCCGACGTTCATCCACGCTCACTCTGGCATAGGGTCCTCGATGAGCCAAATGGCTTCATGACCCTCAAAATGTTAAATTAAATAGGAAGTCCCAGATTGTGTTGCATACATGCCTATGTGTAACGTGTGGGTACTGAGAGAACGTCTTCTTGAGAAAGTGGTGCTGTACATGCAGCTCTCTAACGACTAACAATTGCAGATGTTCAGTAGCTTAACTTTACGTTACACACAGGGGTGTAGATTTTGTGTGTCGATGGGGAACAAACAATTTCATTTTATTACAGCCGGAACCTCTGTCACATGGCGGACTTGTATATATAAGCAATCCACGCACACGAACACGAGCACACACCATATACACACACACAAACAAATTAGCATACACACTCACATTGATACGCACATAAACTAAACGTGAATGGCGCATTTAGTCCTGCTATTGCTCAAAAACAGGCTCAAACGGCGTTTTCTTGAAGCCCTAACGTCATCTGTACACTAGACTCAGCGGTATATTTTCCAGGAGGTGGAGGAAGAAGGTGAGCACCCAAATTTTCTGATTTTTTTGTTTTTAAAGGTTTCAGCTCCATATAATGAGGAAGGTAATTAGCTCTTTTTAAGCAATATTTTGAAAATATGGAGCTTGTATTACAGACTGAAGAAATTAGATCCAGGATTTCCTGTAAGAAAATTTAATATCTTGAGGGATTAGTAAAGAATCTGCATTTCATTTTGGCAAATCTTGAATTTCACGTCGACCAAGGCTCGTGTGTTGCATGCATGAGGCCTACAAATTGAGGCTCTCTGACGTCATTTCAAAGGTCAAGAGCTCGTATTGTAGAAACTTGCGGAACTTCATGGAAAAATGTTCATGGAAATAGCACTGTAGGTACCTGTGTCACTTTATGATCTGGTCATATATGGCAAGTTTCCATTTTAAACTCCAGGGGTTGGTAAAATTTACAAACTGATTAATCAGCAAGCCCCACATTATTAGGAATTGCAATTTGCAGCGTGCGTAGCGGACGGAAAATTTGTTCTTTTTTAAGACAAATAATCACAGATATTCAGCTTTCTTTGGAAAGAATGCGCAATGTTATGAAACGGGTTGGGAAAACCACACTGTAGTTGACTGTTGTCACAAGTGTTTTTTTTTTCTGCCTGTTTTTCTTTTTTTTTTAATCTGTCCAAATATTTGGTGGCAAAAACGATATGTTTGCCCCCAATATTTTTATTATTGTGGCGATTGCTTTCCAGCCCCCGAGGATCAATGCCCCGGTTAAGCAGTGTGCCCAAAATAAAAATTAAAGGTGACGTCCTCTCCCTAGCCGCATGTCCTTTGTGCCAAGTATCCTGCTGTTCAAACAAACCTTCAAAATCGTCTGAGAGGAGTTCTTCACAACGTCTCATCATCAGACCCATCATATGACCCAAATACGAAGTAAAAATAATATTAAGCCTTGGAAAAAGTTAAGGCGGGAGCTGGGCTTGCCCCTCTAAATCCGCACCTGAGGTAAATAATGGCGTTTTGTTCACCGTTCTTTGCCCACCGAAAAAAGAGGTTCAACAGGGAGACAGGGGAAATGTGGCTACTGTCCTACTAGCAAAGTTGCATCATATTGTGAACCACATCAGACATCTTTGATACGAATGATGATATTTCTGGAAATAATCACTCGTAGATTTTTCTTCAAGTCGCTCTTATTATGCTTCAAGTGTTCATCGTCTTATTCTTCAACTTGTTATTGACGTTTGTTTCAATTCAAAAATTTAAATCGTTAAAAAATCTTAATCACTACTGAGCAAGATGAATATTTTAAGGTAAGTATCTGGCAATCTGAAGAGAATTGAAAGACAAGCACTGGACAATGTAAACATATAAAAAACAATATAAAATGGTAAACGTACATTTCTTTACATTATAACTTCACCCAGTGGTAGCGTCAACTGTGCTCAGTGGTAGCAATTTCTAGTCGAGAAATCTGTTGGAAAGAACCTGACCTAACAACAGGAGCTCGCCCTCTGGTGAACTTCTGGTGTCTTTGAACATGCTTTAAAATGTTTCAAAAATAGAACCATTTTGTGTCTCGGGACTCCTTTAAAGGAAAACGTTTACCACGAAAGACCCTCCTTCCCCTTGGCATTCAGTACGACGGGAAATATTCAAACGCTGCCAATCTGTTGAAATTTGGAGGATGAGTTCCTTTCAAAATCGGGAACTACCAAAAAGACCCCTTACAAAGTGCACTTTCTTTCTTGAATGTTCAATACAGGACACAATTTTGCATTCAGAAGACGGTAAAGCTTTCCAGTGCTCCTGTATATCACCATATATTTTCCATGCCAGTCAGAAAATATGCCGTATGCCCGAACCCCCACCCAATGACATCAAAATGTTTATGCACTCTCCAGACTTTAACGTTTGGATGAATTCAAGTTATTGTTTCAGACAGACTTATATGTACTTGTAGGTAAAGAGCAGGGCCCCCCCCCCCAAAAAAAAAAAAAAAAAATATATATATATATTTTGAAGAAAAAGCTTAATAACGCAATTTTCATCTTATTTCTCTTCAAAGTATCTTTCATTACATTTTGTGACTGTACTATTGCATGTTCCAGGTAAACCAAACAGTTATTTCTGGTAAATGTCACATTTGAAGAGAAAAAACCTTGTGACATGACTCCCAACAGCCAATAATAAAATTGGACAGTCTACTACACTTTTTTTAATTTGGGATGACTGCTCCTGCCCTTTAAACTAATAGAAAACATCGCTATGTTGATTTCAGTCAAAATGATTTTTACAGAACAACGTTTATATCTTCGTTAAATACTGCTACAAGGGTTTTTTCAGGACAAAGTTCTTTCTTTATAGTTTGGTATTATATCAACGTGGTGCAAAACAAGGCTACGACATGGATGACCTTTTCATGCATGTTATGTTATAGCGTTGAAGCTACCAGGGTAATTATGTTATCATGAAGTCTGTACAGCGTATGGGGCTGTGTAACTAAGGTGATGACTTTAATAATTCGAAATAGTATAAGTATTCACCTACGTACTCGTTTGAAAATAATACTGTGTTGAGAATTATTTTCATCATAATATTTGAAAATAATACTGTGTTGAGTATTTCCCCATTTCTTGTTTGTAATTTTGAAATCAATGTTTCAGTAAGCAAGAGGATATCTTATACAAGTTGCCGTTATCAACAACGTTTATAATGCAAGAACAATCCGTTCGACGAAAATGAAGTAAATCTTGTCAATTTCATTCATGAAAACTGGTTACCTTGAACCCACCCCACCAGACGGCCGGGGTCGCCCGTTGTTCAGGCACAAAAAATATTCATTTGATATGCCGGTTAGTGTAAGGTACGCAAGCAAAGTTAACATAAGCCTAAGCGTACATCATTTAGGAACTCTTGGTAAAAGGGTCAATTGCTTAGTGAGTTTTCGTAGATAAATAAGCTCTGTACAGAGACCACATGGAAACACATAGTCAAACAATTAGTTTATTGAAATACTATATATTAAATATATTGCACTAATACGCATTGAATTAACAGTACCGGTTATACCTTTGCTGCGCATTTCAACCAAGATAAATGAAATTATTATCTCATCGCTCCGTGAGGAGGATGAGATATTGTAGTCACTTTGCCTATGAGGCTATATATGGCAATGCCAGCTTAAATCGCAATGGTTACCATGGTAACGGTAAATTTTTCCAGGTTACTAGTCTCGAGGTCTAACCCATGGCGAGGTACCCCGGGGTGACTGAAGGTCCACGGCTGAGAGAGGTCAAAACCTGTCCGTGTGTGTGTGTGTGTTGGTCGGTGAGTGTGTGTGTGTGTGTCCAATTTTGTTTTCCTAATATCTTGTAAACGGCTGGGCCGATTTTCTTCAAACTTATTAGCATGGTATCTCAGGTGAAACAATTGCATTTTTAATACACAACCGGAAGTGAAGGTCAAAGGTTACAGGTCAAAGGTCAAATTTAGTGAAATCGCATTTTCTGCTATATTTCCAAAACGCAACGTTCTCCTGACACGAAACTTTTCACATATAATGATTGCATCCAGACCTACCAAAATATACGGTTGCCATAGCAACAGAGGTCAAAGGTCAAGTGGTAGAGTGGAACAAAAAAATTCCATGTGATCATTTGTTCGTAAAACAACGTTTTGTCCCTCAAACTCCTCCTAGTGGGTTGGACCGATTCTTTTCAAAATTGGTAGGTGGGTACCCCAGGGTGGGAACTTGTGTCTCCCAGACCCTCAGAAGAAAAAGTCAAAGGCCACATTTTGCAGAAAAACACTTTTTTTACCTATTTTGTACTAAAACTTCAAAAGAAAACCTTCATTTTACATGAAACTTCACAAGTATAATAGGGTAGACTAGTTCTACCAAAATATGTAGTTTCCATGGCAACCAAGGTCAAAGGTCACGTGACAGGGGTCAAATACTTTTTTTTGTATTCACTTTAACTCTTAACGGACGCATCCCACAAATCTGAAAGTTTAAGTGTAATAGCGTAGGCATGATACTGTAAGTTGTACCGATATGTGTGGTTGTCATGGCAACCAAGGACATAGTACACGTTACAGATTGTCAAAGGTTAAAGTGGGCATGACGCGGCCACAAAAACCTTTGTGTATTGCAAGATTAGATACAGTATTTTACAAATATCATCTCACACCCCATTAAAAACCCGTACAATTCGGCATACATGATATTCGAAGGAAAACTGCGTCAAAATCCAATTTCGAAAAATGCCGCAACAGCTCACCTGACTTTTATGACGCAATTGGCGGCACAAACCCCACCCTACGGCGCGCAGCTAGATGTGGAACTAATGTAACGTTCGGTTAAGTTATCTTATCTTAGCAACCTCATGAAAACGATTACATCACAATACAGAGTCCAACATACAAAGCGAAAGGCGCGGACCATGGTGGGGATTCGGAGCAAATCATTGGCCAATGTGTTCGCGTGTGCATGCGCGCTTGTAAAAATGGTTCTGTTTTTGTGAAAGGAAGACGCGGTTCGGTTGCTATAAAGAACCACACTTAAAGGAGCTTATTGCGTTTATAAATCCTCTTATTTCGACGCTAGAAACCCTTTGGTGCTTCTGCTACACTGTTACAATTCTAAACCCAATATACTTTGGAAGGAAAACTTCTTAATGTCGTCAAAAGTTTAGCAAAAAGAAGTACAGTTTTCCTGAAATAAATGCTCATTATCAAACGATAAGCCGCGCCCACATTCTTGTATTGAATATGCATACTATGTCAAAGGTCACGTTGAGCCGGTATGGTAGGTCCCGTGTGTTTGTTGAACGTGATGCAAAAATAGTACATGCAGTGTGTTATTGTACATTGTCTACTAGCTGACTTTTGCCCACGAAGCTTCGTAAATCATTTTAGCCTTGTGCAGTGTTTAACTTCATCGACAATTTACACTTAAACCCTAGACGGTTATGCCCACGGAATGGAGTCGGCATCATCACAGGTTTGCAACGCTACTTTCCTTCGTTCTGCTGTTAGTTTTAGGGTAACGTTAGATGTTTTTCCAGAGATTCGAATTTATTATTTCGATGTAGGCAACAGCTGATTGCTACATGGATACATCATTCTATAACGTTAGTTGTTCGGTTTACAGTAACGTTAATAGGGCTTACGCTACACTGGCTTACCACAAGAGGGCCCAGCTGTTACAGTACTGTTAGACATAACGTTACAGTACATGTTGTCAGGGGCCAACCCGATCAGACTCGATGTTTCTCATTTGCCTACAGACACTTTAGATTTCCACAATCCATTATACTAAGCATTTTCTCGGACAGTTAGCTCATTTACTGAGCATTTTCAAAGGTTCGATGAAAAGTGTAGTTCAACGTGTGCAGAAGCAGTACACATGTTCATGTAGTGTGGTGTATGCAGTGGCCACTTACCAAAACAAGTTGAAAGTGTGTCATTGTGTGACGTCATTAGTATGACCAATTTGATTGGATGATCGGAGAAAATGAAATAAGGAAGGAGAGGTTTGCATGCATAATTGTTTGGGTGAAAAAAAAATCGATTTTAATTTTAACGTTAATTACTGGGTAATTAGAGCTTGCTGGTTAAAAGTTGTATCGTCAGAGATACTATGTAATCTTCAGCAAGGTACCGACGTGCTTAGATACCTGAAATGCGGAAAATACCAAACAAACGCAATAAGTTCCTTTAAGCGCGTCCCCACTACGAGCGCGTCTTTACTGTATGAGCTGTTTAATGAAGATGCTATTGCGAATACTAAGCAGTCACCGCGCAATGCACAATTCACAATGTAGGCTCACTGCTATCGGAGCACCGGTGTTTGCAATTATGTTTGCGCTAACACGCGTTACCATGCACATGATTCGATGGTTGTGAGCTCTCTGGTACAGTGTTGCTAACCGTGCCTCCAATGACGTCACCATTTTTAGACGCGTTCGCATACGTTTTTTCGCTTCCGAATTTCAAATGGTCTGAGCCTGGCCGGTAATTGGGAATTCAAAACGTCGTATTTCGGTATTCATGGACAATTTAGTAGGGAAATCATTCACATTATGTCAAGGTGTACCCAAAGAACAGTTACCGAGGAACTTACTTTGGCCGTGTCATCCCCACTTTAATGTTTTGTAACTAGCCTATTTTTCATCAATTAATATAAATAGGCTAGACTCATAGGTTAGTACTTCGTAGTAACAGTCTCAAATTCTTTTTTCACAAGCTTGTATGTTGCAGTGAGATTTTTAAGTTCCTGCTCGCACTTCACTTTGATGGCCCGCATATCTAGAGTGTTCTCATATGATCTATGCAGACAGTTGTTTTCACTCCAAAGTTGCTGTAACTGTTAGGCCTAGTAGTATGAAAGTTGAAGTCAAACCTAGGGCTAGACTTAATCTCAAGCTGGTTAACAGTATGTAGGCTAGGTCTGCGGCTAAACCTATGCCATTCATAGGGTTGAGTTATAACCCAAGATATGAAACTGTGGGTGACTAGGTTAGGCATAGGGCCTCTATCTTACATATTGGTGCCCTTAAAACTTGGTGGTTCTGGAGCATCGCAAAAAAAAAAAAAAAAAAAAAAAATGTACGTGACAATTTCCTTGCCACGGGCTAGGATTGGCCACAGGCCAGTACGCAAAAAAGGTTTGTGCGTCGCCCGGATATCTTCTAACGCCACACGTTCAACATCGCACACACGCCCAGATTTTTTAATTGAGACGCACTTGATGTGCATATCAGCTCGACACACATGAAGTTTGCCGTCGCGTCAAAATGGAGAATACGCCCATCTAGCGCCTAAATAATAACAATTACGCACTTGTCTACAGCGTCCCCAAAAGCGTCTTACTTTTATTATCGTTGCGTCCATATCTCTTAGTATCAGTTTAGTGTAACAGCCAAGCTCCGTGTTTTTTTTTCATAGTGGTGCAAGGGGATAACAGCATCTTAAAAAATAAATTTGTTCCAAAATCTTAGATAGGCCTACTGGACCAAAAGGGCAAGCGTTACAAAGGTTGGGTAGCTTATTTCTCCAGTTCTTATATAATCCGGTGTCAGAATTTAAGTATCCAAACTATGTTTTTTGGAATAAGGGGTGCGCCTGTTCCAAGAACTTGATTGGTCTGTGCCATATTCTTTCCCCTTGCTATCTTACGAAAAAAACTTCCGTCCCCTGGAACGGAAAAAAATCGCTTCCCTTGGACCTCAAGATTGTGGCATGGAGTTTTAGTAGGTAATTTTTGTCAATGACATTCTACTGTAGCATAAAATTCAACACAGATAAAACTTCTACCTCATACATAGTTCAAGTTCTGTAACCAAAGTGCGCACATGTTAGCGATGAGATATGCAACTCCGTGGATTGCCCTCTTGTTATACATTGTGATACCAATTTTATTGTTCTTTATGAAAAGGAACAGTGGAATGTTACTGTTTCATGAATATTATAATAGAACTGGCAGGCCACAATCTAAGTTACTGAATTATTCACGTTAATGTCACTAGCGCCTATATAATAGCAATGTTGGTAAGATAACGTAACACCAACATGACATGTGCTATATAGTGTCGGCTTCTTAGTATTAAATACAATATACGGCCCGGCTCAATTCGCAGAATGATTTTGAATACAGTGCAAATACGTTTTAATTCCTCCCAATAGTCACAACTTAAAAAAGGCGGAGAAAACCGGGGACATATTTTATAAAACCCTGGCACCTGCACTCAGTCTGTAAAAAAAAAAAAAACTGAAAATTGTTGTAAATTTAAAAATCATATAATAAGAAGAAAGATACAGATTAAAGAAAAGTTCTAGTAGTAAGTTTCCAAACCTTTCTCTAATCCTTTCGTTATTTTATCTCTTTATTTTGTTGTTCTGTAAACATACCGTAAGTTTTGCAGTGTGTTTATGTCCCCATATTAGGTGAAACTAGCGTTTTATTTAAGTACTGACCATGTGCATCATGAAAATGAGCGATCCAGCCGGACATGCGGAATCTTGAGTGTTTGGGAACAATAATTTAAATTTTGTGGAATTCTTCAGGTACGTTTCTGAAATCAATATTCGATGCAAAGTTATAGCCTGCGTCTTTTCTGACTTAGTCAAATTCTTTTATTGGTTTTGCTACCCTCAAATCAACTCCACTTTTCAATTCTTAACTTATACTGCTTGCAAAGTGTATCCAGTTTGTTTCGGTGTTGAAACATCGAGCAAATGTCAAATGCTTTTATTGGTTTTGCTACCCTCAAATCAACTCCATTTTTTAATTCTCAACTTATACTGCTTGCAAAATGTATCCAGTTTGTTTCGGTGTTGAAACATCGAGCATTCAAATTAAATCAAAGAATGTTAATGATGATTCATATTAGTTATCTCGTGACATTCTAATGGATTTAAAAGAGTTGCTCTTTTGGAAAGCATCTCAATGCCGGATGACCAGATCATAGAGCTGGTTGAACTTTGTATGCATTGCTATAAAATGTCGTGTTCTGCCTCTTATTCATTTTCTATAAATGTACAATACTAACTTTATAGACAGTTTTGAGCTATTTTTTTCATTTTGAGACTATGTATGTCACTTGATGTTGTTTGCCCCATAAAAACAATGAGTGAGATAATAAATACTTATCCCTTCGTATTTCAGTCTATTTTTGTATGTACGAAATGAACTTATGAAAATAATTTCAAATTTTTACCTGGGCAACGGGTGAACTACAAACTTAATTTCAACTTAAAAACGTCAAATTTGCCTCAGTGTCTGTGCTGAGCCTAAGTAGTTTGCCATGCTTGATCGTTACAGGGCGTTGAATGGGTGATAGGTTTTATAATCTGGGACTTACATGAAACTATAGTGAGATGAAATGAGGTGTTCCGTTTCGCTAAGTTCATAACTAGTTGATTTACAGGTCACCACTTTTGTACAATGTTCCTACAATCCATAGTGACGGAACATGTGAGCAAAATCTGGAATTTGTGTCTTTCCCTCGTCATACCGAAGACTTTAAAAGAGGAATCCCTCTGCCATTGTGCTGGGTGCTCAAAACAAACAATGTATGAAGGTAAATTTACCAGTAAGCAACAACTGAAGAATGGCCGTCGCAGCTTGACAGCAGGGTAACCCTCTTTTTAATGCACGTACACACATACAAGGGAAGAAATAAGTGAAGTGAAGCTCAGTGATCACACTTCTTGTTTTAGACCTTAATTACTTATCTCATAGTTGCTCCTCATCAGATAGTTTACGGTTCAGTACTTGATATTGATGGTCTTTAGGGATATAATTTAAATTTCCAAAATGAATCGCTCAGGGTAATGCTGATTTAACAATTTTCCTTAAAGTCAAAGTTGTCAAAAAGTAGGAAATGAGACATGAAGACATATGGCCTGTCCCTCTCTCGGTTTTACAAAGTTATCATATTCAGCTCTTTATGCATGGTTAAAGGTGGTTCAGAAATCATTGCTCATCCTAGATTTTGAAGAGAATAATGGCTTCATCAAAAAGCAAAATCTGTCATTTTTTATGGTACCACACCTCTAATGGATTCTCTCACTATACAGAAATGATAAGTAAAGGGTAACAGCTAAAAAAAATCTTCACTGGCAGCCATTTTATACAATGGCGGAAATGTAGGTTGACTCAAAATTTTCCATGGTACCGTGTAAAATATTGTTCAGAAGGGTCGCCTAAAAAAATCGTATTACTTATGGAGAATCTCGGGATGCATTGTGTTCCCTTCCCTTCCATTGAATACTTCTCGTTTTATGTCCAGCATAAAACAGCCAAGTAAATCATGAATGGATCGCGTAAAATTTCAAAAGATCTGTTGTTATTAAGTCAGCGCCCATTGTTTTTGCAGATCTAGTGTAATGGATCTTTAAAGTGTTTTCTTCCCAAATTGCAAACGTTTTTTCTTTTAAAACAACAGAAATCAATATTTCCATATCGAAAATATTAGTGGAATAGTGCAGTCAGGAACAGCGACAAAGAGGTCTTACTTATCAATTTTGATGGCGGTTTTCCCTTTACATTTTAACTGCGGATTACATTGTCTATTACATTTGAGTCTAGCCATGGAGGTGTTTCGTAACACATCAATAGCACTTTGTTCAAGAAAAGCGTTTCAGGGACAAATTAAGAATTCCAGGATAGAAATTTTCTTACTCTATGTTACGATTACTTAATATATCTGGTTGTCTCCAGAATAGTATGAGAAAAATTAAGCATAAGATTTCCTTTCAGAAGCCCGTTTTGGTTTTGTTATAAATTTTAGCATGTACATGTCTTCAATGTAAGGACAGTTGGGTAAACATAACCAACACTGGTCACATGTGTGACAACATTGAAAATGGAGAAAACCTGTTTAAAATAGTGGAAGTTTACGGGTTATTCATTTTAAAACGTACCGGTACTTACAAATAAGTTAAAAACTAAGTTTTGCGCGCATGAAGGTAACTCCGGTTGGCTGATCCCTTAGGGAAGCGTCTCCTGTCGTATGGTCACGGAACTAGCTAGTGGCTGGTAAGAGGCGATGTGGAGTCCCCGTGCGAGCAATAGGCGGCTGTCACGCGAGCGTGTCGGGCCGAGGCTGGGGTGTGGTGAGGTGTCGCAGTCAGGAAGAAACAGACCATGCAGAAACGGAAAACAGGCGGTCAAACGGAAAATGGGATACAGGTGAAAAGCTCTGTCACTGGTGCAGAAACATAACTGAAGGTCTGGAAATAGAAGACTTATGGACTGGTGATCAATGTTGTAGTCGAGACCGGCATGTCCGAGACCGAGACCAGGGGAAAATTCGAGACCGAGACCAAGACCGACAAGGCCCGAGACCGAGGCGGAGTGTTCATTTTGCATAGGAAAATAAACTGTCCAAAATTTTGAATACATTTTTACCTAAAGTAACCTTAGTTATTTTATGATTTTGTACATGTTTTTTCATATGCATGACTGTACACAACAGGAGGCCAGAGTTATGACCCCGAATTGGCCAAGACCTTGCTTGCCCAATCGGACAGACTATAGTGCCTCAGTGGGGCAGAAATAATGCCCTAGTTGAAGATCTGGAAAAGTGCAAACGGACACCGCCCTTTTGAAAAAGAGTCTGTTTTTGTTATGGTCATATGCCAAAACAGGGAGCTTCCAGTTTTCTGACCAATCATAGAATACATAACTTGTAATCACTAATCCAAGTTTTTTTTTTTTCAAATATGGCCATCATTGCCGTAAGAAAAAAACTCTTTCTCACAGGGGGTGATGACTTTTTTCCGACTCCAGGTGCCCAACCAGAGCATAATCTCTGTCCCACTGAGGGACCAAAGTCCGTTCGAGTCGGGAAGGCATTGGCCATTTGTGGGGTGACAGCCCCCTACCCGGCCCCCGTCCAGTACGGCCCCGGGTGGCCCTGCTCATCAAATCGTGGCCAGTGAGTGCTTCAGGTGTTAACTCACAGGAAAAAGATAAAGAGCGTGTCCTCTCACCTCAAACTAGTACAATTACCGTAGTAGTCCACAGAAATTATCTCGTATTTGGTGTAACGATGAGAGCATCCGCCTCTCGGGCTGGAGGCCCGGCTTCGATTCCCGGGTTGACTCATACCAAGGACTCTAAAAGTGGAACCTACTGCTGTTGTGCGTGATACTCCGCATAAGCAATGGAGTAGGGAAAACAAGGCAGTCAAAACTAGAAAAAATGCCATGACCTGCTCGACTGGAACCAATAGGTTGGAAACTAGGCCGTTAAACTCTAACTCAAGGCAATTGGGCGTTTTTGTAAAGTAAATCAATGGATGGGGTTATAAAGGTAAGGTGGGGTTCGGTGAAGTAAGCAATTTTGTTAGAAGGGGGAGGGGGGATGCAGTATGTTGAGTGATTGCCGGTAGAGGGTGTGGTCTAAGGAAAATGATTCCTATTTCCCCTTTGAAAATTCTTGACCTTTTCAAGGAGCCCTAATGCAAAATGGTGCATGATTTTTTTATTTTTCAGGAATAATCCTGAAATATGAATTGTGGTGGTTAATGGGTTAAAAAGTGTATCTACATAGTCTTTATTTTAAGCTTTTGTGCAAAAATTAAAAACAATCAACTTGATAAGAGATCAGAAATCTACCACAAAATGTACCATAATATCAGATGGAATGGTAGGCTATTTAATCTTCAGGGGGAAACTACAACGGAATTGAAAATATGCTGTTTCCCTATTGCAACTCTTGGCTAAACTTAAGATCCGCTGAATTGATGCAATTTTGTATGTTACTGTCCGAACTCAGGACTTCAAATGGTTTTACTCCGAATACTTGTTGCATGATAAATGTAAAACTATTGCTCAGCGCACCTGACCATCCTCCACTCCCCTTCCCTTTTCTCGTACGTCTTTACCGGTTGCGGAACGAACCTGAGGGATGCCCCTTACCCTTTGAAATTGTTTGTAAATGTTGATGTCCTTATATGCAACCTTGTGCCACATATGCTACCTTCTGTGAGGAAAGGGGTTGGGTGGCATTGCCCAATGCCCCTCCTGGGTACTCACTGGTGAGGTAAGATAAAATTTATTGACATTCATCATAAACTAACAATGGACAAAGAACACTCACTTAAAAAATGAATAAATGCATTAAAAAGTTTTCTATACATCTTACAATGTACGTAACACTTCAATTTTCTATTTTTAGAAATTAATTATCTTACTCAAAAAGTAGAACAACAATTTTGTGGCCTGTCTCGAAGCGAGACAAGGACAATTTCCGAGACCGCAAGGGTCCGGACCGAGACCACAGGGTATGGAGACCGAGACCAAGACCAGGAAGAATCGATCTCGAGACCGAGACCGGTCTCGAGCACTATAACACTGCCGGTGATGATAACTTATAGAGGACATCTATAGCAACTACATGACTGATCGGAGTTTGAAGGAGAAGAGACAGTGGCGTAGCTAGGATATTTTCCAGGGGGGGGGGGGGCAGAACTCGAAAATTTCTCCAATATTATTCAGTTTCAGTATATTTTCAAGGACAAGGTGCATACAAAATACGTAAATTTATGTTAACAACGAGATTATCATGACGTCATGTAATGTTACCTAAGTTAATACATGGTCTACAGTATCCTGAACATGACTACTATATACATAGGATTAAGACAATGTCATCATGGGCCAATTGTCACCTCCATCCTCAGTAATTAATTAGATTAATTTTCCGAACCAGGCCTTTAAAAATAAGGTAAAAATCATAGGTTGGTCCAGGGTATTTACGAAATTGTAGGAATTAAAATGATCCATGTTATCTTCAACTTTAAATTACACAAGATGGGCACTTAACAGACCACAAATATCACAATTTGGCTTATTTGTTAATTATATCCTTACTCTGCATGATTAAAGTCGGCCGGAATCGATAATGCAGAAATTACGGGGAGGGAGAATGGATTACTTAAAATTAAGGTTCTTGGGGCTCCCTACTTGGTGCCCCAGATCGTCTTTTCAGAACCAAAGCTAGGGTGCTTCTCTTGTGATGAGAATTTAGCCCTTGTTTATGATAAAATTTAACGTTTGAGACATCTCAGTAATGAAACTGAATGAAAATTAGGGGAAGGTGGGCCACTCCTAACTTTAACTGAAAAACGCTTGCCCCCTCAAGACATCCTTACTGAAGTACAAACATACTCTGGTTTCCTATATAGCCTTTTCAGGTGACTTTCAAAGAGTCGTTACCTGCAAAGGTTGAGCGCGCCGAAAAAAAGAATTTTTACTTCACCTCTGTAATGAAATTGAAATAAATTAGACAAAGAGTGGTCCCTTTTCACTACAGCTGAATAAGGGGTTCCCTGAGGATATTTGTACTAGGCAAAAATGTACCGTTGGTTTCCTGTAAGAGTCCTTTTCATGAGATTTTTACAGAGTCCTTATCTGTGATGGGACGTGTAGAACACGCCGAAAATAGACTTTTGAGACATCCCATAAAGAAATTAATGGAAATTAGAGAAAGCGTGGGCCCTTTTCACTACAGCTGAATAAGGGTGACCCCTGAGGATATTTGTACTAGGCAAAAATGTACCGTTGGTTTCCTGTAGAGTCCTTTTCATGAGATTTTTACAGAGTTACTATCTCTGATGGGACGTGTAAAACACGCCAAAAATAGACTTCTGAGACATCTTATAAAGAAATTAATGGAAATTAGAGAAAGCGTGGGCCCCTTTTCACTTCAGCTGGAAAAGAGTGGAGCCCCAGATTGGGGTCAAATAAGACCATCGTCCTTTCAGAAAGCTTGGAGGCACTTGGTCAGAGAAGAGGATCAGAAGACGACCGCCTCCCTGCCTCCCCCTTTTCACTAGTTACGCTAGAGCTTAAGCTCTGTGCGGCCCTGGCACTGGTGATAAGTTTCAGTGACAATGGAAGAGGTGTCCTTCACGAAGTAACCCCGAATCCTGAAATATTTAAAACTGTCTCACGCGAAGCGTGTCGAAAAAACAGCGTTGAAACATTAATTGGAAGAATGTTGTGTTTATCTAGTTTCAATGCAGTATATGGCCTGTTTAAACATTATACAACTTAATTAAGTATCACTCGCGAAGCTCTGTCAGATGCAGTTTGTATTTCTTTAGCAAAAGCAACCAGACTAAGACGCAAAAAACTAAGTTCTGGAAAAAAGTGGGGGGAGGGGCAAGTGACCCGTGATCCCGCCTATGTAGACAACGGTTAGCTATTGTTTTTAGCTCCATTCATGGTTAAACACAGAGTACGATCAGTCTATAACCTGCCCGGTAGCCTGTTGGATGAGAGGGCATTAAATGCTTAAACTAAATGAAGGGCGCTGCCATTCGATAGGTTCGAAACTGGGCTGTTAAACCTCAGCTAACCTAATCTAACCCAGGGCGTTTTCCACTTTAGTGACGGGGTGAGGGTGATACGCGGAGCGCGACCATCGGTTCGCGCGGAGCGTCCCACCAGGAGATATTTCGCTAAAACACCCTAAGGTTGCAGGACATGACACTCCCTGTGCCGCATTCCTGCATGCTTAGAGTCCCACATTTTTTATCCTGAAAACTTTTAAGGAGATAATTTGTTCACAATCTATATAAAAAAGAAAAATCTGGAAACTCTGAGGCCCACCGGTATTGCTGACAGCCTTAAATCGAATAAATACAATGGTTGTGGAACAAAAACAAACAGAAATTGTGATAATTAAATGAGGGAATATTTCGTTCACGAGGCTATGATTACGTTACTACTTATTAGCAACGTATTATCCAATAATGCATCAAGTTAATGAACATAACATTAGCTCAACAATATATAGGGAACTATCTCGATGATGGCATCCTATGCTCCGGTCCCATGGCCTATCAGTGTTGCGCAGTATACATTGAACTGATCAATACCCTGCATGTGTACAAGATAGAGAACATTCACGCTGCTGCAGAGAGGGATTTTTTGCGGAACGCGAGTCAGCGCAGCGCGCTTCATGCTGCAGTCACACAGATGAGATCTGGGAAATGCGTTGCATGGAAATACGAGTTATGCATGAAAAAAATGTTTCACGATTACTTATACTGAGAAATATTCAAATAAATAGGAAAAGGAAGTATTATTTCGTCAACTTGAAATTTCCCCCAATTCCCACAAATTTCCCCAAAATATTTTTCAGGGGGGGGGGATGCCCCCCCCCCTTATTGGCTGCACCACTGAGGAGAGACTATATAGCCACACCTTCAGCAGTTGACTATGAAGCAGGTACTTTGTCAGACAAGAGGGCTTGAACAATAGCAAGCCTTACTTACACGCATAGTATAACACTAATAAATTAACATATGATTAAACGGTGTCATGCCAGCTGAATGAAAACAATAATGAAGAATGCAAGCAAAGCCTTTCAAATTCATATAACCAACGAAACATACTACAGCGTCTCAGGCAAATAATTGTAACACTCATTGCACATAAAATTAGACATAATTTAAATTTCTTGAAAAATAAGGAACGTGAGGAAATGCTTTTTCGAATATTCGAGTGCAACTTGTTGAGTCTTCGAGTATTCGAATAAGACTGCAACTAGTTGCACCGTAGATTTAGCAGAACTAAGGAGAAAACTCCCTCTGCATGCTCTCTATATTATGTCTCGTGTTTCCGGGGAAGGATGCATGGGTATTCAAGTTAGTGATAGACATACACTTATTCAACATCCAGGGTCATAGAGATGGTTACGTAGGCAGAGTATACCGAGTTACAAATTTAGATAATGTCCCTATATTTCTTATAAGAGCATTGGAGTTGATTGCATGCTACATTTGTTTTTAAATTGATGTTAACTGGTTTAGTTTTTGTTTCCCAAAATGGGACAAAGTGTTCGTTGATACTTAAAAAGAAGAATCCGTACTTTTGCGCATTTGACCTCCATCAAATACAGCTGTGGAACGATCCGTTTCTCTATGAGGCCTACCTACCTACTCTGTACCATTTTTGCTATAAGTGCTTCTGGCTTGGAGAACCTTGCATATCTAACTGTTGTACTACCATACCTCTTTCAACTATACCCAAGAAATACAGAAACGACAGTGGACCTCAACTATATTTACCCACCGATGCTAGAAGTTTGGAAGAAAAATCATACATAATTGAAAAAGGGAAGAAGATGAAAAAAGCGACGACTGACTTGCTTCCCTACCTTGTACTGTTGTATTTTAAGAGTAATAAAGGGAGCCAGAGTTTATATTTCAGACAGGAAGACCGATTTACCTACCTGCTCCTCACCTTCATTGTCTTTAATGTTTCTACACAATTCCTGCCTAGCATGTTTATTTCCCAGTCCTCTCATCTCCTTAGTTATTGCCTGTAAAGCGTTCCTGAACACCTCCAAGTCACGTTTGCCTGGCAGTGCACCCAAGTGTCCCGAGATGCTGCTTGTAGTTGCCCATGTTATTCGAGAACATTAGTAGGGAAGTTACCAAGAGCTGGCATTTCTATAGCTTTAGGCCACCTGGTGTAAGAAAATGTCTACTTGTTTGTTTGTTTGTTTTATTTTTTACATTATGTTGCTTTTCTTTGTTCTCTAAAGCCGTGTTCCCATTTGGTCCAGGGAGGTGGATCTTGATCTACCGAGGTGGATCAACATCAGTTACCTTGATCGAGATCCGCGTTCCCATTTGAGTGAGCGCGGTAGATCAAACGTGTTTTATGAACACATTGCGCAAGCGCGAAAAGGTCACCAATGTTTACAAGTCGGCCCGCCATGCATTTCGTATCGATGTATCACAAAAACATACATGAGTGTAACCGGAGATCCAGGGTCACTTGATCTACCGATGTGTTCCCATTACAAACTTTGATCCAGCGCGGTGGATCTGATCTATCCCGAACGGTCGATCAAAATCGGTGGATCTTGAGTGAGTGTTGTTGATCTGCGTTCCCATTAGTGTTTGGTCCACCTCGGTAGATCAAGATCCACCTCCCTGGATCAAATGGGAACACGACTTTAGGAGTAAGTCATTCCAAAGTAACGCATTAAGTATATAATACTAGTTTATCTGGGAGGAGCGCCACTGTGAGAGTCTGAGTATAGTATTTTTTCAAATTTTCGCTTCAATCTATTTTTTGGCACAAAACTTGCTAGTGCCTTGCTTTTCAAGTGACCTTGTCTGCAATCATCTTTAACCTGCAAACCAATGCATCAATAGTCGATCTGATACTCTTTAGAACTGTGAAATAACCCTCGGTAAAATTAAATCCGTTCCAGCAGGGCTTCCCCTCTCATTTCTTTTTAACAATAATTTGCTAAATGTTCAGTACTTGTTTGTGCCACTCCTCATTCACCGCTTTGCTTCGTTAAAGTACGGAAGTTGTGTAGTTCTAAGGCGAAAACAAAACTAAAGGATTTTTTAAGTAAACACCCTCAAATTTGACTCTGACCCAGCGTTGTTTAATTTCTATTATACAGTTGCATTACATATCACTAAGCTTACCCACATACATAGCTTCTTTATCATACAAATATTACAAAGCAAAAACCATAATAAATCAATACAACACAGAAACTGTAAGAAGGATCATGAGTAAAGCAGACTATAGACGAATCAAAGCAGCCAAGTGATCGTCTGATTTAGTCGGACATAATTAGGGTCCATCAGCTTTAATCTTTCAAATTCTTCGCTTCTCTGTATCATGATTGTACCCTAAAATACCTCTTGACATCCTCAATTTTACTAAATAGAGATAAACGTGACAAGGGCGGCGCCTTTTGGCTAAGATCGTGTGTAGTATCTGTTCTTTTCATCCAGTCAAAAATGTAAATGGCCTGAAGGCCTTTAGGTTGGTCAAGTGTTGTTTTTAAGTGGGCGTATAGCTTCTTCGGGAAGCAGTTTCAAGTTTGGTTTCGCCGAACGGCAATTTGCCAGAGGGTCGGGAGGACTTTGGAAAAAGTAATTTAAAATGAGGGCTTAGAAAGCCTTACAGCCAAAGATAGGAAGATTGAAGGCTGATGCAGTTGGCAAGCAAGACCTCACATTTGTGACGTCACTGTTGTACAAAGAGGTGCCGTAACTGTGTTATGTCAGTATAGGGATATTGTATATTGTCATTTTATTTTTTTGATAGGACGTATACTAATCAAATTGGAGCGCGTTTTTGATATGACACCATAGGCAATAATTTTTCCCGTATTGGGGAAAAATACCTCACCGGAAAATGGCATTCGCGAGCCCATTTGAACAGGATTATATGTGTGCACATGCCTCTAATCATCCGTGCCGATAAATGTAGCTTTACTTCGAGAAAGTAAAATATAATTAACTTACAATGGGGAAGGGGGGGGGGGCGATTATTTTCTCTTGTTAACTCACGCCTTACCCCGTCTACAAAAAATTGCGACTTGGGGGCGTTGGAGTGGCTTTATATTTGTATTAAGACGAGCGATTTGATTTTTTTTAAAGGTATGGGTTTATACGACCGAGCACAAACTGATCAACCATTTAACGTCATTGTCACTGCCGGTTTGCTTGGAGCGTAGTAGGACAATGACATGGAAAACGACATTTTCAGAACCTGTTGAAAAGATCTTAAGCTGTAAGTATTTTTCACTTTTGCACGAAAAATTGCTCACTCCCATTAAAGCGGCTCATTGAGTTGGTTCATGAAATTCAACAAATTTTTCCAAACCGTCCTGTTAAGTTTTCTTCACATACCAATGAATTTGTATATCCTTTTGGCAAATCTAAGATTGAGCGGCAACCAAACTCGTTGCTGCTACATAATGTTATCCAACGCCTACGAAATGAGGCTCTCCGACGAATTTTATTGAGTCAAGAGCTTATACTGGAATTTTATGAAAGAAAATTCATAAGCATAGTACTGTAGAGACCGTTGTCACTTGATGATCTGGTGTCACATGTAGCAATTTTCGATTTCGTCACATGCAGAGCTCGGAAAAGTTTATTAAATTGGAAGGTATAAGCGTGAGTGATTACTTTAACGGACTATACGGTCAAAGTGAGTTTAAATACCGGGTATACTCTAGAATTAAATAGAACGAAATAGAACGAAATACAACAAAATTTGTGATGGTTTGCAAAGAAATTGTACAAAAGTTCTAAAAGTAAGGACCCATTTTTTTATGAAAGAAGGTAAAATCCATAAACTGATCAAAACACACTTCAATGTACTGCAGGAAAATCACAGATCAAGGGGGGGGGGGGGGATAGTACTCACTGGTGTTACTGAGACACCGTTGCATAGGCCTACCTGTGTAAGATTGATGATACAGAAAACATAAAAATATGTCCCTTGGAAGTTTAGAATGACAACTCGTCATACAATATCTGCAGACAGAGGATAGAGGTGTACCTATTATTCCAGATTGAAGTCTCTAATCTCGCAAAATTCAGTGTTAATTCACTTGTCTAATTATGGTCTAAAACAGATTACGAAATGGTCGAATCGCTATTCGAATGTGTGATGTGCTCGTGTCGCAGTTTTGCATATTTTGAGATCATTTATTTTTCTGAAAAAGTTGCCTTTTTCCTTAAAATGTGTTAAGCCTGCCAGGCTGGTAGTACACAAAAGGTTACAAATCTCGTTCAAACAGAGTAAAGAACGATTCCACTTCTTCAAATTCCTTAATGATGTGCTTCTTCATAAGCACACCTGCTGCCCTATGCACTCGAACAATCGTCATAATCATAGCGACGGATAAAAAAATTATGTTTGATATGCAAGTGAAAAAAGAGCATCAATGGGACTGCAAGCGCGTGTAGCGCGCCAAAATTTGGGGGATTTGCAAAGAATAAACGTGTAATTATTGATATAGAAATCGATCGTAATCGGTAGAGCACATCTTTCATAACATGTATAGTATTTGGTGCAGCTTTTAAGTTTCAGGTCATAAACAGTGGGGGGGGGGGTCACTTTTATGTTAGTGTCCCCTCCACTCGAAAAAGTGGGTGGACATGTCCCCCTGGCCCCCCATAATCGACACCCCTGATCTAATCGGAGATCTACCCTTGATAGCGAGGGAAGTTCAAGAAAATTTTTGGCTGTAAAAATCTTTCCGAATGGTCCGAAACAACCCTTTTTGAATGAGAAAACATGAAAACTGGAGCGATCAATTATTGCTTTCTGTGTGCAATAACTAAACAAAAATGTCACTTTTTAAGCGTCTCGCCCTTGCGGCCATTGTCACTAATCTTCTCTGTTATGAAAATTGAACCTTGCCGTAAATATCTACGTAGAGCCATTACCAGTTGGCGAGGAGGGCAGAGGATTTTTTTAAAAATCGCGACACTCAACTAGGCGAAAATAGCATTTCCCAGGTTTGCACGCAAATCTAACCTGTCATAACTTTAATTACTGCATTTAAGACTATTAGTTCAAGTGGAGCGCAAATATCAGTTTGCGTGGCGCGTACAAAACATCTGGAATACTCACAACCCGGGCCCTCAAAAGCTGTCCAAAAACAATCTAAGCGGAGCGACACCAGCCGTTGACGCGCAGCGTTCAGACAATTTTGGGATCGCAGTCCCACAGACGGTCGCAGATGACATTTTTCACCGAGACTTGCAAGCAGACATTATTTTAAGCTGTAGGTTTGCAAAAAATATTTAAAGGCGTAATCCTCTCACCCCAATCTACATTTTAGTAGTCCACATAGATTATTAATTGGCACAGCTCATTGATGGACAGCAAGTTAAAAAAAGCAGAATATTGAGGCTCATATTACATAACATGTACTGAACGTGAGAGTTTTATTATTTTATATTGGATACCTTTAAAACAATAACAAATGAAAAATTGCAAAATGATCAGAAGTTGCAAAATGATCAGAAGTTGGCCTTTTCAAGTGCAGAGGCGGGTAGCCGTATTTGGTGTGAAGAAGGGGCGTATTCAGGTGATATAGGCCTGTAAAGGCAAGGGTGTCATTGAGCAAATATGACACGTCATACAGTTCTTTTAAGTTGTTATAAGGTTATTGTCATTGTTTCATGGGGTAAAAAATCAGTCTTTTTCTCAGACTCCCCCATATCCGCTCCTGCTATTTCCGATTGCTGAGTGAAACTTTGTGTTTTTTAACTCAGTATTATCTTAAAATTTATGCATTTTTCAAAAATTGCGATAGCAAAGTCAATTTTAGATAAAGATACATCTATATAGAGGTAAACATAGTTAAAATCGAGCTTGAATAATGACTGTCAATAACAAGAAAGAAAAAGGAAACATGCTTTAATGCAGTTAATGATCAATGCTCATATATGCTACTGACCAAGTACACCAGGTAGGTGGTATTAGACCACTTCCCTGGAGACAATAAAGAAAAAGTATATACAAAATAACATATACTTGCCGTAGTCTATTTTGGGAGTCTAGACTACTCGATGTTATCTGAGTGGTACTGGGCTGAAATAAAGAAGGAATATTTTCCAAAGAGCAATTACTCATGGTCGTTGTAGTATCATGGAAGTCGATTCGTCTCATGAGTTGCTGGATTTTTCTTTAGATTTCAATATTTTCTCTCGTTTTTTTAATTCCCCTACTCCTTCCAACATTATGACCAATTTCCCCTATGGGGCCAGCCAAACACTCTACAAATCTGCCAAATCTTCTATCGGAGGGGACTCCCTACGAGGGGCAGCCTTGATGAGAACACAAGGCCTTAATTTGTCCAAAAAATCGTCGGTACCGTGCATAGTGTGTAATAATTGAGAACTTCTGTTGGCTACTGCGAAATTTGTAGTTTGGGGTGAGAGGATAAGCTCTTAAATTTTTCATCCAGAGGTATGCCATCTCGAAGCTTCCGTGGGCTTCCCCCTGGACCCCACCCCAGAAATGGGCACTATGAGCTCCGGTTTACCATGCCCCCCGAAAATGTTTGCACCCAACATTATCCTTTGCTATCATTTCGCCCCTCCCCAATTTTGACATCGTGGTGCCTCCACTGATAACAGTCCGTCCTTACACTTAATAGGGAGCTTCAGATTTCACGACGCGTCAGGAGTTTCAGCCCACAGCTCGCGTTGTCGCGCTGACATGCGCGCCCTGAAATTAATTGCGCTTCAGATTTTTGCTACGCGGACGTGGAATACGACCGGACTCATGTGATCGGTCATGCACTTGGTATTCTGCTTCCAAAGGTTTCTTCGATGGCAGAGCACAGAAATGTATAACTCCAGGGTAAAGAAGTTCGTCTACTATCATTTATTGGTCAAAGTACATGACAACGATTCATTTTGGTGAGTGCATAATTTCTAAACACCCCATAATGGGCTTGTTAACTTGATATGCTTTATTATATATTTAAACCAAATTTAAATTTCAATACTTTGTATTTCAAATACCTTTTATTGAAGTGGTGTCAGGTGATTCGCGTCCTCGGGGCCCGTCAGTGTATGTGATCCCATCGTATTAACGGGTTCGACAGAAAATTTTTCCTGTTTTTGCAGGTCATTCTTTTCAACGGAATTTCCAAGTTTTCTGTGAGTGTGTGTGTATGGATTCATTTAAAGATCCGAAATCACTCTCTTTTCTGAAATATTAGGTCATCTGTTTATTACATTAGTGACTTTAGGCAGGCAACTCAGTTTTGTAACCACACTACATTCCGACAATCAAAGCCATTTACTGGCATCCTTGGGGGGGATTCTGCCAGAAAAATTCTGAGCGGAGCACTATCATTAAATTTTGATATCGCGATCCCTCATACAGCCGGAGATACCAGTGCTGAGCCCTGTAAACTTAATTTAAGCAGTCGTTAATTAGGCTTAGGCTACTGCAAACAAATGGGTCACTTCAGTTAACTTATGAACAAATTGAAAATAATAGCACAAAAAAGAAAGAAAAAACAAACGGCATGAGTAAATCACAGAAATTTATATAGCAAGACACACTGATTGCATGTAGATAATTTTTTTTATAGAATTTTCCAAGTTCTGGACAATAGGATAAAAAGTAAAGAAAATTCATTGGAAATAAATGTGAATTCATATCATCAAACAAAGGATCATGTTAAATCGTAAGGTCAATTGCAGCCCCCATTGGGGAACTAGCTCTCTTCCGGGGCGTCATGCACTGTTGGGGGTGCTACACAGATGAGTATCTGCCGTGGGTGGACAGGGAGAAAGTGCCCCCCTTACTAGTTCGACCGGGAAAATCAGTTGAATACACCGGGTTGAAAAAAGGGTTGCCGGACAATTCCCATCGGGACAATGCGCACCGGACAATTCCCACCCGGACAACTCCCACCGGACAATTCCCACCCGGGTTGAAAAGGGGATAATTAAAAAAAGATGAAAGGGAGAAAGTGGAGAAAAGTACAAGGAAAGGAAAAGAAATTATTGAGCTTCAGACACTGGCTTTTGCAAATTCCTTTTAGAGGTACTTGTCCATAGGGATAGCTGTTAAGCCTCCTTGTCACATCAATGTCTTTGAAAACTACCAAAGAAACAAAGACACAAACTATGGAGCTTCACAAAACTACACCCTCTTCATTCCAATGTCTTCATCCCCACATTAAATAAAAAAAATGTAAAATAAGATAAAAAATGTTGCAAGAGTACTTAACACAAAACCGATGTTTCTTCTAAGACCTCTTCAATGTTTCTTTATTTCTGTTAAACAATCAGTTCCGAAAAGGACAAGAAGGTGCTGGCACAAACTTAAAGATAAAAAATATTCATTGTGAAACTATGATTCCTCCTTTTAGATAAGATTAAAAGAAATATTTGGGTTCTTTGGCGAAGAACCTGAGCTTCCTAGAAAAATCAGGGTTGAGAATTGTTGCAAACGACTAGCTGGTATATGTATTATCCAAATAATTAAGCATTTATGATAAAATTGGAAACTTTCCCAGATGGAGGGGCCAGACTTCTCTGGGAAGGGGCATGACACCTTGTCCTCACCTTCCACTGCTACAGTATTTCTGTGTAGTTCCTTTAAATTACCTGCAGTATGCATGAACCAGAATGCATTGTTAACACTGTGTTTTGGATGCACTCGTTGTTTGCTTTAACCCTACTGTAGCTTAATAACAAGTCCAAGTACAGTACTCCTATAGTGCACTAATGGTGCATTTTCATCGCTTTATTCAAATGATACCAATACCTAACAATGTGATAATGATAAACTATTACCGGTGCATTCACTTGATATACCAGTAATCTAATAATGTGCTAGTGATACATTATTACTTGCCACTGCATACACCAGTAACAGTACTAGTACTACGTTTAAGAGTTTGGTAATGATACATTATTAAGTATCACCGAGATCTCCTGATATTAGTCCCTTTTATAGTGTGTTAATGATGCATTTAAAAGTCACTTCATTCAGCTGATGCCAGGGTGCTAGTGATATATTTTTGTCACTACATTCACCTTATACCAGACTCTAATAGTGTTCTCATGAAACACCATTGTCACTGTATTACCTGATACTCTAAGTTTGGATTCTTGTATATATAAATTGTCTGCTGAAACTTAGTTGTCTGAAACTTGTCGTAACCCTTTCCCTTCTCAATAAACATCTACTTCAATCACATCCAACTTCCATCCAACAAATAATTTTGATCTGGTCCTGTGATTTTTGACAATTGTCTGAGACGTCCAACTTGTAGCCTATAATAGATTGATAATCATTCTATTTACTTGCATAAAAGTAGTCTCAGTTACCTGCCTACTCTGCATTTACAAGAGATGTTGAAAACTTCTGTGGTAGTGAAAGACTAGACAAATTTAACTAGGTAGTCACTGGTGGTAATTACCCGAATGGCTGGCATTCGTGTTTTTTTTTTTTTTTTTTTTATTTATACGCAACTTTACCTGAATTAAATGGAACCTTTCTTGGAGAGAAATCACAAAGTATGCCTTCATACAAACCAAAACAAATTAATTTGCACTGACCATCTTCATCAAATCATGAGAAAGAAACACACGGCCTTGTGTCATTACTGCATAACCACCAAAATCATTTTTTTTTTTGTTCGATTCATTTTGAAATTATTTTTGTGTCAGTGCTTGTAGCCTACTTTCAAGCAATAGCATACAAAGCCCAGTGCCAAAGCTGAATAAACAACCATAATGTCAGGCATAAAGCCAGTGTTTGAGCATACAGCAGTTTCACAAAACCCCTTGCCCCTTTCCCTCAACTTCAGAAGAAAACTCGAGGGTGTTTAACTTTAACAGCAGTCTATGGCTAGTAGCTAGAACCCTTCCTTCTACCATGTTTGCAGACTACTAAATAGAAATTTATTTGACATATCCTTTGAATGATGACACTGTACACTCTTTCATACGACATTTTGCATAATTTTCTCAAGATAAACAAATAATGAAAGTGAAAACCAAAACAAAAAATCATGTATTTAGGCCTACTGACTTTGAAACCTTTAAAATTTATGATCACACATCGAAAATCATGATGTAATATACCTCTAACACATTAAGAAAAATTTCAGGGGTGCTAAATGTCTGCTTTGGACAATTGCTGGTATTCCTGCTAGCTTTAAATTACTACTAGAATCAATCATGTAGTTACGTCTATGCTCTCCCTGTAAGCTATGCCTGAATGTATTATATTAATAGCGCAAAGCTTAAGACGCCCTAGCTACTTTGCACTTGTAACGTAACACGTCACGTACGGCATGGTACACATTTTCCACTTACAAAAGCTAATTAGGTTTTTCGCCGTTCGTTGTATCAGTTGTGTATACGAAAACGCTCTATTTTATACTTGTTTCGTGTACCACGCATGGGCGTCCGCAGAAAAAAGTCAGGGGGGGGGGGGCAAAATATCTAGGGAGGGGCAAAACCTCCAAGTCACCATGAATTGCCACAAAGCATGCGAAAATTTCAGCCCAAAATGCCTCCCAGATCGCCGGAAATGGCATTTCTAAAGCCTATTTTTCGCATAGAAACTTGGAAAACACGTTTTGTTCGGGTTTTTGCTTTGAATTTTATACGTTTTTTCAAATTTTTGATTTTCCAGGGGGGGGGGGGCAAGTGCCCCCCCCCCTTGCCCATACCTGCGGACGCCCATGGTACCACGTGACCTTCTCATGTTTACTACTTCTCCCTCAAAATGCGGGATTCCTGTAAATGGAAACTGGACGAAGGTTTGCAGACTGCTTACTGTTGGTGTATTATGATTTTGAGAGAGCGCCATCTTTCGGCTATTACAGAGTCTGCTCCGCAGACTAATTTAGAAGTACAAGTTTTCACAATAGGTAACGACATACGCTGTTACAATTGAACTTTATTCTTCTGTTGACAACTTGGACATTAATGTCTCCACCATCATTGAGAACGACACTGATGATCACATTACACTACCTCACATTCTATGTCTCAAATTATGTTTATGTTCACGGAGAGTGTGGATGGGGTTGGACCAGGGGGTATGTCCCCTTCGGTGGTGTATCCCCCCCCCCCCCCCTGATTCGAGGAAACAATTCACTTTCGTTAGGTAACCTTAACCTGCACGATTAAAGGTGTAATTACTGGTTAATTCTGTCCCCAACTCGACAATGTGCTCGATTTCGCCTAACATGAACGGAAGAGTCACCACGAGCTTTACAAACTTGTCTTTAGTTGTGTGCTGTTTTGGTTATAAAAACACAACATTTTTCCAAAGTCAAGGTCCTCAGTTTCCAATATATATTCAAGTAAAAAAAAACAAAAAAAAAAAAAGAAATGGGCGCTACAAAAAAGATCCAACTCCTCTCCTCCCACCGTCTTGAGACAACTCTGTCGGAGTTTGAAATTCCTTTGCCTCGGTAGTCAAATCAGGGAGGGGATACCAGAATAACACCTTCCTGGTCAAATTGAACCTACGCCAGGGGAATGCTGCTGTTGCTCCTGCCTGTTGTGCACTTATTTCTCAGGTTAAAATTTCTAAGTAATTTACTCCAACCTAGCGACGAAGTACATTATTTTCAACAGTTTGATTTGAAACCGACACGCAACTCGCAAAAAACAAACAAAGGGTAGGATTTGCTGTTCTTCATCCCCGTTAAATATGAAACGCAGCTATTGGTAACCTTAGCACTTAAATTGCTTTTGATCATAGTGATAAGCCAACTTTATTAAAAAAAAAGAAAAAAAGCGAGTTCACAGTTGAATGTCACGTTTACATAAACATATTTTTGTTTTTATGTTAACTTGTCAACTTATACAGGAACTGCTGCTACTAATACTATTCATATATGCATTACACATATGTATACATCATATCTTTCAAGAAGATATTCGGCCCTAACGAAAGATAGTTACATTACAACGTTCTCAATTTACAACATAAAACGCAACCCTTGATCAAAAATTATTGGCGAAGCGAAACCAAAGTTGTTTTGCTGTAGCGGACTGACGCAACTCCCTGGTTTCTCAAAGCCTGGAATGTGAATTTTTAAAGTTGACCTTTAGGCGATAATGTGTGTCTTTATCTAGGATTTATTTAGCTAATTACCTACACCCAACAGATTTCTACTTTCTGTTCCGACGGTTTCATTACTTTAACAATTGATTGAAACTCATTTAATGGGTATGTTTGAAAACTACTCTCCTTGTTTTGTTTAATACTTGATATGTAGGAATACATCACGTGGATTTTATGTTTGTGCAGCTGTACTCTTAAACATGCATTGTCAGACAATGAAAATGCTTTCACTTTTGAATTTAAAAGCCTAATAACGTAGACCAGTAGTTTCTCAACAAGGTCCCATCTTCACCCCCAGGAGTGAATCAGAAGTGCCTTGCAATGGGTTAAACTTGCAAAAAGGAATAAACGCCGGAAAATAAACAAACTAAGTTTTGTGAATAAGAGACAGTGTGTATGAATTGAGTTTTGGCTCAGATTTAAAAATTCATATCTTCATCCACCAGGAATATATAGTATTGCTGTATATAATCTGCCGTTAAGGGAGATATTCTGGATATCAACCATGCAGTTATATTACTATGCGTTTACATATGGCAATGCCAGACCCGAAGTCAGAAAACTTGAAGGCACAGAATGATGGACAAGACCTGGCAAGACCTGTTCGGGGAGGGGGGAGGGTGAAGGCGGGATTTTTTCAGAGGACAAATGTGCATTAACGGATTTAGTCAATGGCAAACTTCACAGTCTCTCAGGGTCGGAATTTTTTTCAGAGGGGAGGGTGGCTCGGCTCCTGGCCACTCGGCTACGGGTCTGTTTGTGTACCGATATAATAAATTCTGTGCAATTTTGATCTTTTATATAGCTCTGAAGAATGGAGAATGGAGATTTTTCCCAAATGCAGAGGTTAAAGGTTTAGAGAAAATAATGTAGACTTTGAAGAGATAGGATGAATTCCCAAATCCTTGAAGCTTCTAGAAAATATTGATTTCCTTCTATAAAAGTTTCTTTAATTTTTTTTTAAATTTTTATTTTTTGTTTTGTGTATCATTTTCACACATAAGACGCATACGTAATATTCTTAGTAGGAACACACACTGGACTGCTAACCCGTGGCTGAAGAGATCTGTTAATGACCGCAACAAAAAATTCAGTGCTCATCATCAGTGTTACATTTACATGTTTGGCAGGGCATGTTTGTGACGCAACTTGGATTGTGCCCAATGGGGCAATCCTGCATGTTACTCGGTCAATACGATTTGTAAATCAGTTAAATTTCTTTACTTAAAAATTGCATTCTATCTGTCAAATATTATTTCATATGCATAATCATACTTGAAATCATTTATCCGTTAAAAATTATATAATTCATTCATCGTTTGATATAAAATCCATCGATTTCTAGATCCATGAAAATGATAAGTACATGTATAGGGGGAGTCAGTGTTCAGAACTTAAAAATGGTTCTGTTCAGGATTCAGGAAAAGTTAAACCTTTGTTCTACAATCATAATTAAACCATTTTAAGAAATATGCCACATTCTAAAATAAAGTTTGCGTGGAAATGCAATTACATAAATTCGGCAATTTAGGAATCTATTTTTCTTTACTGTCCAAAACTGATTGCTTTATGTATTGGTAGTGCAATTTAATTAATACTTCGGGGAATGAAAAAAAAAAATCAAGAAAACGTCTTCGAATTCTTGCTACCTATTCTGATTTGACAAGACCATTGCTATTCAAAGCATCTGATTGATTTTTTGCTATGTTTCCCAGACATTTGTCTGGAAAATAAAAAGGTGGTAAGTTCATTATTTAAATAGTATACGACCATAGGCTGGATTTAATCCAATGGAAAATTCCAATCCGTCACAGTAAAATAGATTTTCAAACATTTGCCAAGCCTTTCAAAATCATTTAGCCTTCCGGAAGCGATTTTCCTCAGCACTCTATCTGACTATGCCACGGAATAAAGCTAATGCAAGGTGATAAAGAAACGTAAAAACTGAGTTTTTCGTGATAAAGTCGGAGAATGAACGGAAGTTTGAAATCCTCACTTCGTATTTTTTTTGCTTGATCTCATTTTATTGATGAGGGCGCTAATGGTTTTGATTTCATAAAAGTGTAACTCCATGAGAAACAACGAATTCAAAACTGAAAAAGTTTATGCAGCATTCACCATATATCCGGATCACACGAGTATTTTAAACCAACAGACACAGTGTGCATGTGCCTTTCGAGCACATTTTCTTCTGAAAGAGAAACCAAGATGACGAAACTTAATTAAATCTCAACGTACCGAATTCAACAAGGAAGAATGATTACACTTCCCTCTTAACCGTTTAGGCTACTTTCATTTTAACACCCCGGAATTTATGAATTTGACTAAATTTAGCGCCTGATTTTAATGACCAATGATACCGCAAACCGTTGGTGAAAATGAAATTTAATGGAGGGGGAGTAAGTTCATGCTGTTACCATGTAGGAAACAGAATTAATGCTTCAACTCATTGCCTTACGCGTATTAACCGTGCCACGGTAAAATTAGAAAACTTCGTAACGAAAATCGTAACAACTTACTGTCCACGACTGTTTCTGTGCCGATAATTTCGAGCGTCACGGTTATCATGATAAAGCTTTCCTTCTTACTTTTTGGAACATTGATTTTATCTGTCTGATTGCATCTTATCGCCTCAAGGAGAAAATGAAGCTCACTACATTTGCACCTGATATAGTGGCCTATTATGGGCCACAGAAAAAGAACATATCAATAACTGTCGTAAATATTACAGTCAGGAGGCTTATGTGTTGTCAGGTTGTGGTAGCCAAATGGCAAACTGCGAGGAGGCACTGCTGCTCAAAGGACACGGCTGAAAGAAAAATGATTGCAATATAGTTTTAAAACTGGATGTTTGAGGTAAAAGGCATATTTTGTTGAACTTTCACATTGGTCTCCTAAGGCCAAAACAAAATTCCAAACATGATCTTCAAACCGTTTGCAAAACCCTTTTCCTAGTAACTCAAGATATCGCGCTTTAAATATTGGAAACTATAAACTGTAAAAGATTCGCCCACTTTTCAACAAAGCCACAGAGTATTATGTAAGATGGGCACATTTTCTCAAATTCTTATTTTTTTTTTCTTTTTGTTCATACTGGAATGTCCTCTCTGTCCTTGATATTTGATACTGCTGGAATTGTCTTGTAAATATGGCATACGGCATCCGTACACATAAGTTGGGTACTACAGGGACATCAAAGATTCATAAAGTAATTAGAAGTAATTTTACATTATTGTATCCCGATGATGTCACAAATTTCTCATAATGCCTTATATAAGTATGCATCACTCTGAACGGCTTTTGAACACTATATGCTATTTGTAGGCGAATTCACCTTCTGAAAGAAAAAAAAAATCTCTGCACATTTCGAAGGCAATGAATTTTTTCTCCGGAAGGTCAATTTAATGGTTCATCAGCGGAAAGACGTGATTGACCAGCTGCAGGGGAAAGCGGTAAATGAAGGCAAATATATGGAAATCGATTCTTAATTAAAATTCCAATATTGAGCCATACTGAATAGTTTGTAGGTCTGTCATAAGCTAGATGACACCATTGCCTGGCCGACTCAGTGGTTAAACATCTACGTTCTCTTTACTTTTGCATTTACCAGGCTACAATGTCCAATGTGAATGAGCATAATGACTAAAGGATGTTCCTTCACAAGTCACCGCTTATGTGAATGTTTCCAGATTATGCCTACACTCTGATTAATAATGTGAAATGAAGAGGGATTTGGAGATACTTTTTCCCCAGAAAGAATAACCGTCCTTAAAGAATCAGAATTGCTTTAAACTACCACTATTAATATAAGCCTAATTGGTTGTCAAATGTTTGTACTTCAAATTTTATCTTCCCCGTGGTAAGGAATCCAAATTTGACAAAATTTGGCAAATTCAGTTCAATTTCACTTTTTTTAAAAACATAGCTACGAAACCTTTAAAGAATGGTTAGAGCATGGACTTGGGGTCTGGATGTCGAGAGTTCGATTCTTGGCAGGATCATAACGGGGAATTTAAAACAGAACCTGCCCTGCCGTTGTGCTTAGTATCAGCGTAAGCAATGGAGTAGAGAAAACCAGACAGGAGACACAACTGGAAAAAGCCGTGGTCGGCTCGACTTACACCAACTGGTTTGAGACTGGGCTGTGAAATTCTCCATAACCTAAACTGACTTAAACAGTGACCATTGTTGAGAAATTGAGAAAAAAAAAAACAGCCGCGGCGGATAAAGCTTATCTTCCGATGTATTCAGATTAAAATTAAGTTCTGTAAATCCCCTTTACCACTTAAAAATACCGTGTTTCCACAAGCGAGTGTAATGGCTTCCCGTGATGATTTTTTAAGGCTAAGTGTCTGTTTTTGTTTCAGTCTATTGCACGAGAACATTCAAATAACTAAACGTCGTTATCATTTCTACTTGTCACACAGGGGCGGCATCAAGGGGCCGGCAAGGGGGGGGGGGGAGGGGGAGGACCGTCTCTATTTGCTATGCACAATACTAAAATAAAAGTAAAAGAAAGGAAAAAGAAGAAAAGGACCACTCAACAAATACTTCGTTCCTATTATCAAAATACCGTGGCAGCGCCCCTATTATCACGTGATATATTGTTTTTCTTAAGCGTTCAATAGAAAAATGATGTCACGGCATTTCCACTGTTGCTTAAAAAGTTAAATGTAGGTTGATTTGCTCTTACTTTACAGAAGATATAATATTTCCTGAAACAAAAAGTGTCTCTGTCACTTTTACCTATAGTGCTTCTACTGATCATATGCGGTATAACAACAATATCACAATATCCTTGCATGATATGATTAAATGAGTTATGCAGTGTACAGTAAATTTATGCCTGCCCAGGCAAAATTTCAGACGATTGCCATGTTGAAATTAGACTACTTCTTGCACTACATGCTTTCAGTACATCAAATTCACGAGCACGCTTCACAGCTGCAGAATAGCTTACGAACGGCAGGTATTCCTCAGGAAGTCTGAGCCATCTTTTAAAAAAGGACACTAGAAATGGGAGTCTTGGACATTACATATTTTACGTTTAAAGGGATAACCTGTCCCATTAAAAATTTGTGTGTACTACCTCTAAAATTGTAGTTTGGGGTGAAACTTGACTGCCTTTAAGACATTTCGCGGAGAACACAAGTGTGTGCGTTTCGGTCACTTGTCATCTATAGCATTTAATTGTCGCTTATTTTACGCATCTCTGTTTATGTGACAAACCTATCCCAGACAGAGGACGAATATAGTAAAATGAAGATGTTTCCGCCACAAATAGCATCTCACTTTAATTAATGCAGAACAATTCATGCCCTTCCCAGAAGTGTATAAGCTACGAGGGGGGGGGGGGGGGGGTTGCCCCGACTCATGGAAATGGAACAGAAGTCGGAAGTTTGCAATATGTGTCACCAGTTTAACAGGTTACACCAGTCAGCATATACAGTAAGCATTTACCAATTTTTTCGTTTATGAAATCCTTATACTTGTAATTATCTGTTACAGAGGGCCAATTGCAGTTTTCGATCTAGTATTAGAGCTCAGGTACGTCACATAAATCACTTTTGAAACTTGTCCGGATGCTGAAAATTTAAAAAAAAAGGAAATTTGCCCTATATGACACCAAAAAATAAATTTACACAGGTGATCTACAATGCCTTTCCGCACCTTTCCTTTCACGAAATCCCAAATAATCTCTATTAGAAGGTGAGCGTCCATTTGGTTAAGGGGCGATCGTTTCTCACCAAAAAATTCCAGGGACCTTTCAAGGCTTTTGGCTGAGACCAACTGCAATGTTGGACCACCGTATTCACATGATTTCATAGTTTTGTGTAAAGTGCACGCCAGATAACAAAATGAAAGCAAAGGTGCCATTGTCCGTTTTTTATTGAGAATGGTCACGCCTCATTTTATATAAGCACGTGGGTGATAAGATTGCAGGCATTTTAAAATCGGTGCGATTGTCAGTTTATACGCAAGTCTTCAGGCAAAACCAAGTGTGGGCTATTGAAGGTGGGGTCCACGAAACAGCTTGGGGCCCCACGTAAAACTCTGCGATCTCTTCATTCTCTCTTCGTGAATATTTAAGTTTCAGCAATGGTTTATCAGGTTCCAATGGGGGGGGGGGGGGGTCGGTGGGATACAGCATATAATTGGTTTATTGGTCACCATATTCATGTTCCGCTTTCATCAACTAATGGACAGACTTTTCGCAGGTACCATCCCTCATTTTTAGATTGGTGGGTTAGATTAGGTTAGATGGAGTTCTACGGCCCACTTTCCAACCAATTGGTTCAAGTCGAGCCGGCCACGACATTTAGGTTTAATGTACATTGTGCTACATTGACTTAAGTATTTTAAGTCATTAAATCATATAATAGTGAAGAACAAAACTAATATGAAATTCCTACTTTTAAATGTTAATGTATACACGGCATTGTATATTAAAATTACTGTATGGGGCAATATTCCATCATAAATTTTGTTGAAGGTTTTACAGTTTTTCACATTTTACTTCCTTAATCGTAAAAGGAAACTCAGGGCTCTAAGTTCCTGACCACGCTAAAATTGGGAAGCCATTTGCATATGTTATTATAATGTGGACAAATATGGTTTGAATGTTATGATTTTGGTTTGCTGACAGCCTACTCATTAAGCTTCCAAAGGAGGCCTTTATGTAAAACAGGCACACAAATTATAGCAAAAAGTATTAATATAGCCATATAAAAGTTTAAATGTAATTCTGGCATGGCATTTTAATCAGTTATATCTGGCTTGTTATGGCCATATAAAACTTTATTTACATCTGTATGAACATTTCATCGAGTTAAATCTGGCTTGATATGGCCAACTAAAACTTTTTTAACATATCTGGGCTTGTATTTCATCAAGTTATATCTGGCTTGTTATGGTCATAAAATACATTATTTACATATCTGGACTGGCATTTCATCAAAATATATCTGGCTTGTTGTAGCCATATAAAACTTTACTTACATATCTGGACTGGCATTTCCTCAAGTTATTTCTGGCTTGATATGGCCATATAAAACTTTATTTACATCTGCCTAAACATTTCATCAAGTTAAATCTGGCTTGATATGGCCAACTAAAACTTTATTAACATATCTGGGCTTGTATTTCATAAAGTTATATCTGGCTTGTTATGGTCATAAAAAACGTTATTTACATATCTTGACTGGTATTACATCAAGTTATATCTGGCTTATTTTGACCGTATAAAACTTGATTTGCATATCTGGAAAGGTATGTCAGCAAGTTATATCTTGCTTGATACGGCCATATAAAACCTTGATATAATGTATCAATATACCTGTATAGGGTTTCATATCTGGCTTCATATTACAATATTAAGCTTGTAACAGCTAGATATTCCCAGATATTAGCCAGATATAAAATTTGAGCAACGGAAATGTTTTTTATGCAACATGAACATTAAAAGAGTTTGTTGACCTCAAAATGGTTATCACAAACTGTTAACCATGCAAACCATTCAAAATTCTGCATCCTTGTTAAAATGTATGAAATGAATTGTTGTCCTAGTGATAATTGTTTTAGTCTACTGATAAACAGTTCCCTTTTCAGTTTTCTCTAAATGAACATTTTACATGATAAAGTCTAATCTTTTACTTCGTAACTGCAGGATGGTTATCTGGCCCTACGCGGTTTTGACAGGAAAATGTCTTTTCCCATATAACACTTCGGTGGCTTGGCAAACAAAGTTCCGGCGGAATGGCATTCAATGATGGATTTTCTCATGATTCATTTAAACGATATTTGAATGAGAAGACCAAGCAGATATTCGTCTTGGTCATTTCTTACAATGTACTGGCTGCTTCTAAGGAGTCATGTAATGCATACGTTGGCTCTCAGAGGTGTGCTTATCTTGATCTGCAGGTAATGTGCATTTCACATTAATGAATTTTCAAAATTATGTTTCATATGTACTATTTCTTGACTCTGACTTCAGACGTTTTGCAAAAGGTTCTTTCAGTTTTTCACGAAATCTTGAAACTAGTTTTAACAAAAGCATGGAATATAGTGACCGGCCAATTCCACCTAGACAATTGGCACCAGGGTAGTTAGTTTCCGGACAACTAACACAGGACAATTGGCAACCCGGACAATTACCACTGAGACAATTCGTACCGGAACAATTATTGAACGACAGGACAATTTCTACCCGGACAATTGCCAACCCGGGCAATTTCCTCCCGAACAAATCCAGACGCACGAAATGCCGCCACGAATAGCTCTCAATCATGCCATTTCCCTAAAAGATGCCCAGGAGAACTCACTCATCAAAGTCACACTATAAATATACGTGTATGATGGGTTCAGTACAGCAACTAAAATTTATAAGTAACCTACACGTAATAGATAATGCTCTAAAATGCCGTTCAGGTATCTAAATTTGTGTCCAATTTTTAATTCTTACCCACTTAACATGCATGTAGAACAACACACTCAAATATGAAAACAGTTCAAATCTTTCTTGCAAGAAATAACTTATAAATTAAGTAAAGCTAAGCCTACATTTGAATTAACACTGCAGTCCTACAATCTTACTCGTGACCAGCTGAGTAGGCTGGAATGTAGTGTGTCAGGTAAACTATCATTAATTGGAAACGAACCAGTTACTCAATATGAATCTGCTGCCAGGCTATCCGATTAAGCTTGCAACTGTTTTTACAAACGGAAGACACAACGAATACCCTTGTTTTACATGGAATGGTGATGGTCCTCCATAATCCTGCCCATTAGCCTATGCACAAAAGCACAGAAGTGATCGGACCGATGACTGATGTAAATATGTCTGAGACATCATTGATTATGAATACATCAATGACACTGAAAGCGCTCGAAAGGTGCGAAAATTTCTTTCATGCAAAGGATTCACAAAAACGGTGTCTTACATGGTGTTAAGTTAAACAATGAAACACGAGAACGACTTAAGCAGATGAGAGACAAGCGTTGAACACCAATTTTGTAATACTACATAATCCATCCAATCAATCCCAGATGTAACGGGATATATCCCTCTCCAAGCGATGTTTGCCCACGGTGATAATGCCTGCTGAATTGACGAAGGTTCGCATACTCTGTGTTATATTGCATAGATACCTAGGTGTTTTATGATTTCTGAGAGAGCGCCATCTTCTCGGAGGTACTACATTGTCTGCTCCGCAGGCTGTAATGGGATTTCCGTTTTGCGGAATTCCCCGTTACGTATATAGCCTATGCTGCTCCGTTAAATGCATAATGTGGTAACAAAATTCATCAACCTGAAAATATGGAGAAAATTTTCTCTTTTTCTTTGAGGAGGTGAAAATTGCATCTCAATAGTATATAGCGTTTAGAAGATACAGGTTTTTAAGTATTGCAACTTTCATGAGATTTGGTGCATCACGGGTAATCTGCGATGTAATCGTGGCTCATTAATTTCGCTTTGCATTCAATTTATTTATAATGATGATTATGCTGCAGGCAATTATAATCAATGTTAATGTTTGTACTCTACATATGATGAAGGGTAATGCTAGACTTACAGGAAAACATATACAAACATTCCAACAGTATCGAATTTCAACGACAAACAGGACGTTCAATTTTAAAGGAAAACAAAAGGAATGTGAGGCAATCTGTCCATATTACATAACTTAAAGATGCTTTGTTGAAATGCAGAGGTATTTTTTTTTTACAAAAATAAGCAGTCTTTACAGTGAGATATCTTGAGTTAGGAAAAAGATAGTAAGATAGGGTTTGAAGGGCATGGTGTAAATATTTTTGCTTATCTTACAACACCCAGGTAAAAGACCACCATAATATGCCTTCAACAAGCCCTTTTTTCAAGATTTTTCTGCTGGTATGATTATTTGCATTGGCATAGCCATTCATGTAAGCCGAAAAGAAACAAAATAATGTGAGCAGGTCACTATACGTTGTGCTTGGTTTAAGTGTGGTGAAGTTGGTGTTTCCTGTTTGTTGGGAATATGTGTACAACATTGTTTGGTGGTATGTTATTCATTCTGTGTTGAGCCAGTTATTAAATCTGATCACAGCTAGCAGCTAAGTGCAAGTTGATACAGCTTAAGTAAAAGCATGGTGATTAGATCAACACGGAACTCTATTGTCATACCTCCTTACCTAGACTATGCTAGCGATTATGTTTGATCTGGAGGAGGGCGTACGGAGCTTCTCTGTGGAATGATTTCTCTAACTGCTCAATTTGTATCATTAATACAGTTTGAGGTACAGTAATTTTCGTATTTGTATATTGCAAATGATTCGTAATAGTGAGAACTTTAGTATGTTGTTACCATAGTAGCAAACTGTACAGACCTACAGAACAACGACAGGAAATAAATGTTAGGTGCAGTGCCGTAATGGAAGGCTACACTTGAATTCGTTGAGTGTGTTAAGTGTGTAACCCGTCCTGAAACTCCAGGCTTTGGGAAAGTAAGGTGAGTTCTTTTTATCCAAGAGGATCATAGCTACCCCAGGATGTTTTCAGATTAACTGGAATTTGATCCAAAAGAAACCAATTTGACCTTGCGGCACTCTACAAACAGTTGAGTAAAAAGCGTTGGGCAAAGTCCAAAATGCTCAACATGGGCAAATTCTTGCCCAACAAACGTGTAGACAATTTACCCCATTTGTTGAATAAATTATGGCAGGTTAAGATCCAAGTTTTAATGATAAGTTCAGTTCAATGTTTCATGATGTATTGCAAAAAGAGGTGGGAAGTCTCAAAAGAAAAAAAAAAATGATATAAGTCTGCCGTTAGCAAAGGCAAACTTCTTTTTAATTTAGGTCCCAACAGTAATTCCTCCGACAGAGTAATTTTAGGCCTACATGTACGTCCACGTATATAATATAAGCCCTAGCTCTTACACGTTGAGCCATTTTACATCTGAGTGAAACTAAACGTCGCCTAGCTGATCGGGTTACTAATCACTTGAGGACTATCAGGCAAAACCTTTTCGGGTTACACGGTCTAAAACCATTTCAACCCAAGTCGGCTTGTTCCTTACAGGACTTGATTGTCAGGGCAGCCATTTAATGCAGAGAGGCTCCGACCGTGATCACCTTATTGCCGAAAATCGACTAAAAGAGAGGCTGGGAACTCTCGCCCAAAACAGACGGAACGACAGACTCCAACTTTTACAGACTGTGTTCTTCTTTTTACAACGGACTGTACCTAATACTAGAACTTTAATTGATCTTGTTTAATTTTCCATGCAAAGTGCGTATTTAATGATGTCATAATCACTAAGCGTATTACTATATACATGTATTCATCGCGTAACGACTATTAGTTTATTTCGCACAGTTGTGTCGTTAAACTGTGTTTCAAGAAGTTGCGTCGAGATGTGGCACACATATCATAAGCGACCCTGTAACATAGAGGTTGTACGCGTTACGTCATGCAGCGCCTTTCAGTTTGGCAGTCTGATTTTAGTAGGACATTACTCAGGTTCATAACCTTAGGTCTTTCAATTTCCTTACTTACCTGTGTCATGGATGATCGTACAACAAAATACCGCTTGATTCCCTCAATTTGACTGAGTATGAGGGTTTGCAATTCATGGAGACAATAAATGAAGACGATTTAGGGCTGATGGACCCATGTAATGGCTGCCTACCGTCACTAAACACAGGCGCTGAACGGATTCCTCTATATTGGGTGGGTATGATTACGAGCAGTACGTGTGCTACCAATACGCCCACATTACAATAGGCTTCCTTAAAAAACTATTGTTTCGAAGCCTGGCTCGAAAAATCATAAGGCGCAACGCTGTGACGTAGGTGCATGCCGTCTTTATGCGCGCCAGTTGAGTTGTATCGGCACGCGTATCTTGTTTCATTTGAATAACGTTTTTCTACCAGTTGATATTTTGCCTCCGAATGAAGAGTATAATTACCCGAAACGTTGCTGACCTTTCACCTAAATTTTAGCAGTATTTATTGTTCCAAGCAGTTGAATTACATATTAATAAAGTGTGTTGGGCAAGTTTTTAAAGTACCCAACATGTGGGTAGAACGTAAGTGACCAATCAGATGTTTAATATAAGATTTGTCTAGTTTACAGCTGATTATTTTAACAAAAGCGGTTAATTAAGACCTTGATTGTTGAATCAGATTGCATCTGTTGAATTAAAATTCAGCGGTAGGTTTGGTAGTGAAAATCTGTACAAAATTTCTGTAGCAGAATTGATCGTACAGAAAGTAAACTAACTAATACATAAAGGGGTTGGGTGGAGGGGTCCCAACTGGTGCTACTGAGTCACCGTTGCAGAGGTCTGCGGTATAAGATTGTTGATACTAAAACATTAAAACACGTCCTTTCGAACGACACCTCATCATAAACTATCTGTAGACAGAGGACGGAGTTGTTCCGCTGATTCCAGATTAAATTCTCGTATCTTGCAAACGTCAGCGTGCGCGCATGTCAAAACCTTGCTTTGGAAATCATTTATTTTTCTGAAAAAGTTGCCTGTAGACTCTGCACCGAGACTTTGTACACATTTTCAGTTGCCTTAAAATGTGTTTGCTAATCTCAATTTGCCAGGACTGTTATTGACAAAAAATTACATATTTTATTAAAACATAGTAGGGGACGGTTCCTATTTTTCAAAATCCTAAATGTTGTGCTTCTTCATAACCACACCTGCTGGACTATGAACACGAACAATCGACGTAATCATAAAGGGAAAAAAATGGCAGTACGTTTGATACGCAACTGAAAAAAGAAAATCAAAGACACAGCAAGCTCGCGAAAATTTCAGGGATTTGCAATGTAAAAGTGTAGAATTATCTTCATAATAGAAAATCTATCGTTATCGGTGGAATGCACCTTCGATAACCCCGACGTATAGTCCCCCCCCCCCCCTTCAAGTCGACCCCCATGGTGTTGGGTACAAATTAAAACATTTGTTGGGCAATTATTAGTCGGGTGGTTGGGTCGTTTCCTTCGCCCATATAAAGAGTAAAACGCTTAACCAAGTAAGTTGAGCAGTTTTTTTTCAACCAATTAAACCAGTAGTAAGTGTAAGCCTACTGTTACATCAGATTTAATTTGATTAGATGGAGTTTTTCGGCCCAATTTTTAACCAATTTGGCCGGGCACGGCCTTCTTTCCATTTGTGGCTCACTGTTTCATCAGGTACACTGCAAGCGTTACTTTGAATTGGTAAGAATCGGTGTCGGGTCGTTTGGATAAACCAAGAAGAAAAACTGGATGTAAGGTTGCAAGTCCAAGTTTTTTTTCTGCTTTGGCGGCTACTTAGCTATTTAAAAAGACTGTGATACAGTATACACGCAGCTGCACGGTAAATGAAGTCATTGGACAAGTTCTCTAGTATTCCCGCCTACTTGTAAGTCTGCGCAAATAAGATTTCGCGGAAGTGTGACTGACAAGGGGTCTCCCTCTAAATGTTAAATAATGTATAAGTAGGCTTATAAATGCCTACATCGACACGGTAAGAGAAGAATGTATCAAAACTCTATCATTCCTAGATTTGGACTGTACTATTCTGGCGGAAGTGTAGTGGCCAAGATCCCCAAAATGTCGAAGGTGCAGGTATCACACCATCTTCTCCAAAAATGGGAACAGTATGTACTGGCTGCTGTTGTAACGTTATACATATAGGACCTTTAACGTTCATTTCGCTAAAGTAGGGTTGCTATACCCTGTTTATACTCTGGGCGCCACAATCGATTCGTGGTGGAATGTACCGAGTGCCTGACTCATTGAAAAAACTTTTAGTGCAAAATGGTACCAATAGATAGACAACAAAATTCCCTCTCTATTGAAGTAAAAACTGAGTAGTTTAAAACAACATTGAATGCTGAACAAACAAAATGCTGAACGATTTTGCCGAGCATTGCAAACCCATTTTAGACGTTTCATATAATGGACTAAGTCCTCTTTTCTACCCGTAATTTCACTCGGAACCAGGTACCAAAAGTATTTTTTGCATCTTATCCGTTGATTTTCGCGGTTTTGACGATTTTTTTGGTTCTTAGTGTGTGGGATAATTGACTTTAAATGGACAATCCTCTCACCCAAACTACATTTCTAGTATAGGATAACAGAAACTCTCAATTGGCTCAGCTTTTTGATTGACTGCTAATTCAAACAATGCAGAGTACCAAAGCTTATATTTCACAGCATGAACTGTTCTGAGAATGTTTTGATAATACACCTTGACCTTTCCATACTCACCCTGGAGCAATAGAATGAGCTGTGTCTGAATGAGGGTGAATTTCAGACAATTGTGGGAGGGGCTTAATTAAGAAGGTTGGGAGAATTGGTACTATTTGGGATGAGAAGACTGGACCTTTAAAAGCCATGGCTTTTAGCTAATTAGTTTTCAAATATCTATGACGTCACGAAACGTCATGTATGAAATGGTTGGAGAAAGAAGCTCTTTTTGAGCAGCTGCAATTTGACTGGATCAAGGGCGTTGATCTTAACCAGATATTGGGGGAAAGGCACTTTCACAAACGACTTGCTGGTAACCAGGAACTCTGATATGGACGAGGGGCACCGTTAGAGTGTAATGTTTGTATTCAGTAGTGACACCCTATGGTAATTATTGTTTGCCAGAATCCCGTGATATAACAAGCCTTCCATGTACATTCTACTTGTGAGGATACCGCTCACGGCGTACACTTGCGGGCGAAGCGCGGTAAAATTTTTCTCTTGTGAGACTTTCCGTCTCTTCTTGCAATAAAGCATAGAACATTGAGCTGGACATTCAATGGCAGTGTCAGTCTTCAGTACAAATAGTTATTACAGACTTTAGGCCTACTTTGAACGTTTTATTTTTTCAATATATGAAAACCCTATGTGGTAAACACGGGAACTAACTCTGAGCATTTCCATAATTTTGACTGGAACAGTTCAGTGCTAAAAGCTAATGCTTATATGATTTATAGACGGATCAGCTTTGATTGTTTGTCTTAGTTGCAAGGAATGTCCACATTTTGCAAGAAACTTATTTGCCGTACACTCTTAAAACGTTGGGTAAAATATCCGTTGGTTAAAGAAGTTTATGAAATGTGTTGGTTAAACTTTGCCCAACTTTGGGGCTAATTGGTGCAATGTTTAAACGCTGGGCAAAGTTTTTGTTGAGTAAAAGTAATTGCTTAAGTGTTGGTCAATCTTTGCTCACATAATGGTTAAATTTCCCCTTCCATGCACGCGTATACTGTTATACTCAACTGACTGGTCAAAATGACGATAAGATTTTATTCTACAGTTGAGCATATTTTCCCTTTACCCACTTGTTGGGTAACTTTTTGCCAATTTGTTGGGTATATTGTTGGTTGCAGTGTTGTCACCAAACAACAGTGCAGTTGACCCGATTTGTTTCACAATTCTTCTCATAATCAGACCATGGTACATAATCTGAAAATTCTCTTTGGCATCTTTTATATTGGCCAAACAGCTAAACTCGTACATCACTTTAGACCATGAAATCGATCTCTATTTCCATAAAATTCTTTAAACAGTACTACGAACTAGAACACATTTGTATGAGATTCCGTGATTCGTATTTGGCGCAAAACTGCTATCCAATGAGAGGTCAGGATCTGGGATATTCTCTTTCACGTCCGAATGAGCATTTATATATTATTATTTGAAACATTTCGGCATAACAAGAAACCTGTCTCATAACCATGATAACGGTGTATGAGAGCTACGGACCAGCTAATTCTCATGCAGCCCTTGTGTTCACATTTATGCATTGATGAAACTACAAGACTTCATCACATCATTAACACACATCATTTTAAAGTGCCTTTTAAAAATACAGTGCCTTTTAAAAATTATAGTTTTGAGCGTACCTATACGAAACTCAGTGACAAACCAAATAGGTTATTAAGCCAGGGTTTTTTAACCGGGACCGATGGGTTGCCATAACCAGGGAGCTGCAGTGGCAGCTCCCTGCCATAACCTACAACCTAACATGTAAAGAAAGCACCAACGTTTAAGGAAAAGATGATTAACATATAACCAACATTTGGTTAATGCATTTGCCCAACAGCTTAATAAAAGAAGTGCCCAACAAGTGGGTATGTTTTAAAATGCTAATTTACCAAACAGTTGGGTAATCTCCTGCCCAACAGTTGGGTTCAAACTTTACCAAATTTGGTTGGTTAAAGTTTTGCCCAACTGTTTAGGTTGTTGAATAGATGCCCAGTGTTGGTCAAAAAGTTGGGCAAAATTTGCCCAATTTTTTTAAGAGTGTATAATAAAAGAGGTCACGAAATATATCTCACTGAGGACCCAGCACCGGCCGAAGCTGCACGAAAATTGATGGTTTTCAAAAAATGCCAACTTGGGGGCTTTGCTTTAGATAAACTGAAAATATTTGGATGAAATGTCGGGTTGAACGTTCCCAGTTCTCATACCAGACAAGTCCAATTTCCCCAACAAACTTATTCCTAGGCCCTCCCAACACTTTCTTGAGTTTTGCCTCCTTGTGTTGATTCAGACCATATAACATTGTTCCCAAAAGTTTCCTGAGGAACATGCAAGTCAATTATATGTAATGAGCAAACTTTCCATACCTGTTAAAATGTCAGGTATTTAGCACCTTCTGACTTTTGTGACAATCAAAGATCATTCAGCAATTAAGAAGTTTGCTCTCTCCTAAAAATATACTTGGGGTGAATAACTTATGCATCGGAATTGTTGGATAATTCCCCTTCCACTAGCATGAACTTGTCATAGAAATATTTAGCATAATGATATATAATAAAGAATAAAGAATTTTCCAAAAGACAGAACTTTAATCGATTTAATATTTGGTTTGACTGAATAACACCCGCGCAAACTACTAGTAACATGTTTGCGAAAACTCCATTACTATTCAATCAACAGATCTGAAATTCGAGTAAAGCAGTTTAAATCAAGTCTAACTGCGGAGAAAACCACGCAAATTTAAGAACAAAATACTCCGGAATCTCCAACTTCCCATTGGTTATTAAAAATGCTACAAAGATTTTTTCTTCAGGGCTCAAAAATTGGTGGAAGGGGACATTTGCTGTGATACCCCTTAGAAAAATATTGGGGAAATGTCCCCCGTATTCCCTCCCCCGCTATCCATGCCCGTGCCTGCTATTAAGTCAACCTAAGCTTAAACTTAAACTTAAAGTGGAGTTTGTTCATGAAGTTGAACATTTTTCTTTTCAAACCTGTTCAGTTTTCTTCACATACCAATGACAAATGAGAACAAAAAGTGTAATTGAATCATACCGTGTATGTATGGTTCCTTGTAATGATAAGTAACACACATATTGCAACACCGGGAATTCCCCGATTGTTCAACACCAGGTTTGCATGCGGATTACATTACTCAAATATGTGCTTGCTATGCATAAAACGAAGAGCGTCAAAAATTTTTTTCTCCAAAAGACAGGCTCGTAGCCGGAGGAGGAGGGGGGATTGAAGCCCCCATGAACATTTTTTGCTCCCCAGACACTGTGAGGTTTGCCATTGACTTAATTCATTTTAGTTTTTATTCCCCCCCCCCCCCCCCCGAATAAAAAGAAAAATCTCCCCGGAAATACTCTGTCCCCCTATCGTGCCTTGTCCGGCTACGGCCTGCCAAAACGTAGACTGGGGTTAACCATGTATAACAGTTTTATGCAACTGAGGCTAAGCCAAATCGGCGAAATCTACCACAGTTCAAGTTTTAGTCTAGGTAATTAACATGAAATGATGCCCAATTTTTGCACCAGATTGGGTCTGTAATGGTACCTAAATATTCCATTTTTGTAACTGTCTTGAGTAAAACGAAGTGCACGTATAGTAATAGTTCCAGATGAAAGATTACATAAAACTAAATCAATACTAGCCATATTTATCACATTTTTCTCATTCCAAACTTTGTACCAGCGATATCTTTTGCTCTCCTTGCTACTTGGCATAGACATAGATTTACAGACAATTTAAACTGTGCTACCAATCAAGGGGAAGCAACAAAGGTTAAAAACAAACAAGTCTTTGAAAAGCCGAAATAAGTTCGACAGCACAGTTTCCGTGAGGATTCTTATTAGGGTAGGACGATCTAGCAAACATTATTTCTTTCTGGTCATTCATATTATATTTTTACTAAAGTGAAATGCGTCTATGCCACTCTTATGGGGAGGGGATGCAGGCTAAAGGTAAAGTTTTAATTTTCCATGGATAATTACCTCTATAGTGAAAATCGCTACATAAAATATAATAGTGCATTTACCTGACACTTTTATGACATTGTATTTTGTGACCTTTTTGTAACAATTTTGTACTGTTATTTTAATAAAAGGGCCCTGAGACCAAGCCTCTAGCTCGAAAATGGGGGGCTTTATGTGCAACTTGTTACACGTCACTTAAATATACAGCTGGGGTCTTGGTGACATAAAATGTTTCCTATTTAAAACCTTAAAAAATGAAACATTGAAAAATATTAAGTTCGCATTGCTCTGCATCTAGACATGATAAAACGTTCCTCTTACTTTTTTACATCCTCCTTCTCTGCTTGATTACTTCTTAACCCTTTAGGGAGGAACGAAACCCACTTCACGCACACTTGATGTGGTCATATTTCACACCTGATTAAATGATTGACAGTAACTGATTCATTAAAATCCACAAAAAAAGCTATGTAACATTTGTAGTTAACTAGCAAGCCAGTCAGGCATATGTTAAGTGCTTTTCACGCAGTGTAAACACGATGAAAGCTCATTTGAGGGCACAGATCAAGTAACAAACTCAAATACCAGTTACACCCCACACCGCCTTTGATCAACTGGGGTGTCTTTATTGCTCTCTTAAGAAGCAATGTTACAGCATGGTTTCAGGTTTGGGGCAAGGGAGGAACTTGCCCTCCCCTGGAAAATAAAAAAAAACCTGAAAAAACGAAGAAAACATGTAGAAAAAGACGAAGAATAATAAACATCAACATATCTTAACAACTCACTAAGTGTTTTCACTATGTGTATGCTGTAAACAGGCTCTGAAATGCCACTTCCAGGGATCTGAGAGGCATGTGAGGCCCAAGTTTCCCAGCGCTCCGCGCCAACTCGGGGCATCGCGAAACTTTTTTCCCTAAAAGGATTTTGCCCTACCCCCCTACCCCCCCCCCCCCCGAATTTTCTTCTGCTGGGCCTCATGGATAGAGAATTGAAACGTGTTTTAACAGAAAACGGGCTGAGGAGAAATGGCAAAGGAGTGTTCTACCATTAAAAGTCTAAAAAACGTAGCTTCGATCGTGATCAGGCTCAGGGTATTTACCCCATCGAAGCGCCCCTGCAGACCATTTTCGCCCCCTCTGACCGACATCCTTAGCTCCACCACTGGGTTAATATACACTCTAAAGAAGTGTCTCATTGCTAAATATTTACTGTTTAATTGCTTAATATTTTTAAAGTATAAACCTGCTTTCAAAGTATCATGGACAAATTACGTGTTTAATTGCTAAACACGACTATTAGTCTAGTCTACAGTACTAACACCATAAACTATAGATGTTCAGCATTTACAAACGTTTCTCTAAGTATAATGTAATATGGGATATCCTACGACTCTGAAATAAGAGAACATTCCCGAGATCGTGTCCTACGTAGACCCAATGATCGATTAGACACTTCAGCCTAGAGTGACAATAGGCCTGTCGAGACATAATCCTTACTGTTATATCGATCCTTTTTTCGTCAAAATCGTTTGCATCCCGACCCTCCTGGTTGTCTTTTTGTTAGTAAAACCAAGGATATGACATCATACTTGTAACGTATAAGTAGGACTATACCCTGTTATATTGAAACATGCGTGTATATTTGCAGTAAAGAATACAACTAATTTCTCCACGTACAGGCTTCGTCCTACCGTGAACTTTTGCTCTAGCAAATCATTAAACGTACAATTATTGCCATGGCGATAAACACAGTATCCGACGTGAGGTCACGTGAGGTCACGGGGAATTAAACCGGCACACGTCTTGTATGGTAGTTGCCTGGAATTTTGGGAGATGCGTGCTTTCAGTAATTGGTTCCGGCACAGTAGGAATAGTTGGAGAGTCATGGTCTTTCTATACGTTAACGCTAGAGGGAAGGGGGGGGGGAGCAATTTTAGAATGCACCTCACCTTATACCTAAACCAAAAGGTAAATTCTTATGCCTATTTGTTTTTAGTTTTTTTTTTTAACCAAAAAGAGCGAGCGATTTGGGAAAAAAGTGAAAACCAATTGCATGACTAAACCGATTATTTTATGAAAAACAAATTTGATAAAGGAAAAAAGTAAGGAAAGAAGGAAAGGAAAAAGGAGAAGAATACGAGGAAAGAGATTGTTTAGCTTCAGAAAGGCTTACACGAATCTCCTTTGTTTACTTTTCCATCGGGCTATCTGCTCTTTTTGTCTCTTTGTCCACATGCATATCTATTTGTCCACCTTTTAGTGCCTCTTTAGAGACTATCCTAGGATATTTGTCCAACAGGCTATAAGTTATTTAGCATTGTACTTGCCCTATCAATTAACTCCACACTTTTCGCAAATTGCGGGGATTTCTTCAAATATGAGAGATCTGAGAAGATCTGACCCCCTTTCTTGAAATCCGTGGAAGTTTCAAGTAAACCCCGTATGAATGTCCGTTAGATTAAGGCAGAGAACAAAATTCTTAACAGTTGTTTTCAGTAATACCTGACGTTTTTATGAGTTACATAACATACCGATTATACCGTTTGAATAGCACTGATATCATACTCCAAAGAATCAGCAGTTATAGTCGCATACTTTTCGAGGCGAAAGGTACAGAGCTAATTTTTGCAGGTCTTGAAATTTGGACAAGGGCGTTTGAAAAATCGGGCATCAATTTTTAAGTCTTTAAAATCTGGCATGTTTTTATTTACACTGAAAACCCATACGAGTGTCCCAATCTTACCACAAAATTGTCTAAGTGACCAAAACAAAACATTATAGTCTCGGGAAAAGTTTGATTAAAAATCAAAAAGATTAAAAAAATCCCGACCCACTCGGGCAGCTATATATAGAGCAATTACTCCACAGTTTCACTCCATTACCTTGCCCAACACTTTGCCTGAAATGGTAGGAGTTTCGGGCGAAACTTGTCCTGAGATATTTTCAATCGCTTGCAGATAATCATGGAAAGATGAAAGTGAACAGATGTATACATGTGCTACTAATTTTGCCCCCCCCCCCCAAAAAAAAAACGGTAGTGACACATTTTAATTGTGATAATTTTCTGGTCCATATATATGTCCCATATATGGATTTTGAGTAAGAGAACGCTTTTTTATGTTCCGCTCTATATATTTACGTTACATTTCATATTTCAACTTTCAAAATCATCTGATTAGTTCGAATAACGATTGATTTTCCCGAGGTTGGAAACAAGAGAATCATATATCGGATAAGCGACTTGGGTAATGCCCTTGGATAAAAATAATGTATAGCAGAATGTAAGAAATAAAATTCCAGGGAGACGATCGTGGGATACGGGAATGGAGGGAAACGGGAAAAGCATGCTTCCGTCTTCATATTTTTCACCCAGTTACTGTCGCCCCCAACCCCCTTGCAGCAACTACAGAATACGGAGTGCGTGAGATTCTAAAGTAATATAGCTGTTCATCGTTGCCTTTCTGTTAACGGAAGCATGTATATTTTGTTAAAATGTGATACAACATAGTGCAGTACATGCCAGTCATCAAAGTACAGCTCAATGCAGTACAATGCAATGTATTACGTACACCATTAAGATAATGTTCTGTGTCGTAGGGAGGTAATTGAAGCTCTTCCTTTTCCTGTTTGGAAAAATAAGCGGAAGCCGGTAAGATTCTATGTCTTGTGTGAGGCTTAATCCTGAAAGACTTACATGTATGTAATTGGAAACAGAAAATTCCCATCACATTCGTCATCTAAAATGTAATCGTGTGAATAGCATTATCGGCTGCAAGGACACTAGCGTATTCTCCTTCATGTTACTTGAGTCTTAATCCTTAAAACACCGGGGATAAATTTATCCAAGATCGGTGTGTATCCAACACAATCCTGGTTAAATTGTAATGAAAATCCTGGTAAAACTAAAAAAAAAAAAAAAAACTACGACTAAAGCAACAATGTTTTGAGTTATTCACTAGAAAACGTAACCATTGGCTTGTGTTGGCGTTAATATAAAACCGATCCTTGTTAAATTTCAAGAACCCCGGTGCTTTAGAAGGTGTTGCGGCAATGCTGTTTTGAGGTGTCACGTGACAGATACTTTTCATTGCCTTAAGGTTTACGAATACACACATCTGTGGCACAAAAGGATAGGAAGGCTTAAAAAGCTTAACGTACCATTTAAGAAACTGATATCACAATGCTACTAGATGAAAGGTAGTTGCGAATGTAGGTCAAGGCTAGTGGGTTCTAGATGAGCTCCTCCCCCCTCCCCCACCAATGAAAAAGCTACGTGAAAGATAGAGGTAAAATCACCGTGATCCAAAAATGCAACCCCCAGGCTATAATTCCTTGTCCGGTAAAAAAAGGTACAGAAAGGGAAACTAGTACATACAGCGGCGGAGTCAGGCATTTCAAACATGAAGGAAAAGGGGGCTAGAGAGAACTACTTGCAGGGCCGCTCGTGATCATCACAACATCTCACTCGCAACATCTTTTGTAGGACTGCGAGGATAAACTCAAATAATCCTATTAACGTAACAATTGCTAGCCCTCCCGCACCTGGGTAAATTTGACTTTATTTAGACACAATCTAAGTTAATTGCCTTATAATATGCCTTTGTGAGCTACATTCCCATGTAATTTCAACCGACCAATACGGTAAATGAAATTGTTGAGCTTTTTATTACCAAGTTACCATCCAAAACTGCATCAATGAAGAAAATTACTTTTGATCGAGAACGTAATGATTAAAGTGGCTTTATCGTTGCAAAACTTTTATTTCATGCTTTGTTTCGTTTTAACATTAAAACTGTTTTTATGAACTTGAACACTTCCTGTTGGCTTCAAGAGCGTGCGGCACAGAGAGGGCTTAACAAATAACATCAGCCTAGTTCAATATTTTATATCTCGGCTTGCGAATGTCATATAGAGATGGAAGTTGCATTGTAAGAATTCATTTTCCATGTTGTTTAAAATATATTTTTGAAATGTTCGACTTCAGATTCATTTTAACATACATTACCTTGTATAACACTGTCACTGGATGGCTCGTTGCCAACAAAATACGCCTATGCTGAGCCAGTTTGAGAATTGTGTGGGATCAGTTTTACTTTCAAACTGGTCAAGTAAAACTTCCTCATAATTCGAGAATGACCAATAGCTTTAATGTACTAAGGTAATTCGCATAGGCCAACAGTAAACATTCGGTTAGAATTAAGAACTGTAATGTAAAGTATTGTTGTGATTTACTGCTAATGGCATATTGAAGGGGAAGTTTCAGCAAAAAATTATTTTTCAGATGTAAAAGAGGAACCAAGTCTTGCAGTTGTGGTAAAATTTCCATTCAAATCGGACATGCATTTCTCGAGGTATCAGCCAGTGAAGATACTATATAGACTTGTGTTTCAAAGTAAGCTTGAGGGTAGCATAGATAGTATCACTTCCTCACATTGTCAAAGTGTTTTGTTCCCCTTTGTTTTTTCAGAGGGTTGCAAAGTTTGTAAACCTCTCATACCACTTTTGCAATAACATTTTGATAACATGGGTTCGCTGGGGAGAAAATAGTCTGTAATGTTTAAAAAAAAACCAAAGACTGCCCAATTATGTGAGGGTATGTCATATATGCTTGCTTAAAGTTCACTGTTGGCTGAAAATGTCACGACTTTACTTGCTCTTATCTTGAGAATCACTTATCAGATTTCAATGCAAATTTTTCCAAAATGCTTAGATGAGTACCCCTCTTACATATCAAAACTTGATCTGACCTTAAAGCCTTCTTTTAATACAAGGGTTTTCCACTTATTCATTTGGTTCATTGGGGCATTTAACTTGATACATCAGATATATCAGCTCGGTTGCTCTCTAAACAACAAAATCGAAGGACTCTCATTAAGTAGTGAGCACGTTGAAGTACGGTAAGATCATAAGTTTATAACTGTGAGTAACCACCTGTATCGAGAGTCCAAGACACAAATATATCTCACTCGACATGTAGCAATCTTTTTTATCGATCGTTATTTCTTTTTCATTGCCTTTTACGGTAATGGTGAAATGCCTGCAAAATTTGCTAATGTCACGTGATGTTGGCAAGAAATATTTCTTGAACGTTGTTTTTTCTTTAGTATTTCTTATGTAGCTCAATACCAGTGTAAAGATATTGATGGGTACATGCAGTCGTACAGTGGTATACACGTTTTTTCTCTCAAGAAGGGGGATGTAGTATATTGAGTGATCGCTGGCCTGCGAAAAGGGATATAAAGAGAGAGGTGTCGCTTCCAATTTAGAAATGTTTTAGCCTTTCGAAGGAGCCTAATAGCAATAGTTTCTACTGCAGAAGCCTGATGGCATTCATTTACTTCAGCCGCAAAGTTTTCCACAATTTGTGGGAGACAAGTGACATATCCCCAAAAAACTTTTCTTGACAAATTATTTCTTTTGTCTATATACTTAAAATTACTGACTGATTATCGTAGACCCAATTTAAACTTAGATTTTGAAAATTGAGCCAGTATTTAATGAAATCAGTTATTGTTAAATAAAAGTTGCAAAGCCTTTGACCATGATCCTATTTATGTGTTTGCTAACGTGTCCCTTAAGAGAAAAATAGTCAACCGCAGGAAGAGCTAACATCATAAGCTTTGAAATTTTTTAGTTTGGTGACTGTTGAATTGAAAAGCTTTGTACATCAACGGAGTAGTGGCGACAAAAGGAAAGCGATCAAGAAAGTTTCTTGAATAGGTTGACCACACAAAAGCAACTGCTTGCTTAAGCCCCTTTTACACTATCACGGATCTCATCACGGAACACCCCGGAAGACAATCCGTGGTGATCCGGCGGTCAACGCCAAGATTTCCTCGTAGCACCGGTATGAACACGTTCTGAACTGGGTATCCCTACGGAACAGCACGATGTCTACACTGTGAGACAAGGTAGCATCGCGGACATTGCCGCAAGACCCCCTGGAGATAACACGGATATAATACGTAGTACAAGGAAGCACACGGATGTAACTGGGCAGCAACACGGTATGCCCACGGTGGTATACGATTCCCACTATATAGAATACTCCAGGGAATGACCATTTGGTCATTATTTTCTCGAGCGATAGCATAGTTGTCAATGTCAACAATGGCGAGCAACCCGGGGGCGAGCACGCCTGAAGCTCTACAAACTATGCTTCTGATGGTTGACATCGTTAAGGCAAAACTTCTCATTGCAGAAGCTATTGATATGCAGCAACAGCAGGAACTAAACGATGAACAAAACGCTGCAAGAAAACGGAGGTGTGTCTGGGTGAAGTCGTGGTTCGATCCTAAGACGGCCACTTCACGGCCAGTATATTAGCTGATTTAAAGAAATCATACACAAATAAGTATTCTTCATATGTAGACCTTTGCATAACATAATCATTTGTGTGAGGAAATTATAAAAATGGAGAACCCGGATGAAGCCGGAATTAAAAAAGACCCCTCGATAACAACACGGGGGCTCCCGGACGTATTCGGTGGCTACACGGAGGTACACGGTACCAACACGGTGGAGTACGGACAGCTTTCCATCCTTGTACTCCGGGATGAAAAATAAAGCAAGCTTAATTTTCGCCCAGGACATTCCGGTGGCCAAGGACCATGCCGGATACTATCCCGGCGTATACACGGAGATGCCGACGATAACACGGAGGGACGATCCTTGGTCATCCGGGATGAGATCCATGATAGTGTAAAAGGGGTATTAGTGCATTGGAAAAACATTGCTTGGAAAATCTTAAATATTAGTGAAAGGCTCGAGGAAATTGTCAGGTTGTCAATTTTGATCTGCCCTATTGATGTAAAATTAGCTCTGGAAGGGGTCTGATCATTATTCCGAAGGGTCGTTCTTCCGAAGGTTCGTTATTCCGAATAAAACATGAGAGTCGTTATTCTTAAGGGTCGTTATTCTGAATAAAACATGATACGGCTGCGTTATTCCGAACAGAGGATGTCGTCAACTTTTCTTGCTCCTTCACACCATTAACGACTACATTTATTGACGTAAATTAATGTATGGGAATATATTATATGTTTGCATACATTTATGATCATGGAGTGAAATACCAATAGATGAAATGAAATTAAATATTGTAGTCGCTAGAAGGATGCAGGTCTTATGGCCAAACAATGGCAGCGACCCAATATACCCAAATAACAAGAGTCACTGGTAAGAAAATCTCCCTATGCGCACATAAGCTCATTTCGGAATAACGAACCTTCGGAATAACGACCCTTATTCTCTATTCGGAATAACGAACCTTCGGAATAACGAACCTTCGGAATAACGAACGACAATCCCTATCGTTGCACAAAACACACTGTATGTGTTGTCAGGAATCTCTCACTGCTTGATATGCACAAGTCTAAAACGGGCCTGAAGCCAGCTATGAATTTTATGTTTAGGGGTCGAGTGCTGTGAGGGGGAAATTGTTGTGGCTGGGGCACCGATTGCTCTATTTAAACCCGGTGTACTTGTTTAAACTTTCAGCTATTATATGGATGACAAAAATATAAATTTTATTTTTGGTGCAGTATGAGCAAAAATGCAACCGCGGTATCTACGGACTCGTCTGAAAGCGATCACCCGACCCTGTTTTTGCTTTATCAATTTAAACAGCGCATGCCGGGTAATTCAGCTGGGTAGGTGGAATGAAAATTAATGTTCCGATTCATAATTTGCACGAACAAAATGCAAAGTTGCAGTTTATATATTTATTTATTTCTATTTTTTTTGTTTTTTTGTTATTAGTCCTGTCTCACTTGGCCTGTGTATAGACGCGTAGCCACACATCAGGAATGAAACAAACCATTACCCAATTCTGAAAAAATAATTGCAAAAACACTTAAAGCCGTTTTTCTTCCTCACCGCAGACTTTTCCCTCATGACGTTCTTCAATCCCACCCCCGCCACTGCCTTGCTATAGTTTTAATTACTATATCCCATACATCTTGCAGTAATTTCCTACAATTGAGTCTAAACACAGGGTCCCTACATTTTTGACTACGGCCTATCTTCTCTCATCTTCCTTAAAGTGTGCCTCATGTCAAAATATTTTAAAAAATATTAAAAAAGCATGAAAAATGAATTCTCACAGTCCAACTTTCATCTTCATAGGTATGGAACAGGGCAAATGCTGTAAATGACGGTAACTTTTGAAGTGGTAACGGCCACATTTCGAGTCGTAACAGCAGCTTTTGAAGTGGTGACGGCCGCTTTAGAAGTAGTAGCTGCAGGATTTTTTGGCAGTGACGTCAACTTCTTCGAACGTGAAGACGCAAAATCTATCAACAGCTACCACTTTTCTTTTGGTATACGCTATCGACAAGTTTTGCCCTTTTCGCGTTCTACCCTGCGCGAAAAGGGCAAAACGAAGTAGCTACCACACCGTTAGTGGTGGCGACACAAGACGAGTTGGTGACAGCTTTGTAGCTGGCGACTTTGTACGTGGCGCTGTTTAGTTTCTAAGTAACGGCGTAAATAAAGTTAACTAGAACAACTGTATTTGCCAGCAAATACATTTCATTGTAGTGCGCAGAGTAAGTGGGTGCATTATTATTGTGAACACTTGTCTGTGTTTGTGTGACAAGTTCAAGTTGTTACGAATGAATTTGAAAACAAGGGGTTTGAAGGAAGTGCGAAGTTTTATGACTTTGTTTTATCTAAAAATTCTGAACTTGCAGGAAAGTACCTCAAAGCCGTTGAAAAGTAATGGAATGTTGCTGGCCAACACTCAGTTTGTACTCATAACAAACTGCGCACGAGGCTAAAGCTAAGAAAATAATAAATTTCATTAAATAACACTGGCAATACACACTAGAGGTGACACTAGGATATGCTGTTGTTGTCAATTGGGCCAATGAGGCTATTTAAAGTTTCTGATGCACACTCGATCATAGCTGAAATCAGATGTATTTCAGTTTCATTGTTGTTGTTTAGTCCAAAAACCAACAAATACATACATGCAGACTCCTAGCTTCAGTGAAAGAGAGGCAGGTTAAAGCCCCATATAGGTTTTAACTGTATTCTTTCTTTACTTATAGTACAGAGATGTTAGCCTGCCACTTCACACCCAAATGACTGCATTAGAGTCTATACAAGCATTAGCAGTGCACTCATTGGTAGGGTCTGTCCACTTTATGGTGAAGGCTACACCCAGCAGGAGAAGTTGAAAAAGAGACATGGTGGGGGAGAAAGGGGCAGGGTGCAGAAATACCCTCACATGAGGGAATATGAGACTGAAGAGGGGTTGGGTGTTGTTCTGCCCCTGTGAAACAATGGAGTTTATGGGCTGATGTTTGCATCCTTACACCTGCCAAGAATGATATCTTACTGCACAATCTCAGGTAAAATCATTTAAGCCAAGGTCATCGGGTAGTACATGGAAATCTATTCTTTCCCTGCAATTGACAGACTGAGTAATATGTCAAATTATTTTTTTCAATCTGCACTCATACTGCAGCTGAACTTAGATGTTCACTGCTGTTGTTTAGTCCATAAACCAACAAATATGCATCCTTATGCCTGCCAAGAATGATATCTTATTGCACATTCTTAAGCAAAAGCATTAGGAAATGCCATCTGGTGGTCCATGGAAATATCTTGTCTCAAGGCTGGCACTGGACAGGTTGGTGACGTTCTATGAGAGAAAAAATGTATTATGTGGTATACTCTTCTTTGGTGAAAGACAGACAGTCCAAAATTCCAAAAATATTTAACTGCAGTATTAGTTTGTACTTGACAATGACCAATTACATGATTAACTTTTCTTGAATCTCCTTTAGACTAGTGTTTAGGTTATTGTGATCACTAAGAGAAATCAATGGTTAAAAAGCAGCTATTGAACACAATGCAATAATTACACACTGAACAAATCTGACTGCTCATGCTGGAAGTAAAACTATGTGTAGTACCATTTTGCCGCTGTTGGTAGTGTCATTTTGCATTCACCGAGAGTTTGCCATAACAGTATTAACTGAGAGTTTGCCAACACCGTATAAATGTGTTTTGTTGAGTGACACTAGTCAATAATGTACCATAATACACAGAGGAACTTGGAAAGTGTTTGTCAACTGGTTGTCACTAGGGTGGACACACCACATCTTTTGGCATCACAAACCCCCTCATGGCTGGAAAATGCTCTTAATTCCTGGTGTTCTTTTAGGATGAGGAAATTGGGACACATGTAAAAATGAAATTATCCAGTTGTTGGAAATGTTAAGAATTTTCAGAATAGGGATTATTCAACATTCGGTGTTGTGTGAACCCAAATGAAGGACAACATGCTCAAAAGCTACATGGCCTGTTCAGCATAAAAATTAACAAATGCTCCAAACACTGGACCTATTCTGAATATCAGGAAGTTATGCCATATGGCACTGCACTGGCGTACAAGACCCCAATAGGCCTATAACCTACTACTGATTGTGCTACTGGCCACGGAAACTGCATGATATAATGACTGTCGACTGCACGGGCCCATAACGTTATGTGCATCTGCATTAATATTTCATATAAAATCTTCATATGATACAGCTCTTAGGTGCCAGGGGCATTCGACGGTATACACAAATATAGAATGATGGTTGCTGTAAATGGGAGAATGAAGTATAGCCTACTCAGTTTAAAGCTCAATGCACATCCAAGAGCTCTGTCATTTCATGATTTTTACAGGCCTATGTCAATGCAGGTGCGCACTCGACGGTCACCCCATAATATATATTATACGTTACTTCTTCCATCTGAACCAAACGAATGTGAGGTCTCAGTTTCGTAAGGCTTTAGCAACAGTCAGGCGTATAGGCTACACTTGTAATAAAGTATGCAAGTTTCTCAGTCTGTTTACGGTGGCAGTAACTTAAGTTAGGCCTCACGTTAGGCTAGGCCTATGTTGTATGGACAACTTTTATTGGCTAGACCAAAGTCACCATACGTTAGGCCCAACTTACTTAGGCCTAGGCTAGGTTTTAATACTTTAACGTTGTCAGGTTGATATTCATTAGGCCTATTGTTACCTGTAGGCTAGGCCGCTGAACAATGAACTTGTCAGGGCTAGGAGGCATAAATCTGAATTTTTTAAACACAATCTGGCACCTTTACCTTCGTGGCTGGTTCATCAACTTCATCAATACAACTGTTTTCGTCTCTGCTTGATCTGTTCATGAGACCACAGACTGGCGAATTATTGTTCTTGGATCGAGTAGTGCACAACTTCCGAGGTAGCAGTACTTCCATGTTCACATGCACACAGGATCGCTAGCAGTCGACAGTGCCGCGAAGTTGGTGTTTCCATAGCTCACAGTTATTACAGTTCGAAATTTTCAAAAATATACCCCTTTTCAAAAAGAGATGAATGCCAGTCTTGCTGGATTTTGTTTTCACAATATAACTGACTATTCAAAACAATTTAAGGCAAAATTGGTCAATATTTTTCCCTCTACCGAAAATGGACATCCAGAACTATCTCCGAAATATATATCAAATTTCTGAAAAGGTAGAATCAATGTAGTTCACTTTTACGGCTCAATGCGCAATGCTCAAACTTCCAAGTTTCAATGAAAATTTTCTATTTTCATTTATGCATTTAACTTACCAGTAAGTTCAAGTGTGCATTTTAATCCACTGGCATGAAGAACTTGTACACATCTTGCACTTTTACATGGAAGAAATTCGTTTTCAAACGGATCTACTTTTCTTTCCATGCAAAGGTATGGCAGTTGTCTGGAGGACATTTAAATATTTGCAAGTCTGCGAGCTATGGAATTCACTGCGTAGCGAAGTTGTTATCATGAACTCCTGTATTGTAAGAGCGAATGGAAAACGTGCACCGATCAGCCAAGTAGTTGATCAGGGATGTCATAAATGCCAATATTGTAGTGCGGCGCACCACAATAACAACAACTTTGTAACTGGTGAAACAAAACGTGTTGATGGCAGCTTTTTAATTGACGACTTTGTGTGTGGCGCTGTTCAGTTTGTGTCAAGGCATACGTATATTGATTAAACCCTGCAGCTTTTTCAGTGGGGATTTTCGATTTTCCACAGGCGGAAATGTTTACCAACCGACTTTGAATCGTAGAGACCGAAGACAGATGTATGAAACCACCTGCGGATCCAGGTCTTTATAGTTTGGAAGGCACTGTAAACTTTCTAAGCACAACCCCAGATCTTGCGGGGAGGTTCGTCCGAGCCCCCGTCCCCGGATACGGGCATGCCCTGGCTAATAACAGAGATGTAGCTGCACCGCAATAGGTGCGGCATTAACCAATTTCAGATTAAGTTGTATTATCATGGTACTTGGTCATTATTGTTGCTGACCATTGACAAGTGTTGCATAAGGAGTGTTTAGGAATTTGAGGTCAAAGGTCAACTCTGCCCCAAGGGGGCTATATGGCCTTTATTTGGGAACATATTATAAAAACGTGCCAAATGTCTCTCTACATATTACAACGGTGTACGATGTTGTAACTTTTTCACAGTACACTGTAGTAGGAGATCCTTTGAGGTGTTCAAGAAAGCGGGGTCCAAAGTCCCACATGGGTCTTTTAGCCCATTTGATGAAAACACACTTTACCTAGTTCAGCACTGAAACCTTATAACAATAGTACCGTGATGAGGATACCTTTTGATTTCTGGGAGTTTTATGACCAATTGGTACCACTTGGGCCTAATTGCACATTTGATGAAATCATGCAAGGCAGCATATAGTTTCACCAGCATAACATGGAATATGAAAGTACGCTTGGCAACTTTTTACAATATTAATATTTGCAATATTACAATATTAATATTAATTAGGACCTAATCCATCCTGCAGATGATCTTTTACCTCAAATTTCAGACCTCATTTGATGGCCCAGTACCAAATCTGTGTGACAGGATACATTAAAAATAATTTATGAAATAGACCACCTGGCCCATGTGGAACCATTTGGGCCCATGGGCAAGTTTGGCCCAACATTTCTGAACATCACAAAGGTAGCACTACCTGACTACTGCTGTTACAGTTTCAGTATTGTACTATGTAGGGGAAAAACATTTAGCATGATTTCATCAGGCAGGCCACATGGCCAATGTGGGACCCCTGATCCAAACATCCTGAACATCCGAAAAGTACTCCTACTGCAGCACACATCCTTTTCTGACAAACTTCAAAATTGTACCATGTAATCTGTGGACGGAACATTAAGCATGTTTTCAGAAACTGGGCCCAAATAGGGCCCTCATGACCCGAAGATGACCGTAAACCGTAAATATCAGACTTGATGACCCAGTAGTAAATCTGTAGGAAAAAAGGGCTAAACATTGAGCATCATTTAATGAAATGGGTCATGTGGCTCTTGTGGATTTTGGGCACCTGCACTAAGTCAATATTACCTCGTAGTGTTGTGACAAATTTAAGCATTGGCCCCTACTACAGGAGGTAAGGATTTTGCATGATTTCATCAAATGGGTAATATGACCCATGTGGGACCTTGATATTACCTTTTTGATATTATTATTGTGGAAATGAACTGTAGGAGGAGATGCATTTTGTCCATCTGACCCACCTTCCTTCCCCTCAAGTGTCAGTTTGCGCCCAAACGTCCATCTGTGTCATTTGACCTCAAATTCCCGAATTTGCCAAGATTTATAAGCAATATAGGTATGCCTTGACACAAACTGAACAGCGCCACGCACAAAGTCGCCAACTAAAAAGTTGCCATCAACACGTTTCGTATCACCACTTACAAAGTTGTTGTTACTTCGTTATACGCCGTTACTTAGAAACGGAACAGCACCACGCACAAAGTCGCCAACTACAAAGCTGTCACCAACTCGTTTAGTGTCGCCACGACTACCAAAGTGGCAGCTACTTCGTTTTGCCCTTTTCGCGCAGGGTAGAACGCGAAAAGGGCAAATCTTGTCCATAGCGTATACCATAAAAAAGTGGTAAATGTTGATTGATTTTGTGTCGTCACGTTCGAAGAAGTTGACGCCACTGCCAAAAACGCTGCAGCTACGGCTTCAAAAGCGGCCGTCACCACTTCAAAAGCTGCTGCTGCGACTTGAAAAATAACCGTTACCACTCCAAAAGTTACCACTATTGACAACATATGCCCTTTTCGCCTTCCATACATTTTTGAGCCAAAATTTAAAATGTTGGAAGTTTATTCAATCAAATTGAAATGGTATATTGCTCGATAATTTGTGATTTCATTGTTGTACTACTCAATTTCAATCTTTGTATTTCTTTATTTTTCTGAAGGTTACTACACCTTGTACCAAGGTGTGATAGCATTCGTACTCTTATGAGATGATGTAATTAATTCAGCCCTCTCTGTGCAACATGCTATGCTAGCAAACAGGAATTTTCCAAGGTCATAAAAACATTTTTTCAGTTTTTAAAGGGAAACAGAGCAGATAATATGAGTTGAACAACAAGAAAGTCCCAAATTATTGCGCAATAAATTTCAACATTTTGTATCTCCGCTTAAGAATGTGCTATGAAGATGGGAGTTGGATCGTTAGATTGGTTACTTACTTAGATGGCATTAACGACAGACCAACAATTATGCGTTATACAGTGTCAACTCGATAGAAAGTTCAACGTTCAAATGAAGTTTTAAGTTTAAAGTTCAAGTTAAGTTTCTATTTAATGGCCTCTAACGACAGGCGTACCGTGGGTATATTCTCTAACCCCAGTCCACAGGCGGGCAATCATGGAGGGGTTTGCTCGATTTTGCGGCGCCGACAACCCCCCGATCTTAGGTTGGGTAATATCGGTCTTTTGTTTGTACTTTATATGCGATACTCGGGAACAAACTACTCGCCACACACGAACTCCTCACCCCAGTGAAGTGTTAACTCAAAACCACTTCCCAGCTCATCCTACCTGGATGCAGCTTAAGGTCATACCCAGGAACGATACTGGACCATTAGAATCCATTTTTCAGGCTGTTTATCCTTTTTTTCAATGTTTTGACTGAATGTTTGAATGTTTTGACTAACACTTTAAGCTTCACGCCGAATACACTATCGTTCTTCCTGCCGTTCTAGTTGTAATGTGGTATTGCAATACCTCCTCAAATGACGAACGCAACTTTTTTTACTGTGAGTCGAGAGCTTTCGGAAACATCTATGGATTCAAATAGGATTTGATTTCTGTTGCAAAGGAAATTATAACAAACTTTCCTTTCAAAACCCTATAGTGATTGTAATCTACTTGTTTGCACAAAAGTTAAGGTGATACACATTGTTAAAAATATACGTGTTTCTGTAACAATTATATGCCCGAAAGAGAAAATGTTTTTACTCTCGTTGGAAATCCTATACTGATTGAAAAAGTTAATGATATATCAGTTCAGTGATGTCGATGGTGCCTTAAACTTTGAATCAATTTTTCTATTACTCAAATGGAGAAGAAGAGTCTACTTCCATTAAATTGTGTTTGGCAGATGATATCCTGAAAGTGTGGAGTTGCTGTGAATATGTGAATAAACTTTGGATTAACACTGAGCAAAAACAAAAGTAAAAAAATAATGGCACGTAGAGACAAAAATTAACTGGAGATGGTTTTCTGGCCACGTTGGATTAGCACTGCAAGCGTTTGTTTCACACATATAATGGAGAACGACTGGTTTTAAATGTACGGAGAAGTTTGGAAAAATGTAAATTGTTAAATTATTGGTCAGTACAAAACAACTTAAGGGGTTGCTCCCACAGAACATACAGTCGAACAGTCAAAATATCTAGTCATAAATCTAATTGAACAGGTGCACAGTTATTGAGATTGTTTGTTTACATTTCCTCTTATAGTTAAAATGCCCATTTAACTCAAACATGACAAAATTTACATCAAGAAAGGTGAAAATTTTCCATACAATCTGAATTTATTGATAGAATTATTGCTGAATGCATCTTTTTGGAGGAAATACTGCATCAAATTATACCAAGTACACACAAACTTGAGAAGTCCATAAAATAACTGAAAGAGAAGGACAAATGTCGCAAATCGTTGCCAGACCTTCCCAATTCATTGTCAACTCTGACGATCGTCAGTTTTGTGGAACCGTCTTGGCATGAATTTCTAAAAGCGCTATAGCATAAGACAAAATGCATATCTGTTGAGCTTCATTTTAGCTTAAGTAGGTTACAATGAACGTATTTTAGGAGACCCCTTTATTCTTTCATAATGTAAAATTTTGAAAATCGTTATTTTGTATTCAGATAGTGTGAATGACTTTACTGCAGCGGGAAGTATCCTGCACATGAAAGTTTTATAAAACATTTCGTTCCTCGTTGAAAGCCTTAAAAATTGTAATGAAATATATATATAATTACAAAACAGAGTTACCTTATAACAGGTAGATCAATTCTTTCCAAATAAACCATTTCCGCCCTTTTCAGACACAAGCCAACTTTACTGCTAGAGGTCGTACTCCTGTGAAATGTGTAATCGAAACATCGTCTCTATCGTGTAAAACGTTGACTACTCTATGTTTTTCATTTTCAAAACATGATGTTATTTCGAGGGAGGTCATCAGATGAGAATTTTGGTACCTCTTTTCCAGAGAAACGAAATGTAATGCTTGTATGCGGTTAAACCTTTCAAGTTCTGTTTTCCAGAAGAATATGGGACTTGTATACCGTATGTCATTAACTTCCAAAGAACAACGGCTACACACCAAACATATCTTGCTGGTTATATTCATTGCTAGTTTATGTCTCATGTGGAAAATCAGTTGAAGAACATTTAGTTTCCGAAACGCCACAAAAGAGACATTACTGTGTAGTGTTATAACAGCATGCTCATACCTGGGCTTACCTTTGACTTAATTATCCTTGCCATGCTCTGTGCATCTTCGGAAAGATAGAAATTGTATAGCTTACACCTTTTCCAGTTACTTACACCTTCCTCGGAGAAAGCCCTGGGTGGAGAAACTACCCCAGACATCAAAATGGTATCAAAATAATACTGAAATGTGTATGAGTCTTTGCAGTCGTATATTAACGAAAAGAATTGAAGCACCACGTTCGTGTCAAGAACGAAATAAGTTCTCCACCTTACAAAGATTAATAACAAAGTTGTGACCGAGGCTCCCAAGACATGTTGTGAAGGCTTAATTAAATTTATGTATAGAAAAATCGTAAATTATTAACAGTTCAAGCCTAAACATGGTACACAAATCAAATAATTACTCAAGATGAAAGTTGAACCTCCATTCCTTCAATAATGTCCATTGAGTAAGATGCAACTTCGGCAGAAGAAAATTGTCCGCAACTGAAAGTTGAAATTTTTCTTGAACTGGTGAATCGCCCGCCAGATGTTCATGCAAAAAATGAAGAATCGCTCCAAATTAACCAATACTATTTACTAATAATACAATTTACCACATAGTAAGGCGAAATATAGCAGTTTCCCATGTTCAAGCACTCCATCTGATCTGGTCAACGTTTCTTTCCACTATGCATTTCATAAACAATTGGTGTCAGTTATAATGCCAAAATATCAAAGAGAGTTGTTCATCAAGTAAATCATCGTTTCAGTTATCTCCACCATGCACAAAACATGGAAGTACTTCCATGCACAAAACACAGTTAGGTTCTTAATAATCATCTTCACATAAACAATAGAAAAAAGAAACAAAATAGAAATAAAATACGTGACTGCTTTCAGTGACACACAAATAAGAGGAAAGTGATTGAGGTGTTACCTTGGTTGACGCAATTGCCCTCAAATGTTTCGAGGCTTATATATGGGAAAAAACGTACACAGGCTTTAAAGGGGAACACACGTTAGCATTCGTTAGATACAGATAGATAAAGAAGTGTACCTGAAATCCTATCAAAAGTGTAATATTAGTTATGTGGTAAAGAGGGAACAAAGTAAGTCGCGCATTGCCTGATTACTCATCTTGCATTAATTCGGGACATTTCTTTGTGATTGTGACGTTTTGCATTAGAATGCTAGTCTTCCGAAAACGTTTAATCATTAATCATGAGATTAATGGAAACACTGTATTTTCCAAGAGTATACTGTAGGCTTAGTCGTGACACGATCAACTGCCACATCGTTGAAGGATTGGCTTATTTCAGAGATTGTAAGTGGGTAGAAAGTATTCGCTACAGTTACCTACTTCATGCAAGCGTATCGGAAATTGCACTTCTGTTATTGGCAAATAACATTGGGATGTTATTCAGGGCTGACACCATGGCCATATGCGAATCTCTCTTCCCGATAGGGGTGTCTTTTTGCACCGAAGCCTCCTCGACTGAGTGAGGTTTTGGTTAATGGGTTATGGGGGCTGCCCAGTCCCTGTTCCTCACTGTAATGGTTGGCACACTATTTGTATTGTTTGTAAATCTAAGAGGTATGTCTTTACAATGTTGCATCGAAAATATTTTAAATAAGTTACATAAGAAAGTGAGTCATGCAGAATTGAGTATTAGACTATGCGTGTCTTTTCGTAGAGACAGGCTGCCATATCTGCAATACAACCGATTTCGGTACAGGGTACCCTATACTTAAATAGCCAATTAGGCAAAGACAAAAAATCAATAACCGGAAATATATATGTAATAAAAATATTTAACAAAAGTTCATGAAGTAAAACCTAGACTGCATTATTGCAATGTCAAAACCTCAAAAAGTATTCTTACCGCGAACTGTCGAAAATACTGCGCACTTTTAATGATAATTGGAAAGAGAAATTCTCCTCATCCAATGAATTGCAAAGCACCCACGCTCATACTTATATCTAAACACATGTCCTTGCTCTGGAATATTTTGTGATGAAATGTCTTGTGTTTCAGTTCAAACATAGTTATTATACCTTTCCCTGGTTTGGAAACTCGCGAACTGACTGCTAATGTTGATATTCCGGTTTTCGTCAGTCACGTGACGTTGATAGTACACGAGAGCCTTGTTGTTGGACTCTCCATGCGTACTGTGTATATGCAGACAGGGTAAACTTATTTCTTCGAGAGTCTCTTGTGAACAATTATCAAACTGTAATGACCTCAATTAGGGCGTTTATTACTGCGAAAGGTTTGATTAAGATTTCGGTCTTCAATTAGAACGGCCGTAAAGCGAGAATAACTGTACCCAAACTAAAATAGCGGGACAATCTGGGCAATCTGAGAAAGACAAGTCTGGGCAATTCCGCGAAATTGCGATGCATGTAGCACTCACACTGTATAACGTTAGACTAGTTGATTTAAACTATTTTAACAAACGAATGTAACGGTTCATGACGAGTGTATTATACAAAATTTATCAGTAACTATGGTCGTACAAAATTTTAGGAAGCCCACCTAGCGTAATGAAGTAGGTGTACTTCACCCTTACTACACACTAACTGTGGTATGATAAGCCTGTAGGGCCTACTGAACGTCCTAAGCGAAGGTCTCCAAACGCCAGGCTTCGGAACCAGTATTTTACGCTTAAAAAGAGAAAATGAAACCCGACAATATAGGATTTCTTCATTTATTCAATAATCTTAAAACTTTACTGATTAGGAGGTCTTTTGCAGTTCCCTTTTAGCCCCAGTGGGTCAACTTTAATTTCACTTTCAAGCAGAAACAGTACATCACTCAATGGAGCCATATCGCTACCGATCGATCGTGTGCATCTTCAAAGTCACGTGATAAACTTTTTAAGGAGCTCAACATGCTTTCACGGACAGTCACGGACGCACCTTACAAAAACTATGAATGTACATACAGCTTCTACGTCTGTGCATACACAGTGTACACAAGGAATTTCCAAACCAGGGAAAGATGTAATAACTAGGGTTCAAAGTGGGTTTTTAAAGGAAGCAATAATAATCCTGTAAGAAATAAGCAATATATGCAAGGTCTTTATGAAAGAAAAAAAAAATGATCTAAATTGTTGAACTGCTTGCCACACAATATGAAATGACTTCATGAGTAGCAGTCATGATCACTTAACATGGTCCTTTAGGCCATGTTATTTCAATAATCGTTCAGCATCGCCATTGCCACCATCGCGGCATGGCCGCGCCGTCGTCATCGTCATCTACCGCCGCCGCCACCACGGCCACCATTATCATTAAGTCCATGTTCCGCTATGACAAGCAAACATGGATATTTTAATGCATCTCTGACATACACGTCTTCAGGGATTGGGCATTGTTCTGGTGCTTCTGTCTCTCCCTGTAGTTTAGGTGAATCCTCAATGGCAAAGTATTTTTAAATAAATTAAACTGTATCCTCACAGCCCAAACTACAGTATTACGATAATGGTTTTGTTGCAATAGGCGGCAGATAAGTGTCACTGTACCAACCCACAAGACAATCCACGTACATGCAAGTCAGTGATAAATGAGTAGCCACATGAATTTAAAGTGGGCATGACACGGCCAAAGTAAGTTTCTCGGTGAATGTTCTTTGGGTATACCTTGACATAAAGTGAATGATTTCCCTACTAAATTATGTCCATAAATACCGAAATACGACGTTGTGAATTCCCAAGTACATGCTAGACTCAGCCCATTTGAAATCCGAAAGCGCGTCTCAAGATGGTGACGTCATTGGAAACACGGTTAGCAACACTGTACCAGGGAGCTCACAATCATCGAATCATGTGCACGGTGACGCGTGTTAGCGAGTATATCATTGCAAACACCTGTGCTACGTTAGCAGTGAGCGTGGCCACTGACTACATTGTGAATTGTGCATTGCGCTGTGACTGCTTAGTATTCGCAACAGCACCTTCACCAAACAACTTATACAGTAAAGACGGGCTCGTAGTGGGGACACGCTTGTTGTGGACTGTTTATACTTGTTCATATGTGTTCTGTATAATGCCCTGACCGCGTCTTTCTTGCACAAAAACACGCCCGCACATGCACGCGAACAAATTGGCCAATGATTTGCTCCGAATCCCCACCATAGTCGGCGCCTTTCGCTCTGTTTGTTGGACGAGTGTTGTGATGCAATCGTTTTCATGAAGTTGCTAAGATAAAATAACATTACCGAGCGTTACATTAGTTCAACATTTAAATGCGCGTTCTTAATTAGGGCTGGGTTTGTGCCTACAATTGCGTCATAAAATCAAGTGACCTGTTGCGGCATTTTTCGAAATTGGATTTTGAACGTTTTCCTTCAGGTATCATTTATGCCGAATTGTACAGGTTTTTAATGGGGTGTGAGATGATATTTCTAAAATACCACACCGAATCTTGCAAAACACAAAGGTTTTTGTGGCCATGATATGCCCTCTTTAAGTTTTTCTATTTAAAGGGCGTGTCGCATTGTGTATGGTTACTACGCTTTTACTCTTTTTGTTATTGTCTGACAATCAAAAGTTACTGAATGTTAATTTTTCTTTGATGTGATAATTTGAAGCGTCCATATCTTTTAAAATATATTTTGTAATAATTCCATTCCTAAAAATAATGGTTTCTTTTCCTCAAATGGAAAAACTTGGAATGAATGCCTTTTTTACTGATCTAATTGATTAAACGTTTTTGTTTTTTTTTTTTCTGTGCTTTTAATTTCCTAAGTTTGCTCTCTGGGCTAATTTATGATGATTTTTTGAAAATTTGGAAGTGGTCGTTTTAATAACCAACTGTCAAGTGATAAATTATTTTTAAATTCGTCATTGTACATTCTGTGTCTATTTAATTAAACCAATTCAAGTTAAGCAAATGTTAACAGTATCATGGATTCATTTATTCACTCTAGAATTTTAAGATTTAACTGGTAAAGTGTTTCACTTATTGTTCAACCTCCAGTTGTTCTTCTCCAGCTCCTCAGCAGCACTGAGAGTCATATCCCAATAGCTAGCTGTCAATATTCCATTTTGACAGTGCTGAAGAATCATTGTCTTTCTACTTAATCGGATGAAAAGTCTTTCAGATATTATTTGCTTCCTGCAAGAAATCCAGTCATTAAATGCTATTGAAATGGTAACACTAAAACTTGGTTATACCATGTGGTAAGGACAGTTTCGTAAAACAGACTTTCAGTGGCATAGCCAGGGAGGTTATTGCTTTATTCCCCCATTGTCACAGGCTGTAAAAAGTTCCTAAACGTAGGCAAATATTTAAACACAAACTTATTTTAAATTATCTAGTTGGAACCTGATTGCTTACAGGATCCCCCTAATTTTTCAACACCCCCATTAGCTGTTGATCACACAATCACACAGTTAACTACATGCCCCCACCCCTTGAAAAGAATCCTGCCTATGCCACTGAAAATCTTTTTCTTGTCAAGTGGGTTTGAAAGCTAGACTGTTGAAATTCCTTCTTTCGTGCTCACATTACAAACAACCAAGGTTGGACGCATGGAGATGTAATAACTCAAGTTATAAGCTCCCTTCTCCCTGATAAAAAAGAAAAAAAAACATGATCAATCACAAATAAATTGTTAAAAATGCTTCCAAATTGCTGGAAGTGGTGCTTCTAATCAGGGTTGTTTGATTGTAATCGCTATCATTAAAATCACTGATTTAAATCGCGGTTTTAATCAAATGATTTTTTCAAAAAAAAAAATGTTTCAAAGCACTTCATTGGAAAAATTTAATTTATGGTCAGAAAAAGATATATTAATGGTTGGTTTACAACATAGTTTAGAATGATTAAACACAATATGAACCCCTAGAAAGAGATGCATTATTGACACCATAGACTGTCAGAATATTACAGTTCAAGTGAGATGTAGTATACTTCATTGAAAAAAAAAAACAAACCCAATTCATAGTGATCATAATCCTTTTATGAAGTTGGTAGAGGACAGTAGGCCCCTCAAATAAAACTGTATTAGACAGTTTTATGCTACATACAGCATGCTTACTGTACTTCCCCACCAAAACTGTCCTGGCAACAAGTTGAAACTTAGAATTATTAGATATTTTAGTTATACGTTACCACAGTGTGGTGTAAGCTGCTCATGTTGGGGTGATTCCAAGACAGGATGCCTATGAAATACTGTACTCTGCGAACCAGACACGGGATTCAATTATTTTTGCATTTTACCAACTCTCATATCAGGGCCCATACCATGCCCAATGAAATCTTACCAAGTCCAAGTAAAACAAATATTGCGAATTGACAGATGGATTGATCAATAAATGTACAGCGTACATTGTTACATTTCATATATTATAAAGTTCTACATAGTGCAACCAATTGCCAGTTCAGCTGCTACTAAACCAATGTGCAATGGGTTCAGTAACAAGGAGTACCAGTTATCTGTTTCAACCAGGAATTAATTATACTCACTTCTACAACATACTGTTTATACACCGTGCGCCTATAGCCTACTCAATACTTTCTCAAAGGATTGATGGTGTGTAACTGTTCAGTTAGTTTTTTGGGGGAAATATGTTTTTTTTCAAATTTGCTTCTTTTGAAATCACTGTTTTTGTATGCACAACATTTTCATACAGCCCAATACCTTGCCATGTGTCTCATGTTACTGTGAACCATGGAGGTTGTCTTATATGTTTCTTGTATACACTGCTGCAATGGGCTATACTTATTTTCACTTTTCCATCTCTTTTTTTTTGTCTTTGTTTTGCAGATGATATTCATGAAAGCTTTAAAACTTTCATTTTTATAGGTTATGGAGTACACACTAACATCCGGGAAATTTTGTGACGTCATACTTTTTAGAAATTTTAAAAAATCAAAACAATCTGATTGAAATCATTAAAATCCGATTTTTCTTTTTTTTAAATTAAAAAATCAACATCCCTGCTTCTAATGGGTCTCATTACTGCATGCCCAGAATTTGTCATTTTCGGCACATGGTCTTCACTTACTTTGGAAATTTGTGTGTGTGTATGTGTTAGCAAAATACCTGTAGTGTGTGTGAACTTGATTTGCTTACTGGTGGGGTTAAAGGTCAAAATAAGGAGGTCAAAGGTAAAACTTGTAACAAGTGGCTTGCAACTCTTCCTTAACAATACATCATTTGATTTTCAAATTGGTGGAGATGAAATCTACAAGTCCATGGCTTACTGGCTTGTTTTATATTGTTCATTATGCACAGGCACAACTGACCTAGGAGTACAAACCACATCATTATTTTAACCAACTCATTCCTGGCCCGTTGACTTTCAGGTTCTCACTTTCTTGAAATATACTAGTTACTCAATACCAGCTGGTTTATCGTACGTAAATCTAGGTCATCTTTTCATGCATGGCCTCATTCTGTGATGCTTGCATCCTGCCACATCTGCAGTTTAGATTCAAGCCAAAATGATAGCCATCTTCTTTGGTACTATTTAAAAAGACAAAAAAAAAAAAAAATTGAGAACACTTAATGAATTTCAAAAACGAGGACAAAATTGTGCTTGTAGTTTTTTCTTAATATACGACTTACTATTTAGCCTTAATTGTGTTTGGTAGTTTCAATGTAACTGAAAATGACCTACTCAGCCGGTTTGATTACTATTTGCTTATTTTCAGATAAATGGATACATGGTATACATGTTGTACCAATGTATCATTATTTTTCAATTAGATGTACAAATTTAGAATTTTTGAAAGGAGTACTAGTCATTTAGTACTGATGTTTTTCGCCATATTGAGTATCACAAATTGATAAGATGTATCCACCATGGAGTTCTAACCAAATTAACCATCAAACAGGGCACAAGTAGTACCATCAACAAGTAAATTTATGTAACACTTTAGTTCCACACTGAAATTTTTTTCTGGTTCTTATCATTGCCCACGACAAGTTTCTTATTGTATTTAATGAAAACTTTGTGCATGTGGCAAGATAAATGTTAATCAATGAGTCAAACCCTTGTAAATTATGCTCCTTCTAGTGACAAAATGTAACATGAGCTCTCCATGAAACAACGGTAGAATCCAAATTTGAGTAACTGCATCTACTCATTTTCACTATAAAAAGTATGACATATGCATGTGCTAGTCCCAGACCACAAGGCTAGCTGGCATGATGTCATCCCCTGTAGTATAAAGGCTATGTTCTAGAAATTATTGTTACTGTTATTTCTTACAGGGTTAAACAGAATATGATAGATGAAGAACCTCTTTTTAATTCAAACCACACAATGGCTTGTAAATATAGGCAGTCCACTATAGCTGAGAGTTAGGCCCAGTCCTAACGTGTATCTACGCATGGGGCTTCTTATCATTGTAGCCTGCAGCACTACCAAAATTCTGAGAAGTGTTAACATAGCTTTGTCTCTGCCACGATGTAAAGTTGATCCTCACATTTGCCCAAACTTTACTAACCAGGAGTGCATCCATGGTTAGAACCAAATTCTGAACGAAATCGCATGCAGTACATACGACCCAGGCCGCCTGGGCCTAGTATTTCAGGCTTTACTGCTCACCAAGTGCTTCATTGAGCAAAGTGCAATGGATGGTAGTGTGTAGGTGGCTGATTATTAGGGGCTATATTTGCTTAGCCTAGGCTTTAGCGTAGTGGACCTAGACCAAGGTTAGTCCTCAAACAGGGCTGGTGTTCGTTACATGATCTAGCCTAGACTCATTCCTCTTGTAACGAATACATAGTCCTGTTTGACAGTACATTTCTTTGTAGGTCTAGACCTATACAAGAAGTGACCGGAACGCTGCATCGGATTATATGATCACGTTCATCTTCTACGCCTAACAGGCTAGGCTTACTTACTTAGCCTATCCATAGCCTAGTTTCCACACAGCCTAACTTAGGCAAGTGCTAGGGTGGCTGGTTAGGCCTGGGCTATATAGGTCTAATTCTAAATTTGTCTCCCTCTGATTGGAGGATTGATGGTCACATGCCTGTCATTGGCTCCGCACGATTCGATCCTGTCAAAGTGCAATAGTAGTCCTGAGAGTGTTGATAGTAGGCCTAAGAACAAAGTTCGTACGTTCACATTGAACTTCGTCGCGGCGAATTGATAATCACGTTGTGAACCATGCACTGGATATAGACTTTACATACAAATAAGTTGCAGACGGCAGACGTACGTAACGTAAACAAATCCAGTTTCACGCCAAAAGCCATCCTCTACACAAAATGGTAGTTGGATCTACAAATTTTGTGTTCCTAAACGGGGATGAACTTTCCTAACTTTGGGACTCTAGGGATTCTACAAACAACAAGAGATCGATGAGTTACGTGCGTTTTCACTTTGGATTTACCTTACAAGTTACAACGTTTTCACAGTGGATTTATACCTTACAAGTTACAACGTTTTCACTTTGGATTTTTAAAAAAAGTTTTCACTTTGGAAGGCTTACGTTAGGTAAAATCAAATTTTAGCCAAGGAATATTTAAAAAGTTAGGTGTTATATTAAACAACTAATGAATGTTTTAATTCGTTCGATAGCGTTGAATTATTTCTGGAGGGGAAAGATCGCCACCTTCTATTCAATGAGGCGAAATAATTCAAGGCTATCGCACTCATCAATATTCATTATTTGTATGCTATCCGTTATTGAAAAAAAAAAAAAAAACTAACGGATGGTCATTCAGGACTGTGTGAGCCAATCAGAATCCAGGAAATAAAATAACGGTCAGAAATGGGTTGTAGAATTTCCATTTCCCCAATTTCTGTAATTGTGTTTGGAATATATCCAAATGTAAGGTTGACGTACTCTACTTCGATTTAAACATATTTTTGATGATATCTACCTCCATGTCTAGCTATGATCGACTCCTATGACAGAACGACTTCATGAGTTCAATTAGACACATATCGTTTTAACTATGCATAAGAAGACTTAAGGTATCCTTAGCAACTACAACAACAACTGCAACTAAAAACGGTACTGTAACAGGAACAAATGGGATTTCTGCAATTTGTTTTAAGAAATGTTGTTGGAATTCGGATTTTTTAACGAATAATATGTAAACGAAAAGTATGGTTATCCATTTGGGGTTCACATCTCGCATAATGAAGTCAACAAAACAAAAATATTTGTGTCAGACAGTTTGAATCTTTTGATTTACAGAAATTACCCCCCTTTTTTTTTATTGTTGATCGATTAGTTTACTTACACGGGGACACATGAGTGTATAGAAAATAACGATTGAGTAATTTCATGTAGGTCTTTTAATTCGCCATATGGCTGTTACCGTAGACTATGTCATTGGTCGCTACTTGGACTTTGATATCTCAAACCAAAAGTAAACAGGTAATTTGGGCGCTGAGATTAACATAAATGTATTCATGCTCGTCGTTGAATTGTTCGTACGTGATCCTGTGCAGTGTAACATATACATACTCTATTGTAGATACCACACCTTGACAACGAACATCTGTACCGCATATAGTGCGACTATGTATGAATTCTCCTGCAGTAGATCGACCGAATTGCTGAATTTAACAGAAAAATGTCGCCACTGATCTATTCAGGTATTAGATTATGCTTTTAATGTGATTTTGTCTTTTTATTGCAGCATAAATGGAAAATATAATGAGGTTCCATGGTGAATAATAACGACTGAGCTGGCGTGGAGTAGCAAAGGTAAGGTTGAATTTATCCGCATTAAAAAACGAATAGTTTGATGACAGCATTTGCAATAGTAGACAATTCTGTACTTACAGATAAGAACCTGCCGAAGCTCTTTGAATGTAACGCAGCTAAAATGTAAAAGTTTAGGAGGCGCCGAGAACAAAGTAGGTTTTTGTACAGACGTCTAGACGTTCACAGCTTTATAACAACTATCTTAGCAATATGAACTTTGATAACTTGAACATTTAGTTAGCTTAACTTCCTTCATTTTATCTACAAAACAAGGCAACTGTTATCCTTCGAGATCGCATTCTCTAATCCAGCTACATAAATGAAAAACCGTCTAAACCCTGGTCAGAGATGAATGATCAATTCTATTTTCACTTAGAGGTTCAATTTAGCAATCACAAAGTTCGCTGTTCAATTTAGCGATCACAAAGTTCGCTGTTCTTAATCCCTATAATATTTAATTTCTCAGTTGGATTGAATATGCACTGGTTGTAGATTCTCTTTCTTATCCTGGAGTATGACTTGGCTAATAGTCTTATGATTTGACCGACTTTTCATGAAAAACGCCAATGACAACTTGACCAAACTGACCCTTGTTTTTTCAGCCTGATGAATAACTAGACTGGGTGTATCTTACTGCTAAAAATATCAAGGAATAATGTTCATCTGTAACTATAAACTCGCTTTTTGTTACTTTCGCAACATGAAGGACCTACTTGATATCTTTTGGTCCCGAATATCAATAATTTGGCAGATAAGTCGGGGATTTTTTTTTTTTCGGGGGGGGGGGGGGGGCGGTGCCCACTGTTTAACAAGGAATTTCCTAACTGGCTGACCATAGCCCTAATCCCTAACCCTAATAAAGGATACAATCGATACAATAAAAACGCAACAGCCAATCAAATGACACATTGTTACACAGGGCACATCTACCCATTTTTTTTCTGTTCAAGCGTTGATTAATTTTATTTTTGGGGGTCATAACTTCACTAAATCTGATTCGATTTTCATAGTTAAAAGTTCATGTGCTAACCAATTAATGTAACGATTGAACTCGGTTCTAGTCATATCGTAAGTGGAAATGCAAATTAATCCATAAAAATGTTTTAAATGTGGATGCCCAGTATTATACGTTTAACCGCTCAAATTCGTCAGCTCACTACTGGATTCTGGAGTCAATATCACAGTATCAATGTCTAGCGTTCAAAGGACAGTATATATATTTTTTTTTTTTAATTTAGACAGGTTAAACAGTTTAAATACGACTCAGCAATTTTCCATTCAGATTAAAAAGTTCCATACGCCACAAACAATGCTAATTGGAATCACAGAAGTACACAGAAGTACACAGTTTTATTATCCTTTCTTAAAATATTGTAAGTGTATCCGTTGAGAGCAAGAATAACGCTTAGTTAACAATTTGTTCAACCGTTCATGCTTTTGGGTAATTTACCTGGTAGTTGTGCGTTGAAAAGAGGCCACCCGCAGCATTCCATATTATGGTAACACCTCCACCATGCACACGCGTATTTGTTGCATAAATGAAGTATTCTATCCTTAGCCTATCCTTCTTAAAGATGTGAAATATTTAACATTAGTTATAAGCTTTATGACGCCATTTCTTATATTTGACGTACACCGGGTTTTTTCCTAATTTTATTCTCTGTTTTTAAAATCGATTAAAGTTCTACGAAAAGAAATCATGACAGATTGCCTGTTTGAACTGTCCGTAGAAGTCCCTTCGATTTTTTCATTCTTTTTTTTTTTTTTATTTTTGTCAGTACCAAAGATGTGAAAACGTTGTCCACGAGTGGATATTTCCTTTTGTGTAATTTTTGTTAATTTTTAACACGTATAAAAAGGTCTTATCAAAAACGACCCCAGTGTTTGCATGTAACTAACTTGTAACTTTACCCTTTCAAGCCATATAGTTTAACCAAGGAGCAGTTATTTGGAACAGCAGCTTCCTGGTTTCATTACAACTCTTGAATTTTGTTCTCCATCAGGGTAGGTCAAGGTTGCTTAATTCTTCCTTGTTGTGTGGTGTGGAGGTACATTTGTTTTTTATTTTGGAATGAATAATACTTCTATAAAAAAAATGGCTTTACAGTAATGCTTGAAAGGAAGAAAAGAAAACCTTTAATCTTGTAAAATGTAGTAAGAGGTCAAAAAAAGCAAAAAATAGGCAGTTCCTTACGCCAACTTATTAAGACTGTGTTACTTGGACTAAGTGGTACAATTACAGCTAGATTAAAAGTGCAGTCCATCTTTCAAAACTGAAAGAACAAAAGACACTTATTTCTTAGGAAAGTAAATCCTTTGTTTGTATAGTAGCGTTTCAGCAAAGTCAAATAGGAATTGAAGTGTTTTGAAACAATTTCAATGAACAGTTCTGTACAACAGCATTGTTTTACCTCACCAACCACAACTATACAATCATTTGCGAAAGGGAAACGAGGAAGTCAGAGGTGTTTAAACGGAAGTTTACCATATATTGAATTACTCATTATCTTTTATGTATCAAACAATCGATTCTTATGTAAAGTATTAAGCTCACAAAGGAGTCTAAGCTGAATTCTTTGTTACCCAGTTTGTCTAGTCACTTTTACTTTTTTAAAACATTTCATTCATTATTTTTTATTGCTTTCGATTTTTGCTCATTTTGTCTGATTTGTTAAATTTATTTTAGAGTAAAGATGAATTTTAATTATATCTGAAATTTCGCTACTCACTGCCCCTACTTAAAACTTTAACGCGTTTAAACAATCTGAGATGAATTAAGCAAACGGTACATCGGGACAATATGATGACCCGGCACCCGCAGGAGTTGCATCAAACTTTTGATACGACGAATCTCAATAGCTATTCATGTAACTAATCAAATTGAGAGACTACATTAACGCGGACCATCAAACTGTAAATCGGTAAGGGTTATCGATTCCTGATATAAGAAGAAAAGGTACTAAGCATTCTAAGACATCTATGAGTATTAGCGGACTTTGATCATACTTAACCCAATAAAGTTCCATGGCATACCCGTCACCTTACGGGAGCATACCCCCATTAATTCCTCCATTGACTAACACACTAAATCCAAAAAGTAAACGGACCTCTAAAAGCTTGTCGAAGTTTTCGCCAGGGTCAAGCTACCCCTCGTGTGAAAGCTGACAAGTTGGCCATTCATGACATTTTAAATTTATCATATCATGATGGTGAAGATTTTTGGCTATTTCACTTCAAAGTTCAAACCACCTTTTCCAAGCCTTGTTTTTCACTAAAATCTCGGTATGCCTCCGCCAGCTTCTAAGGCCCATAACTTCCACAAAATTGCTTCAATTAAGCCCATTTTTTCACCAATGGTACTTCATTTAATATACTTTCACAAGAAACTTACACAAAACCCCAGCTCATTCCATAACATATCAAAAAAGTGCTCCTTTTAGGGACTCTATCTGAGGGCGAACAAACGGACGCATTAATACACCTGCTAATTGGGATATGCTCCCTTAAGAGAGAGGTGGATTTTTTCAATTTTTAAAAATTTTCACAAAATGGAATTTAAAGCCTATAAAGGACTTATGCAACTCCAAGTAGGATTTGACTCACATTTTGAAGGATTTATGGCATCTTTGTGACATATTTCTCTACTGTTCCCCATTTTATGCCTGAGCATGGACTTTGTGCTTAGTGCTTAGTGAAGGATTTAGTCACAACACTCTGCAAGGTTAATCTATTTGCAGATTTCTTCTTTCTATCACCATGGCACCTTCTTGAATTGCAGAATGGGTAATCCTTGGCCCTATAGGCATGTCTTTTGCTGACAGGATCTATTTTAAGTCTCAAAAATGTGCATGAGAAAACTTCAAAAGATCGAACCAGACCTCAAACCAACTTCAAAATGGTCCACTTTGTCTCCAGATTTCTCTTCATACAAATGGTACTTATACATCCTCTGTGCAGTTTCAGAGTGAATCTTTGGAACACTACATAGAATTATAAAGAGAGATTAACAAACCTGAAAGGGATCCATGTAATGTCTGTCTGCAGTAAGGCTAGGCTTGCATCCAACTTTCATAAGTACCAGCTAAGCAGACAAATTACTTAGATTTCCCTCCTTGCTACGTCCTGTGAGAACTCTGTAGCAGTCAGCGCATAAGGTTGTTCCTGAAATTACAAGTAAAAAAAAGTAATACAATTGTTATGCAGAAAAGGGGCTACTGCTAATTGATGCTCTTTCACTGCATAGCCTTCTAGACGAGCGTCCTTCTCGTATCGAATGTGACTGTCAATATGTACAACAATTCCCTAAAAATGCAAGAAGTAAAACACTGTTTGTCGCAGTCCAACTGAGTACAGATGTCGTTGTTGAAAATGCAACTGGAAGAAAATTTAAGGAAATAAATACTTAGCATGGCATAGCCTAAGCTGAAATGAACCAATATGGCAAAAAAGTTGAGTATCCTGGGCATGACAGCTTCTCAGCTGACTCACGAGAAACTGGTAACATTGCAGATAAAAACCTGTCAGAGTATGCTGACATGTTTTTATACAGTAGCCTAAAGGTTAGGTAATTGGTAACAAATGCTGCTGAGGAGGCTTGTAAGGGGTTAAACTTGTTATGAATTAAGCATCTAAAACCTCACCAGGAAACCTTTTAAAGCCTAGTAGGCCAAATTCATTTGAATAGGTCATTTCGCAAAACCCTTACAAACACAGATAGTACGTATTGGCAGCGTAAACTAGGAGAGTATGTGACTAGCCTAGGCCTAACTTTGTTGTCATGTGAGGCTCTTAGGAGACTAAATCAGCTCTAACAGCTAAATAAATAACCTAGCCATATGCTTAAACTCTATTTTATACTTGACATGCACTCACCGAATCACTAGAGTTTCACACATAAAAGTAATGAGGGGATCTCACACGGATGCATTATGCTTCACAACAACGTAACGGAGCCAATTTACAATCTCCCGGGCCGGGACTACTTCACAGAGCTGTACGGTAGCCCTAATATAACACCCTTGTACTGTGTTCATCCAGAGGGTTTGACTTTGGAATAATACAATGCACGGTTTTGTGTTAAAATGCCTATATTGCTCCGTTTTTTTTTTGTTTTTTTTGTTTTTGTTTTTTTTGTTTTTGTTTTTTTTTTACCGTTTTGGCCAAAAAATTGCAAATTTGGCCCTAAAAATCACTCAAGCGAGAAATTGCATGACGTCTGCCCATAATTGGCTTTTACATAGCCTATGAAGTACAGAAAGCCAAGTTTGGCCAACTTCCTACCGATTTGAAAATTTCAGCATTCCTGCCCTTAAGGGAGCATACCCCCATTAATTCCTCCATTGACTTACACACTAAATCCAAAAAGTAAACGGGCCTCTAAAAGCTTGTCGAAGTTTTTGCCAGGATCAAGCTACCCCTCGTGCGAAAGCTGACAAGTTGGCCATTCATGACACTTTCAATTTACCATATCATGACCGTGAAGATTTTTTGCTATTTCACTTCAAAGTTCAAACCACCTTTTCCAAGCCTTGTTTTTCACTAAAATCTCGGTATGCCTCCGCCAGCTTCTAAGGCCCATAATTTCCACAAGATTACTTCAATTGAGCCCATTTTTTCACCAATGGTACTTCATATGATATACTTTTACAAGAAACTTACAGAAAACCCCAGCTCATTCCATAACATATCAAAAAAGTGCTCCTTTTAGGGACTCTATGTGAGGGTGAACAAACGGACGCATTAATACACCTGCTATTTGGGATATGCTCCCTTAGAAGTCATTCTACCACTTGTTATCAGACCCAGTCAAAGCCATTGCACTTGTAATTTTAGTTTGAGTATCAAAAGTAAACATAGTTCTATTGCACATGTTTGTTGTACTGTTGTGTTGTGTCTGTATCTGTTCTATGCCATCGTTCGTAACTATATATTAAAAATGCACGCATGCAACGAATGAGGAACAACACAGTTGTGGTTGTTTTTGGCAAACTTACCCATTGGATTCAGTCACTTAATTTAGAGATGGACGATAACATACAGAGTAGTGTTGCATCAACCGAAAACGGTTTCAATGAGAAATAATATGATTTTGGGATGGCAACGTGCTGTTACAAACTTTTTGTTAAAGGTCTGTGTTTAACCAGGATCCATATCATGACGCATGTTTCGCAACATGTTCCCGACAATTAATGAAAATGTGTAAAATATGTGAGAAAAAAACGAACAAAGAAAAAAAAATTATTGAGGAAAGTTGATCTGCTATTCGAAAAAGGATTTCTGTAAGACTGAAAATGGAAATACTGAAAATTCAAGGTGTGTTTGGTTGGCTGTTTCTATTGTATTGTATCGATTGTATTCTTTCCTAGAGCTAGGTTAAAAATTATGGTTAATGTTACCAAGTTAGGGAATTGCTTGAAAAACAGTGCGTATCACCCGGAATCTTTTGTCATTACCATTGCCAATTTGAACGCCTTAAGGCTCAAATGCTCACATACTGAGCGCCTATTGCAAAATATCTGGGTGTTGGCGTTCAAACTTAGAACTCTATTATTCAAATTTTCAACTCTGCCACTGAGGATTTGAGCACTGGTGTTCACAATTTTGAGCATAAACCTTTCAAAAATTTCAATACTAGAAACGTTCTCCTTTCAAACATTCTTCATCCACTCTTGCTTAAAAATCGATAGACTTGTATTCTTTTTCCTAATTGGATCTAAACTCAAAAAGATGTACTCAGGGTCAATGGGACACTGCTTTCAGAGGTATGGTAGTATAAAAAAAATTAAGAACTGGTGGAAGGTCCACAAATACTTGTGCGCACTAAATACTTCATTACACTCAGCTTTAATAAAGGAGCATTAAACATCTTCATAGGCATATTTAGTTACATTTACTCTTAGCCGTAAGCTCGCGTTCACAGCTACATAAATTTGGGTAAAGGCTCCTTTTGAATATTTTTTCTTAGTTTGTCTCTGAGTTGCACGCCAGTCTTTGAAAAAAAAATGTGTTGAAATCCGATGTGACCAATGCAACCTTGTAGTATTTTTGAAATTGCTCATAGGCCCTTACTCATGTTGTGCCAAGATCTTTAGAAACAAAGATATGTTTGGAAAAGTTAGAGGTGACTATAGCTGTGGCGACCTCATTAAATGATGAAGTTAAACAGCAATTTTGTAATCATACTAATTTATATAACAATTACATTCACGAAGACCTCTTCATTCAGCTGCAGACATTTTTCATTTCATTTCAATGTCATTCACGTTTAAGTAGAATATCAAAGAAACGTACTGGAAACAGTGCTTTATTTTCTAGGTGGAAGCCACCAAAACCACATCCTACTGTATAACTAGATACCACTGTTTTGAAATAACGCCTCACCGTTGGTACAGAACGAACCTTAGCCAAATATTTACGCAGACAAGAATAATATTTTTTCCAAAACGCAAGTTGAAATATTATGGCGGTAGAAACAAATTCTTTTTTATCAATTATCAATTCATGAATGAGTCTTGTTAATCAATTGTAAATTCAAAAAAAGAGAAATATTTTTTTTGCTTTACTTTTCATTTGAAATATGTTAAAATTCAATTTAGATGTGTTTCAATGACGGTGAGTAAGCATTTTAAAATATTATTTTTCAAACACTCTGGAAATGCACCAATTTTCCTCCACAATTTTGGCCTTTCCAAAACCTGTCCTATTTGACATTTTTGCCGTGGAAGCCTGAACAGTTTAAAAGCAAAGCGCGACTAATTAAGAGAAAAGAATTTTGCGTCATGATTTTGTTTGTATTTTCTACATAATTTGTAACAAACATTTAAGAATGTAACCCATAAAATAGATTCAAATTATTCTCCGAAATCATATATATATTTTTCGTTAAACCTTTGAAATACACTTAGAAATGTTGAGAAGTAAATCATTTGTAGGAAATACCTGGCCGGCCAAAATTAGGTAAAAACCCAATAATCATTAACATTTTTCGAAAGTCTTTGAAGTATTACTAAGATATTCTTAATTGAATTAAGCACAGCCTTGTAGTCTTACTTAGATGGATACACTAGTTCGTTTCAGAAGAGCGACTAAATTTTAGTAATCGTAAATAATTGTCACTATCAGCTTTACAAAGACATCTCTTTAAACTATACCAAAACCTACAGATCTGACGAGCATAATAGCTGGATTAAGAAACGTTTACAATAGAAAAGAACTATGCATTCTCTTATGTACAGTGACAATTTAGTGAATAACTCAATTGCATATAATATAATGCTGTTGGAGTTTTTCTTTCGTTTCAGTGTCTATGTTTTTCTTTTCTACCTTATATTTCAAAATTCAGTTTACAGATTTATTTGCATGGATGCAATAAATGTTGGAACTGCAGGAACCTCAGGGAATAAATATTATCCGAGAAACAGTGGGACTTTAACCCGGCTTGAACTTTCCTACAAATGCAACTATTTCACTTTACGTTTGTTGACGTATGTAAAAGTTAAAGACTCTAAATATGCTACACGGAAGAGGGCTTTCTGCGTGCTGGATTTTAGATCCTTAACAGTTATTATCTTGAACCATCTAGTATGGTAAAAACGTTATCTGACACCTAATGATATGAAGGCTGTGTCAATTCAAAGAAAGATTCCATTATGCATTTCACGTTTTACCACAATCGGCACGTACTGACGTATGAAGATTCAGTCTCATATAAAATATTTCACTACTAGTTTGGGAATAAACACAAACCTTGAATTATTAGGACATGTTTTACCACGACCGTTGAGTTGCAGCTACATTCGTACTCTCCTTCATTAAAAAGATACAGATGTTCCAGCAACAAGGAATAGTTCGAATAAACTAAGGTACTATTCTTAAACCGCTCATTCACGACTTTATCACTGAAACTGATGATTTTACCGTCATGCCTCCATTGAGGACTGATATGTTGAAAAGTGCAGCCTGGTAGCGTCAAGTTATCTCCAATTTTAGCTACAAGAGGAAATACGTTTATGTTAGAAGATTTCGAAAAAAGTGGCACAGCAAATAAAGTGACAATAAGAACACAGACACGTATTTTGTCCATCACCCCAATGGTCAAAAGCATCTTTTCTTGCAAATCATACACAGGAAGTAAAATCAGCTTATATTCTACGCTGAAGCGAAATGGCTCTGATTTTACAGTTTTAAGAATAAAGAACCGTTCCGAAAAAATTCAAAAGCTGCTCAGTATGAAAAATCGGTCCTTATTTGAACATCTCGTAGAAAAACCTGAATCCCACCGTGAACGTATGTTACATTCCTGCAGTTTAGCTCTAACGAAAGAGAAAAACGAAAGTAGGCGTGCGATTGCTAGCCCGACGGCTAATAATAAATTTCTCAAACAACGCTTTCGGAATACGTGGGCTGAAAGTTTTGCAGTATAGGTAATGGTTTCAAGTGAATGGATTTTGCAAAACATATCAACGGGTTGTATGGAACATCCGTTGTAGGCAAGATTCCTTTGAAATAGGCAGGCGATATTCGAATCCAACCCCATAGTTTGTTGTAGACATTCGTGTTCAAGTTTATGTGATAACGGAACTACGGCAGTATATCGCACATGGCAGGCATCACAACTGTGCTTGTACTTGTATAAGTACATCTTTATTTATATAATTTTCCGCGACATGTTTTAAAAGCTAAGATATCGTCATTTGCCAATTACGACAAAGGAGGGATATTTTCAATTAATTTCAATTTAATTTCAGTTGAAGATGCCTCCCAAATTTTGGAGGTTCGGACCAACAATAGTTTTTAATACTAGATCTTTACCTCAAAACAAAGTCCTCACTGTTTAAAACAGCCTTTAACAAATCGTTCAGAACATATGGGCACGTGAGCATTCCTGGTTGGGGCAGAATACTTTTTGACCGACAAATGTTATTCTGTCCGAAAGAATATTGTAGTCTAGCGCTGGGTCCTGGGTGTGACGTTATTAAACTATATCCAGGTGGGGTGTGTTTATATGCTGCGAGTTATTTGCTCCCGAATTTTCTCTAAAAATGCCCCCGCGAGACCATTACTACTGATTCCATTACTGGTGGGTTGTCGTTACCGACTACATGTTCCGTCACGGTGATAGTCCGTCTGTGGACTGCAGGATGAAGAATATGGCCACCGTTTTTCCCGCCTATCCTAAGAGTCGATTAAAGGAATGGACCTGAACCGATTAATTTAGATTACACTTTTTAACACATTCGCGTTAATTTGTCATTAAATTTCGTAACTAAATAACCTATTGCTTGCCGGAACATGTATATACCTACAAAATTAAAAAAAAAAAAAAATAATGCTGCCCCTCGGGTAGCCGGAAATGTCAATCCCCGGGCTTTTAGTAGAACCTAAGCAGGTGCTCTCCAGATGAACTTCTTCTGTTATTAAAGCTTCATGAGAACATGAAAAAATTTCGTTGCATGAAAAAGCATCACTCAAACTGAGCGAAAGAGCTTCGCATTGAGAGGTACTTTGTCATAGTCTGACCGCATGAAATGGAATTACCTTGGCTGGCGTAAAATCGTAAATTCTAGTAGAAGAAGACTGGAAGTCCACTGAATCACCGCGATTGTTCTGAAAACATTACGTTAATAATTTACTATACAAATATGGAAACTTGAAGAACCATTTTAATATGTTTCCCTTATTCATTTGTACAAAAATGGCAAATGTGGAGGAAAAAAAATAAATCTCACCAGTCATCTGTTGGGTTGCAAATTTTACTTTGAAATATGATCAATATTTGCACCTAATGTTGACCAATATTTTCGTTTCAAAGTTTAAATCAGTCACTGTGTTAATTTGTTAAGATCTTTTCGTTTTCCATGAGTATAAATGCAAAACTTTAAGATTTTAGGTTAACTCTATCAGGTACAGTAACATATGCTCCGACCATGTAAGCCACAAGAGTTCACCAAGGTTATGAATCAATTTCCAGAAATAATTATGTTACGTGGTTTATTTTGGGAAAACGTCACTACTACTGTAACTGGACACGCTCTTAGTTTGCCTCGGGGACAAGATAGTTGACGTAGAAGGCAACTGGATTAGCGTTTAGGAAGAAAACTCCCTAATATTTGGTTTTGGAGAACAACTCTTTGTACGACAACCGAAAGTTGCGAATGGTTTCTACGGAGGTCGTGTCGCGCAGATTGATTCTAAATTCATTAATAGAACTGAAAGAAAAATATATCAATAGTTGTTAATTAGTAATTGATTGTTATGGGCTGGGTTCATATAAAGGTTACCATACTTTCTAATGCTCAATTTAACCAGTTTTGTTGTTGTTGTATCTACTCAAAAACAGTCCTGGTTAAGTTTAAATGCATATTGTGGTTAAATTAACCCACCTTTTGATTAAAGTGTCTAGGATTTAGGTTAGTTTAAAATGAAAATTTAACCAGGATTGTGTTGGAGTAACTATAACACTGAACCTGGTTAAAGTTAACCCCGACGTTTAAAGAGTGTATATGCTTCGAACTGCTAATGTAAATATTTTTATTACATCCTCTTCAATTTCTTTCGACAGTTCGATAAATATAGCTTTAAAATGGGACGTTTACATGCAAATCTCTTTTGCATAGCCGTTGTTGGTTACTTTACAATATTCGGTAAGTGTTTATTGTTTTGACGAAGGGAGTGGGGTAATTTTCATCACATGCTAATATTTTTTAGGTTTAAGAAAAATTGTAGTTATGTCCGACAACGCCTTCAATGTAGGACGTCAACTGTACATGATACTTTCTAAAAAGCTCTCTGCGCTCTAAATGGTACACTGATATTATATTTCACTCAAATTTTCTGTAATGTTAGCTAAGTTTCACAACTCAACTAAATTGGAGGTGAAATTCTCATAAGGGTATACAGGGAACATCTCTCTTTATGGACGTTTATATTTCTAATAACAATGACCGATAAAGACGATAAATTCCATACCAATTGGCAAGTACATGAATACAATTTTCTAAACGTTTCAGTGAGATACTTTCCTTTTTTTTTAATTTAAGTTCATCACTAGACTGACCCGCCGGTACCCCCTCGGCTTCTGATTTTTTCAACACACATGCTACCTGCTGCAGTCTTTCAATGTTAGAAATTTAACGTATTGCAAGAGCGATAGACTCAGCAATCCTTCTTCAAAAGATGTTCCTCTAGATACAGAGTGAGAGGGACTAAGATTAGCAAATCCGAACTTACTTAAACTTATTTTATTTATTGATATTTATTTTATTTTGTTCATTATTTAAGGTAATGCTTTTCAACCATGTAGAACAACACAATATTTGGAGCTTGGCAGAACTGGTCTTATTAATTGCTCGTTTCAAGATGAACCCCTCCGTGTGTTTTGGTATAAGACGGTTGAAGTTACACCGGAAAACCTAATTATGACACTTTGGGATTCCGCCAAAGAAGGCGGGCAGTATAATCCTGGCGGTTTCGATATACTTCCAAATGGATCTCTTCAAATCAACAACGTTTCAGCTATTCATGACGGTAACTTCAAAGCTGTTCAATTCCGGTCATTAGAACAAGATCCGGAACAGTTCGTTGTACTAGTTATTACTACAGGTAAGAACTATTGTACTTGACTTGAAAGCGACTCATACAATATTTATTTCAATTGTAAGCATCTATACTGCAAACGCGTATTGCAAATGCTTTCATAGTAGTGTTCGACTACAAACATCTTTTAAAACTCTTCCGCATGTATTCCTCTCTAAATGAACATTTTACCTTCCGCATAAATTTAATTGATTATTATTGAATTTCATGATGCTACTGATGAGCTACTTATATATTGAAAGCTACGCTATTTCGTACTGAACTTGTCAACAGTTATGTGCCCACTACACTGACAATCGACCCGAGGCATAGACATTGCATTTTACTACAGCTGCGTTTACGACACGCATCGAACGTTGACTACTGTTCACTGAAAGATGTGGAAATTTGTGGGCCGTAATCCTATCTTGATAAATAACAATTGCATAGCAAACCTCAATGATTCAATAATAAAGGACAAGGGAGGGCCCAAAAGCAAATGGCGTCACAACTTAAAACAAAAACGCCGTTTCCGACAATCCGCCCATATGTTTTAATTATGCAATTGTCCAGACGACCCAAGTACAAACAATCATAATCATAAAAAGGCGTAAAACCAACGTTTTGCCGTATATCCCTATCTTTTGGAGCCAATGGAAAATGCCTCCAAGCTCAAATTTTTGTTAACCCCTGAAGGTGGTTGGTTGCATAGATGTTTACAATCAGTTTTATTTACTTATTTGGTTTTTCTATTTTATCATTTTCTTTGCAATTGATATATTAACTAACTTTGAATTGTAAAAGCGCACTTTATCTTCGTCAAATAGAGCACATGAAGTAAAGCAATATTGTGGTACATCAGGAGTATGAAAGGTCTGGCGCATATTTGCGACAAGCAGAAAAAGTGTAAGGTTAGCCATTGTCCTATTAATGTCATTGGTGCTGGAAAGAAAATTTATTTCCTAGTTCTTTATTATTTGAAAAACGCAAAATGTTATATCCCAACTGACCTGTATTTTGTTGTTGTTAAAAAAAGAGGCTTCATAAAGTTGCTAAAAAGCTGATAATTTAGAGCTCGTCTTTTCCTCATGAAAGAGTCAGTGAGGCGTTTTGCATGAAACCCACAGAGAACTAGTGGCGGCGCTACACTCTAAAAAAAAATTGGTGAAAACTTAACCAATACCTTAACCAACACTGGTCACGTATGTCAAATTAGACAAATTGGTGAAAGTTTCACCAACACACATTGGTTAACGACATTAACCAGTCGTTGGTCAATTTTTTTAACCAATAGAATAACTTCAAGTATGCTTCCAACAGATGTTGGTGAAGTCAATTGGGTAAATTATCACCATCGTTGGTGAATTTTAAAAATGAAGGCAACAATAAATTGGGGAAAACAAAATCCAGGACATCATTGTATTGGTTGATTATGATCATTTTATTGGTTAGGGGCTTTATAATCTTACAAAATGTTGGAAAATCTTATGAATTTAAATTGCCCAATGTTGGTGAGTTGAGTTGAAGGGATTGAGGGACCATGCATTAGTGAAATAACCATTTTGAAGGTGTTCTGATTAGGCCTATACTGTAATTTTTGATGGAATAAAGCAGCAGAAACAAATTTTAACCTCCCTTTTTAAAATCTGAATAAAATGTCTCAGTAGCAATGCAGGAAAAACACATGACAGAAGACTGATGGATAAGTTTTAAACAACATGTATTTATTTAAAATATTAAAAGGTCAACCAAGTGAATAAACAAACAAATATAAACCATATAAGCTCTGACCCAGACCAAAAACATTGGGGCTATTCCTTTTACCATAACACGTCTACACACTTAGAATAAAATCAATCCAAGCTTCCTAAATTGAGACATGGGATTAACACGGCTTTCAGATTTTGATCCCAGGTGAACCCAGATAACATATGACCCCCCAACAAAAATTATAGGGTTCTTCCCCTTGCCATAACACATCAAAATACTAAGTATGATATTTATCCCAGCTTCCTACCACAAAATATTACATTAACAAGGTTTTCAGGGCTTGGCCCCTGGTGACCCCAGATGACCACTTGACTCCCACCAAAAAACAACAGGGTTCTTCCCTTGCATAATGGATATCAAAGCAAAAGGAAGCAACTGCAAAAAAAATGTATTAGCTGGACACATGATGAACACACAGCATATGTGACAATAAAATGTGACTTCTGTACCTTTGATTTTTGAGCAAATTTCCTAAACAATATCTCAACATTTAAGCAAGCAAAGTTTTCACTTCAGTATTCTAAAGTGAAGCATATTTATGAGCACAACACTGCATTGGCCATTGCAGAGTTTCCACATTCAATATATGATTATTTAGTGAAAGAAAACAGTCCAATTCCATAACATTAAAACATGACTTGATGTTAAGCTGTACAGAGCAATTTTGTAGGGTGGTGGTTACATAATATTTTGCACAAAGCTGTATTTAGTCAACTTTCTGCTGATATAATATGAAATTGTGTTCACATAAGAGTACTTTGTCAACAGCTTGGTCACTTCAACTTGGCTTTTAAATTGTTTTTGCTCGGGATTTTTTTATAACATATCAAAAATGCATGTTTACTTTTTTGTAGTTTAATGTTATTCCACTGACTAAAATAGGATTTAACAAGAATGCATGAATGAAATAACTCTTTTTAAAATAAGTGAGGGAAATAAATGTAACAAAATGCAGGAGGATCCTCACTGAAAGAGGATTTGCAAGTTTCTGGTTTTCAATAAACATGTAAACAATGATTTTACAATTTAAAGAGTGTTTGTTCAAACTTCAAAGATGCAGTAAAACTTCTGATAGTTGTAAGGGTACATAACACACTCAGTTATTTAAAAATATTTTCAGATGTTATCAACTCTTTTCATTTTTAAAGTGATTGGTAATATGACAAACCTTCTGCTTATATATCCATTGACGGTGCTCTAGAATCTCCTGTTTAAGGGCCAAGAATGCTCTAAGGTCTCTGATGCAACTTGGCACATGGGGTTGCTTGATTTCATAAATCACATTTTGAATGAACTGCCAAACCAAACAACATGAAGGTTGATAAGCCATGTCCAAAATGTACATTGCTTTAAAGCAAAAGTCAATGCCTTTTAGTAGAGATTCTTGCAGGATTGGTTTTCTTTCTATCATAACAAATGTCTGTGTCGGAGAGAGAAGGGTTCCTTTGCACACAACAAATGGCTGTGGCTTCTTCATGGCATCGACATCTTTTGAAATCTGTAGGATATCAGCTATTTCCTGTATAAAATCAAAACAGAAACTTATTAAAGCTGATCCAGTAAACTAAGCGAAAAACAAGATGTTTATTTCCATGAAATCCCACATGGCTCTGAGGAATTTTACATTTATAACCATCTTGTAAACACCCCATGCTTTATGTTGATACCAAAATGTCAATTTGAAAACCAGAAATGCAGCACAAAAGAATTTTATATTTGATACATTTTACACTTGGGATTTTGATGGACTCATGATCATTTTCAATGTTAAATAAAGAGGACTTACTTAGGAAAAAGGAAAGCTTTTGAATCCAGACCAGATTCCTCACCACCTGTAAGACTTACCCTGTCTCCTCTGGAAAAACTCAGAGGAGATAGAGGGGAGTCTTACAGCTGATGAAGAATCCAGTTGGATTCAAAAAGCTTTCTTTTTCTCCAAGTTAGTCCTCTTTATTTAGCATTGAAAATGGTCATGGGTCCATCAAGATTATCAATTAAGACACTGGCCAGAATCAGGCAATTGACTAAGTCAATCCCCTAAACAATAATGCGGTATACTTGTGATGTTATCATAATTAATGACACCACAACAACAATCAACATGGCTATCTCTTCTAGAAATCATGATTGTCCTCAATGGGTATAGCTCCACTGTAATACCATGTGCAGTCTTGACTAATTGAGGTATACCTTATTGCTGTGATATGGAATGGAAAAAGGGTTTGGCTTTGCTATCACCCAGACAGTTCCAGACTGCAAAATTGTGAGTAAAATGTATTAAGACCCCAAAACTATACAAAAGCTTACAGGATGAAGTCAGTACTTGACAAGTTTTACCTTATATAATACCTTTTACCCTATAATAATAATACAAGCAAGCTTAGTAATGATTGTTTGATATGTGAAACCCATAGAGCTAGGGTGTTTTTGCTTTTGCAAGAATAAAAACCACTTATTTTTTTTCTTGCCTAATAATTCAAAAATTTGAGTTATATTTTTTACAAGGCATTTTTGCTGTATCAGTTTAGAATCGTCCATCATGAATAGTAGTTGTTTAAAATGTCATATAATCAGTGCCTCACCTCCTACCACTAGTATCATACAAATTTGAATCAAATTGTACATTCTGTAGGTAAGAAATTGATACACAGATTTAAACTGTACACCTGTACACTCAGTCATGATATATATTAAAATCAATAGGGCTTAACAGCACCTGTAATCCACGCACATGACATCACTTCTGTCCATAACTTATGAGATATCATGGTTACAAGAAATCCATCACAAATATGACATGTCGAACTCACTGTTCCCTATGTCTCTGGCAAAGAAACCAAAATAAATTATTAAATTAACGTCTAACACATACTGGTTGAATGTCCACAAAAGAGGTGATTGCCTCTTTTACTGAGCAAAGTCCCTTGTTTCCTTTCCCCTTTCCTCTGAAGATGACAGGAAGAAAGAAAAATGCAAGTGTTTTCTTCTCATCTGGGGACAAAAGTGGAAAAACAAAAGATAAAGTAATTTTCACTCTCATGGTCACTATAATGTTTAAACACCATGAAAATTTCTAATGCCCTCCTCGAACTCTTATAATTCCATTGACGTTTCTCATCCAACATAACTGAGGGGAAATACTCATATTACTTCACTCAGTAACCAGCCTAAGCTTCAAAGCATGGAGTTATGAATATAAGCAACATGTTGTATTGGGCTCACACAGCAACTTTTTCAAAGGAGCTCCATGTCCTCTCTATTTTTGATCATATACCTACCAGATAGGCATATTCCAAATGTTTTTGAATGCTATTTCAGCTTTAATCTGATTTTCATTACCATTGCATCCCAACAAAATATCAGTTGCATCCCCCTATAGCCAGACTTGTGTTAGGCAAGCTCATGTCCATTGTGCTGGTATTTAAATTATGGAATATTTGGAACTCCTTGTCCTTGACATCACTCAAAAAGAAAACTTAGAACCTACTTGATAAATGTGTTGGGGTAATTCATCTATTGTTATTACACATATTTATACACTAAACCCTCTTTGTATTTGCTTTTCGTTAAATTTATCGTGTATTTGCTACATTGATTTCCTTACTTAAGTGAAAGGCCAGACTTTTTCTGGTCCTCTATCTTCCTTGCTAAATATCTTTTCTTTAAGTAGCAAACTATTTTTAACTGTAATATAATGTTCACTGTTACTTATATCTTTATTTCACTTGCTTTATCCTGATGTTTTTTATTATAAATGTCCAATGTCACATTTAATTCAATTGAAGACAAAAGTAAATCAAATCATATTCATGAGATGTGATCACATAAAAATAAACACTGTTTCCTTGACAAATGCAGTGTCAATGTAACACTACAGGCACATCAAAAGACAATGTAGAGAGACATTCACTGAAAGTACTGGAATTAATACCAACCTATTATTTCAAGTAGTGAATACTACCAAAGAAGTGTACCTAATGATGTATCTTGTAGCTAAATTACCTTGATGAGGTAACAACAAAAGTGAAAACAAATGAGGCAATAAGGTTTCTGTTCTGGTTATCACAAGCAAATATTTTACTCAGTCTAACACGAATATGTTCTTCTAACATGCATATTTCATCCAAAATATCGGATTGACTGAGTATCTTTGAATGTGTGGCATTCTTACCAATGGTCAAATTCTCTAGATTTATGTAGTCCAATCCAAGAAATTGTTGCCAATTTTCAACCTGCTTGCCATATTGTATTATTCCATTGTAGAAAGTGTCCCATTTCTGATACAGGGAATCCTCGTGATCTGGCCAAAGCAAAGCAAAATCTTGTTCAATCTAAAGAGGCAAAGAAAATGAATGGTTTTAATGTGTAGATCATTATTTTGGCAAACAACAAAAGGCTTAGCTAAAGGAGCTGTTTCCATTTAGCTTGTTGAAGAATAGACAATCAGTGGAAGCAAACAGTGATAAATATGTTCCTCATCTGATGGTGGAAAATGTGTCTCTTGTAGATAAAACACACTTTCTATCCCTATAAGGAGGAAATGTGATTATTTCTGCACAAACCTTTTCAAACTCAATTCGCACCATACTTTAGTAAAATGTATATGCAGTAGATCAAAAATCATTATAAAGATGACTATATGAGTATTTAAGCAGCAATGAATTGATATGACCTCAAACTTTGAACTCACCATTCCGCGATCCAACAACCTTGGAAATTCTTTAAGAATATCTGAAACAGTTGATGAGTTTTCTTTGATCTGCTGTTGTCGATAAAATGCAGTTTGTCTCATAAAATCTACTACTTTCTCCCTTGGTTCCAAGTTGCATTTCAGCCACTCAGTCATCATTATTAAGTCCTCCTTGTTTCCCAGATCAGGCCCTAAAAATTAAAACAAAATATTATTACTAGTGGTAATTTTAATATTTTGTTACGTCAATTACATGTCATTACATTCAAACGACTGATTGCTTTTGATCAAATGCAAAGTAATAGTAATTGATTACTTAGGCAAAGTAATCGTAATTTTGAGTACTTTATAATTACAGCAAAAAAGGGTTTTTTTGTAAGTGATTATAACTGCCTTCCTTTATTTAGCATTTAAAGAAAGTCACTTGTCATCTCAAACGTCATTTTTGGTAGGGGGACCAACATTCTCAATTGGTACAGCTTTTTGATTGACATCAAATTAAAAAAAATGCAGAGTAGTTCATATTACACAGCATGCACTGAGTGTTTTGATTACACATTAGTGCCTAGTATGTTCACCAGGATATGCTCTGAAGCAATAAACTATCACAGTGTCTGCACAAAGAGTAATTTCAGACGGATGTGGGACGGGCTAGAAGTAAGAAGGTTTGGAAATTGGAAGTGTCTGGTGTGATAAGATTTTGCCTTGTTGTCAAGAGGCAAGTTTGTGAGATATTGTAGACTTCTCCTACAGGGTTCCCAGCATGCAAAAAGAAAAAAATCCATGATATTTCCATGATGAAATTGCAAATATCCAGGATGAAATTGTTTGCTTATTTCCATTACAGACAAAAGAACAGAGATTACAGTACTGAACTAGATTAACTGAAAGCTGTACTTTTACACCAGTTTGCAGCAGTTAACAATTAGTTTAATAAGAACAAGTTAAAGTATCACAAAGGCATAAAATGGCATGATCCTTTCCAACCCCTTACAGCCATCTATTCCTCACCTTAGGAAAGTATCACAAATCCAACCACACAGAAATCCTGATGTTTCAGTTCATGACATCACTGAGGATGTCTGCCACATTAGATGTGTGAACTTTACATTTACAGTATTTTGGTTTTTATTCATGCTAAACCTTTATGTGCCACAACCACTTAAGGACATTAAAAAGCCACTATAGACAATCAATTCTTCCATGTTTGTCTTTGGCTAATCAAATTACATGACTTTTCCAGGATTTAAAGCATCTTTTTTAAATTCCATGATTTTTCCAGGTAAGGCTGGGAACCCTGTCCTAAGGTCAGTCTTTTTTAATGTCAACGAGACACCATATTCTTCCTTAAGAAGGGTTACAATGGGATTTTTCCTCCTCTATTTCAGTCATTATGTTTGTATTTGTTACCTTTGCAAATGAGTTCACTTTATAACCCTTCATTTTTTCTGTTTCAGTTTTTGTTAAATTAATAGTTTAGTCAAAGTAGGTATATATGACAGCATTATGAAAACAAGGCTAACATTAATTATGTACCTTCTGAAGCAGATGACTTTGACAATTTAACAAGAGATTGAGGTTGACTAGCAGAAGCACTAGGGGATTCTTTCGTCATGGCAATGTTTTTTCTGCGTACATATCGAAGGTGTTCTTCTAGATATCCAGTGGCTGGACGTCCTGCTGCCCCTTTGCAATACCATGCTTCCTGCAGAAGGAAATAGTACATTTTTATAACAACCTGTCCCTTCACTGTAAAAAAATGATGAGATATTTTGGCTTGACCAGTAAACTGTAGCTTCTCCCCATCAGTACCTTTAACTGCCTGGAGGGCTACATCAAGCTTCATGACTCTCTTGATCCTTGATCGGTATAGATACAGGATGATCTGTGACAAGATGAGTCTCAATGAGAAAGATACTTACATAACCACAAGGAGAATCTGGATCTTTCAGGAAGGGGAACGAGTTGACAACTGCTGCTGCTAAGGCTGCCTTAATGAAGGAGCTTGGTCTGTATAGGTTGAAAAGGAGAGAAGTACAGTAAATGTTCCACAACCATGAAGCAGGTTCTGCATTATGTTTTGTTTTTTATATTTTATAAATTGTCTTGGAAGGTTGAAGGTTATAAGGCAGAAGACAATAATCAAGGTTACATTGTTTCAGTGTAGTTCATGAGGGTAATGCATGCAGCTTCATAACAATTTAGGTAGTACATGAAGAAATCCTAAGGAAGAAATTCTAAGGTAACTACTTATCTCTCAATGGGAAACTTCAGGAGAAATGAACCAGAAGTTTGAACCCCGAAAATCATAGTATGAAGTCGGCGATTTTGACCACTGTACCACAAGGAGAACTAAAACTTTTCCATGCCTGGAATCCGTTTTTAAACTTTCATGACTTTTCCACGTTTCCATGACAATGGAAAAATTGCACTTGTATGTAGTGTACAATGTTTCCACTGACAGGAGACAAATGCTGGTGAAAAGGCATCCTTAATTGATGTTTGTTTGTCAGTAAAATCAATTGCTGGTGCAGTACTTCTTGCTTGCAGTGGACAACATACATCATTTTGCACTTGATTTTACTAAAAAACAAACATCAATTAAGGATGCCTTTTCACCAGCATTTGTCAACTGTCACAACTATTACATTACGTAAGGGGTAAAATTAGCCAGGTGCTAGCCAGGCACTGTTTGGCACTCACTTTCTGCCAAACTGCTTGTTAGACTCAAAAAGAACATTACCAGGCACCACTTATTTTTAACTGGAAGTAACACCTGTCACTGTTGAGGTCCTAAATATGGACATGACCCAAAAATTCATTCAGTGTCCATTTTTAATATCCCTCTATTATTTTGAATTTTCCCAGTTAAGTCAATTTCAGCCCCTCCAACGACTGTCATAAGTTCTCCTTTGGAAGACACAAACCTTGTTTCATTGCTTGAGGAAATACCCTGGAAAGCATAATATTATCATTATGTTATTATGGTGTACTTAAGGGTCCATAGGTGGTACTGTTTTCTATAGGGGAGTTGCTGCCCAGTTAAATTCAAGAGTTTTGCAATAACTCTCCTTCTCAACTTGCAATAATTTACCTATAGTTTATAGCAATCCAATGATTGTACATGTAAAATATTTTTTGTCAAGTTGTGGAAGAATCAATTTATAAAATGAAATGAAAATACTAGGCCCAATGTGTACATAATAAAAACACTCATTCTGTACTGTGTGAAATGTAAGCTACTGTACTCCACATTTTGGAATTTTCAAAATTTCATGTAATTAAAAGAATAGCGCAGTCACCAATTGAGAATATTTAATACCTGTAATAAAACAATGTACTTGGAGTCTGTCTTTAAGAACCAGCATTGCAGTGTACATGCAGCTTTTTCCAGGTTTAAAATTTTATCACTTTGGAAATTACAACTTAGGCTGTGAATCTAGGAGGTTCCTTCATGGGAAATTTAGCCTTGTATAGGGAAATTTTGGCAATTAGAAGAATTTCATTTTTTTGTTCACATAAATATACAGAAAGCATTCTATGAAATTGCACTCTCTTCCTGGGAAATAAAACATTTTTCCAGCCCTGGTGTCTGGTAAACACTGTGTCTCCTGCACCAAAAGCAAGGAAACAAGACACTTTTTTTGACCCCTGGTTCAACAAAACTTACTTTCAACCTTGCTTTTGGTCTATTAATCTGGAGAGCTATTATCTGCAGGATGATAATTCCTGGACAAATTTTTTCAAAATGTGCTCATGAAGGAGGAAATGGGGTTATTGCCAACCTATGGTTTTACAGCTCTACTTAAACTAAAAAAATAAAATGAACTGATGCCTTTTGCCAACTACTCACTTGTCTCCATAATGGTCAACCATGTAACTTGTACATACTTCAACAAGAATGTGTCGATCCTGCTTGCAGCAAAATTTCTTGGAACAGATGCTTTCCATGACTTTCCTTCCCCTGGAAGATGAGCCAAGAATAGCTTCCACATCCTGAAGTAAAACAGATTGGAAGAACTAATTTGAGATTATTAGCAGAATGGCAAAAACTTGAGAGAAAAAAACAAGGAAACTTTGCTTCATTCCATTAAATTGCCTCTATGTACTTTCACTGATGGCAGATATTTTCTCTGTTCCTGTTTTCAGTTGTAAAGTGTAAGCACGCTCATGACATAGTTACACATTATTTTAAATTCAGACTAAGGACTCTGTTTTACTAAAATCAATTTAACAAGCACACCAACTTAATCTCTACAAGGACAGCAATACAATGAAAATAACGATACAATTCTTCAAATTATTTATTCCAGCAATTGGTCTGATCAATTACGAAACCATTACAGTAAGATGGGTAAAAAAAATTGTAGTTGAAGAAAAAACAACCCCCCTACAAGCCCAAATCAATATAGTCCTAAAATTTTGTATACTGCATACTCTGGCCCGATTAGTCTATTCAATTTGACATAATTTGTTAACCTGTGACTGACTCTTCAACCGAATAGCACAGAGTCCAAAATAAAAACCAGGGATGATTTTGACTGCACCTACCTTGAAGTTTGCATCCCTTGCCTGAAACTTTTCACTACTTAAAGGGTCAATCCTCTCACCCCAAACTACACTTCTAGTATAGGGTAACAGAAACTCTCAATTGGCTCAGCTTTTTGATTGACTGCTAATTCAAACAATGCAGAGTACCAAAACTTATATTGCACACCACAAACTGTTCTGATAGTGTTTTGATTATACACATTGAGCTTTCTATATTTACCCTGAAGCAATAAAATGAGATTGTGTCTGAAAGAGGGCGAATTTTAGACAATTGTGGGAGGGGCTTAATTAAGAAGGTTAGGAGAATTGGTACTGTTTGGGATGAGAAAATTTGGCCTTTAAACTACCTCAATGATAGAAAGTTTATTTTTATTTTGCTTTTATTCCTAAAGGCCTGTCTATGTAATTCAGTGATCCAATTCCCAAATATTCCTCTTTCTCTATGAACCAGTATATTCTTTTTTACCCCCAAACTTCAAAGAAAACAAAACAGTGGTGTAATTACATATGTGCCAACATACTTTCTCAGTTAAAGTTAGCCCAACACTCGATGGGCATACACCAAAATACCAAACATGCCATAAACTACTACTACTGCGATCATATTTTCATGCCAAAAAAGGGTTTTTTATCCCAATTATTTACATTTGTTGGGGTTAAAAAAAAAAAAAAAATAATTAAGGGACAAGTTTTTTTAAATTTTGCCTTAATCCTTAAAAAAGGTCAATTTTTTTTTTTTTGTTAAAAGATGTTCCCACTGGGCATTCGGTAAAAAAATAAAATATAAAAGAAATCAGACACCTGTTACTTTTAATCCTGCAGTTTACGGAAATTGTTTTTTCCCTTGTCTTGCTACATGTATATGTTTTTGTGTCCTAAAAGATTGCCTTGCAACATTATTCACAAATGAATAGCAGTTTACTGGAGTATTGTGAGACCTCATGAAATAATAATAAATTGAGTCAAATGAATCAAAAAGTAATTTTTAGAACGGTTAGTTAAGTAATCAACAGAAGCCAACTGTACATAAATAACACACCATATTAGTCTTGGACCTTGGGCATAGGAACCAAAAAGCCTATGATTTACTTACAAAGTGCACTCGCTTTTGTCTTTTCAAAGGCGGCAGATGATAAGTTGATGAAGACGGACTTTCTTCTGATGTGTCTGTCTTTAATTCAACAATGGTGGTGTCATTACTGGCAATGGACTCTCCCGCAGTTGAAATATCATCTGCATCTATCGATGATAAATCTGAGGTCTCAGCTGAGTAAAGTGGTATAAACTCCTTAAACATGTCATTTGGAGTCTGAAACTGAGAGAAAATTAATTACACAATACAGCACTTTGCTTTTTAAAACTATTAGCAATTACTTCTTCAAAATCTGTGATCATTCAACTGATACTCTGGCTTCTAAAGAAATGTAATGCGAGTTGAAATATACTGATTTCTATCTGTCGTATCATGCATCTGCAAGGAAGTCACAGGGCGGTGGTCAAATAACTGATAAGGACGAAGAACTTCAACCTGGTCAGTTGTATCTTCTACAGCAAAAGCTTGCACATGTCTATGAAAGTGTAATGTCTTTAATAACTTCAGAACAATATAAATATCAGCTTCTTTGAGAATTACACATTGTACACTTCCGAATGCTGGTCCATCTTCATTCCATGAGATTATTACTGAAGTCCCTTCTCTAAACTCATAACCATGAATCTTGGCTGCTCCAGCAAATGTGATCTCTTGATCTAAAGTAATGTCAAGTTTCTGAGCTATTATTTCCACAATATCTGAAATTGAATCTACACTAGATAAGGTAGATACTTGTTCCTGGTTCAATTCTATATCTTGATTGTCCAGAGGCTTTTCCAAGAGAAATGAATAGCACTGGGTCATTTGGTATTTAACTGCCAGTGTCTTAGCGATATTTTGAAAATTGTAAGAAAAATTTGCAAAATTTTTGAAAACTTTGTGCTTTCCTTCAAACCGCATTGATGAGTACTGAACCAATGGCCCTAGATATCGCAATGACCTGGGATAGTGTAAAAGAAAATGCTGTTTAGGACATAGGTTACGCTCAGGGAATAAGTTCAAAAACAGCTGGTGATGATCCTTAATTAAAGCTTTCAGTGCATATGTGGCAGAGAGACTCAAGGTTGGGCTCATCACTATCTTTAAAATGTCAAGCAACAATAAATACCCCATTTAAAATTCCCATATATAAATTCCCATATCTCACAATCCTCTTCTACCTTATTTCCAATTATAAGTGGCAGGCTAAAAGCTAGGCACATCATCTGGGATGCAGTTTGTCCACTTGCCTTTCCAGGGTTTGAAAGAGAAGACTGTTTCAGAGGGCTAGGCTTATTCTTTTGGTCAGCAAAACCATATTTGAAACATAAAATTCTACTATTTAGCTCCTCCAAAGTAAACTTCCCCTCCTGAATAAGTTTGTTTAAAACTAAAGACATTTCTAATGGTATAACTCCTTCCAAAAAATCATGCATAACGTCCAGACTAATGTTGTCAACTGCGTGAAACTCTTCCAGATCATTCAAAATAGTTGCCTCTCTGACACCTGTATCACTTGGATTATTAAGCTCTAAATCTGCAGAGTAGTTTTCAGCTGTTCTAAGAAGACTGGAATCTTCAACTGTTTGTTTTTGTAGTACTGTACGATGTCCTCTGCAAAACCTACAGAAATAGTTAGCAGTGAAGCCACGGACAAAGCCTAACATAGTATGTATCCCCAGGTTATCCCCAAGTACTTGGAACAAAACCGGTCTGACAAGTCCATTGAAACCATCTCCATTTATACTGAGACAAGCATTGGATAGTACCTGAATTTCTTCTTTAATTACTTTGACAACACTGTTGATTCCATGTTTGGTAATAAGAGCTGAGCTAACAAGGGCTGTGAGAAGAATATTTTCTAATCTGGACTGATATTTCCTTGGGAGACTGAGCACACTTGTATAAAATGCTGAAATCTTATGTTTCCCTTTCCTGGAACCAAGAGGGTTTGCTGTTTCGAAATCATCATTATAGAGCAAAAGAGGTAAGATGAGCACATTCCCTTCCTGCTGATACCTACTTTTGAATAAGGTGCCATCTTGATATGTGGTCAAAACATTTGGATCTTGAGATGCCTGAACTGATATAATTGCCTCCATGACTCCAGGTTTTTCCAGAAATTTTTTTAGCGAACTTTCTAAAGGAATGTATTGAAAAGTTTCCTTCTCTTGGACTTGAATTGGAGCTCCTGTTTTACTACATATTTTGGACTTGAAACAGTAGCCTAGAAGTTTATCATCTGGTTCAATAAATGCACCAATTTGCTCGAAGTATTTTCTTTGTTGATATTCTGTTCTCATTTCAGAGAATGGAATTTGCTTAGCACTAGTAAAAATGTTATGAAATTCTTGCTTAGCTTCTTCATCATTTCCCAACAGCATGGGATGCTGGTTATTTATTAATTCTGTAACTTGTGTTTCAATATGATCCACTATGTTTTCAAGACGCTCCTGGACATCAACAATAATCTCTCCCACCAATGATGAAGGAATGGATGAAGCCTTTAGACGGGCTGTACATATAGCAGATGACCGAGCTATGTCAATATCACTTTCAACTGGTTCATTATCATTTTCAACCAGTTCATTACCATTTTCAACCTGTTCATTATTGTTTTCTGCCTCCTGATATGCTTCTGCTTCCATAGGAACAGGTCTATTCCTTTCATGTTCTTTGTCCCTTTGGCCCACATCTCTTTCTCTATTACCCATGCGGTGTCTGTTGAGGTGCCATTTGAAGCCTTCAGTCGAATAAAAAATTGTAGTGCAACCTGCTTGACCACAAATAATTTTTCTGGAGCTTTTTGAGTTAATTCCATGGTTATGCTTCAAATGGAAAATCAGGCCTTTGGTTCCACCCTCTAGTCTTCTAAGACATTTAAAACATGTTAAATACATCCTATAAAGATAAAGTCAAGAGTATGTCTAGGCCCCACTCACCTCCTTTTTCCAACCGGCCTGGAATTTCACTCTGTCCCCAATCTTTGGAATCAGATCCCTTATATCATCCTCTTTAAGTAGTTGAAGTGCTGTTTTGTCAATTCCATTTTCTGGAGGGGGAGAGGGGAAAAATAATGTTACTTAAATAATGTCACCAAGACTAAGCCCCATAGTGTTTTTAGACCTAATAATAAGATCATATAAAGGTACCGCCATCTCTTCTGGCACACAAGGTAAAATCATCTTGAAAAGCTATTTTGTAGGCTAATAGCTACAGTATACTGGCCTACTGCCTTTAATAGCTATGGTATATATGACTCCAGCATATTTGACCAGCAAGGCTAACATGTCCACACATAGGCTAACAGAGTTGCAACATTCTTTAACAAACTCGTTCCTACACAGAAATCTTTCAAAACCTCTCTTTTACCCTTCCGTTCAGACTTCCAAATGCTGCTCAAATATACTAAGTACAAAAAATCAAATGTGATTCACAATTAGTAAAGTTGCTGGACTATCTTTCCAAAACAATTGGTACTGTACCTTTTGAAATACTTATCAGCTTGCTGTTACTGATCATGCACACAGTGTAAAATGCTTTAACCCGTGCACACCACCAGGTGCCCTCAATTAGGCAAAATCTGACCTTATTATAGAGGGAAAACCTCAGTGGAAAATGTTCAAGTGTCAAGTGGTTCCCAATGTAAGGATGTGGTAGAAAAGTAATAAATCCTAACAACTTCAATATGAACAGTCTTTGTAGCAGTTCTTACAAGCACATTGCAATTGACTGGGCTCTTATTTTGTTTGGGTTTTCAGACATTTTACACATAAGTACACAAGAAATTTTATTTTTCATAAAAAAAAAAAAAAAATGTTTCCATTCGTACTGTTAATGCTGAAAATAGTGTTCAATTGTAAACTAGTTTTCACAATCTTTACAAAAATGCCTGTGCTACTTACAGTACACTACTAATTTGGCTTTCACTTCGCATTGTCACAAAGGAAGGGACATGTATTTCCTTTTGATGTTTCACAACCTTGAAGGCACCACAGTATACTTCAAAAGACAATTTTGTTTTATCTTCAAAAAATGCAAAAGTATTGAACTATTCACTGAAAACATCTCAGCTCATTCCAAAAATGGGGAGATACTTCATGTAGAGCTATTGGTGCAAATAAAGGCCAACAGATGAATAGCCTGAACTGTATACAAAAAATGCCTATTTACTTTAGTTTGAAGTTGGCTTAAATGAAGTATTTAACCGAAAATGTGCTGTATCTTCTGAAGCATATCCTACCATTAGAAATAACCCTGGCATGAAATTTGGAAAACTCCTTTGTTCAGAGACTGTCTTGAAAGCCTGACCTTTGTGAACTCATGCGGTTCACATGGTTGGAGCGTATGTTACTGCGCTTGATATGAGTTGATCTAAAATTTCTTATTTTTTGCATTTTTAATCTTAAAAATTGAATGTCTCGTAACAATTTGACACCAATTTGAACCTTGAAACGAAAAAATCGGTAAACATTAAGTTAAAATAACAGTCACATTTCAAATCTGCCAGATTTTGCAAGCCAACAGATCTCAATGGGAGTTATTCTTTATATTTTAATTTCTCATTTTGGCGTTTTTGTACATATCAAAACAGAAGATGGATCAAAACGGTACTAAAAATTCCAGAAATTTCATATTTGTACAGTAAATGACTGAAAAGTAATGTTTTCAGACCAATTGTGGTAATTCGGTGGACTCCAAGTCTGCTTCTAATAGTTAACGACTTCACACCAGCCCAGGTCATTTAGTTCCATGAGGTCAGATGACGTCAAAGAATCGCCCAGTTTGAAGCTCTATCGCCCAGTTTGAGTGCCGATTTTTCATGGCACAAAATTTCTCATGCACTTTTAATATGCAATGAGGAAGGCGGGTGGTTTGACATTTTGTGTCATAGTCTTGTATAGACTAGTATGGTGCACCATCTGACCCCGGGCAGGGGTGAGTCAAATGTGCATCACATTTGTATGAGTTGTGATGCAGAGGTGTGTCAAAGTTCTCCAAATGTTGCATCATATGGCACCCTTATAGATGATGCACATGTGTGTTATATTCTGCTCGAAACATGCATCAAAGTATGAAATGTTCGGAACAATTGCATGTAATTTACCTCCTTTCATTGGTTTGCTCTGATGTCAGGGCGGATTTTTAAAATTACTGTACCAATAATGTCTGGATTTCATATATTTCTCACATGATCCGAGGGGTTTTCCTGAACATTGGCTTTACTTGCTCAGAAATATTTTAAAAGCTTCAATAGGCCTTCTGCATGGTGGTAAAGTACTAGGCCTGACCAAGTATTAATACGCTGATTGTCATGTACAGCAAATAAAAAAAACAGCAGTAGACCCAGGCCTATTCCACTTTGTACCCTATTTCTACACAAGCACAATCACTCGGCCTATAGGCTTAGGCCTAGCCCAGCTTGGTCTAGATTCTCCTTACCCACAAACATTCTTCATTTGCAAGTACTTCTTCACCGCAATGCATCATGCAGGCCTAGGCTAGGCAGGCTACCTGATGTTGCTCAAATGAGTAGCCTATGGCATCTGCTACCATCTTCACTGGACAGCATGGTCTTAAAGTTTTAGCCTAGGCCTAGCCTAGTCACATCCCCCCCCCCCTTAAAATGTTGGCAAAACCAAAACAGGTGGCCTAGCTAGGCCTACTGTACTTCATTCATGTTCTTAAAGAAACATTGGTTACCTAAAACTGCAACAACTATTGCATAGGCTAACTCCGATCATAAAGGCCTAGGCTAGGCTAGTTTAAGTTGGTGCAGCCTTTTGCCTAGCCTAACGATAGGGCTAATTTTCCTACTCAATAGCCTACCACACATATTTTAGCCTACCAAACGTTGGGCCTTATGTCAGGCCTACAGTCTTCAGTTAGGCGCAGGCCTAGCCTAGGCCTTAGTGCTACTGTTTGACCTAGGCTAGGCCTAGCCTAGCCTAGGCCTAACAAGTTAGGCCTAGGCCCAACGTTAGGCCTTGCCAAGTAATACTGTAGTATTAACGTTATGAATTAGGATAGATGCGAATGAAATAGCCTGGTTTATATAGTGTATATTCTAGAAAAAAAGGTCTACTATGGCAAGACCGAGTATAAACTAATATATGACTACGTTAGGCTGGATCGGGCCGATCGAAGTTAGGATGATGTAAAATAGCCTAGCCTAACGTTAGCCTAACCTTAATGCCAACGTAAATGAGCATCATCGCGTGCACTAACTTAGGCATAAATGTTTCTCTTTTGCATTTGATTAGATTTGTCGTAAAATATTAGACTTCATATCTGTTTCAGTCCTACGTCAGACATACCGACAAATGTTTCGTGCAAACCCTCGACTCCATACTTTTTGAGGAACATCAAAACAGTATCGGGATCTTTTTCTCCTCTGTCCATGACGACGAGTTGCAATATATGCTGTATACGTACACACCGCACACGTACATGTACATAGGTATATGGTACAAATCGTGCGCTGTATGCTCGTTTGTGAACTTGCAGCATAATAATATTACCGCGCCAATTATTTAATGGCGGGAAAGTTATAAATAAATTGGTTAAAGCTGGGCTGGATAATTAACACATACTTATTGGAATAGCCTCAATTCCTTTGGTTGACCAATTTTGGGTAGAATTTAACCAATCTATAGCATGAGTCTCCCACTACATTTTTTTTTTACCCAACGTTTTAAGAGTGTAAGGTGGTGCAATAGAGATCATTTGTGCCGCAAAGTTTTGTCTTGTCCCCACTGCCCCTCCTAGGTTAGGTCAGTTAGGAGTTGAGTTAAACAAAATAAACCTCTCCAGGGACTTACTGTTTCATCCAGTGATATTTTTAAAATCCTGAGCTTCCGGGGCGTCCTCTATGTTCCCCACCCCCCAGGAAGGGGCGCTTTGGGATCGGTTTTTCGCTGGCCTCGAATCCCCCCCCCCAAAAAAAATATCCTTGATCCTCAGTTTGCCGCCCCCCCCCCCCCCCCAATTTTGACATTATGGCGCTGCCACTGCAGAGAGCAAAAACAAGCCAAGGAATTACTCGTATTTCGACGCCATCTAACGTTACTACATGAACTCCCTACTTTCTCAATCACGCATATCTCAATCGTTGTAAGAATTTTAACTTTAAACACAATCAGTGCATTACATAATATCAAATGACCCGCTCACTATACTCGTGGTGGTTTGTTGTACTTAATTTGTTCTTTTCTTTTCTTTTTTTTTTTTTTTCTTTTCGTGTCTTAGTTAAACCCTCTACTCGCCATCCACTAATAAAGGAATGCAGTGATAATAACACTGCATGTTTGTTGCAACTCCAACACATTTCTGAGGTTACGTGCCTATTGGAGAAGGCAAAACCCCCTATTGCAGTTGAATGGTACAGTCGAACATCAAACGGAGAAATGAATCTCTCATCTACCGTAACTGTTACACACCTCGGAGTCACATATACTACAGTTGTGACTACCAGCCAATTGTTTTACTTCACATCTGTCCTAAGTCTTCTTGTTTGTAAAGCCCAATCTTTACCGGGAATACTTGATCATGACGAAACATCAATACTTGTGGAAAACGAAAGACCTAAAAATGCTTCAGTTGAAATAGCACAAACGTTCATTGAGAGAAATTCAATGTTTATGCTTAAATGCACACAGGATAAGATAGATATGATTGTGTGGAAGAGATCCTACAGACTCGAAGATGACTTCGAACCAATTTTGTACGCAGCTCTCTTCGACAAATCTGTTTCAATTACCCGTTTTGATAGTTACGAACTGAACCCTGATGGATCTGTGAAGGTACGTCAAGCTGACGTAGAGCATGAAGGATTATATGAATGTGCCTATGAATCTGGTGTCGTCGGAGATAGGTCGCTATTTAACATTACCATATACGGTTAGTCTCTTACTATTTAATCTACCTACTATACATGTACCTGACCTTAAGAAATTAATTTTATCATAACGACCAACTTTATTAAAAATATAGATTTTAAAATTCCGTTGCTGACTTGAATAAAATGCTACTAAGGGTCACAAAAAGTTTAAAAAATATGTTTGCAAGACTGCTGGCAATGGAATCTTAACAAGAGAAATGTAGGAGAAATGTCTTCTAATTGGTCTTTTGACCATGAAGCACTCATATAATTTGATCAAAGGTATTGAGATAAAAATAAAAAGAAACAAAAATGAGAGGAAAAGCAAGATTAGCGTCGAAACGAAAATTCAGTGTCTTTAAGTCCATATCACTTTGTCTCCTTCTTGACACCCCTTGTCCGTACAGAAAATGTCACTGTACACATTTTTTAAAAAATATTAGGTATGATACGGGCAGTGTGTAGTAATTTCGGGGACACAATTCAGGATGATCAGTCAGTCAGTCAACCCCCCCCCCCCCCCCGTGAGTAGAAGTAGTCTACATATATTCTTAATTGTCACAGCTGTTTGATTAACAGCAAGTTTAAAGATGCAGAAAACTGTAATTTATAATATTAATTAGCGTGTAATGAGAGTGTTTTGATTACACTTTGAAATTGTGCATGCTTAACATGAAACAATGGACCGAGATAGAGTCTGGACCAAACGAGTATTACACCTGTTGTGGAAGGGGCTTTAGTAGGCAAGTTAGAAGAATTCCAACTATTTAGGGTGAGAGGATTTGGCCTTAAATATTTTCCTTCTAGTCATTTTACTCAAAATCTTAATTAATTTTATCGACTATACTGTGTCATAAAAGACTCTTAAGAAACATGTGAAAATATTCTGAGATAATGTTATGGTTATGATATATGTGAATGAACCAAGAACCAGAAAAGGGTTCCTTTATTGTTTTAATATAAAACAATGGCCGTGCATATTAAAAAGATTAACGGTCGTTCTGTTTCTTGACGTATTTGGACCACAAAGATAATTTAGGGATCTCGTCAGCAGAATTGTAGCCTAGCAACCGCTCCCAGGATATTTTCCTTTTCCTCATCTTTTTTTTTTTGGTTTGGCATAAACTTTGAGAAGTCTCGAAGATAGCAAATCGTGTTACTGGATAAGGGCGACTCTTCAAGTAGGCCATAAATAGTTTTTAAAAGCAGGTTCAGAGGATAGTCACTCGGTTTAGCTACACAAATTGTAATTTCTTCTTACATACCATGCTCAGTTCAAATGGGCTAGGAAGGATATGCTGCATGTTGTAATATTCCTTCCTAGTGAAGATACTCTTTCGTCGATGGAGTTGGATTATCAACCGATTAACATGGTTTATTATTCGGGTAAATGAACTTTCCATTGCTTTTCAGTCGAAAAGCATTTTTAGAAGAAAGGTACAGCAAGCTAACTGTTTAATAATTCTAATAACCATGCCTATGCCAGGAAGCAAATACCATTTTACCGACCGTAAAACATTCATAAAAACATAAATAAAACATAAATAATTGGGAATTTTCCTTGCCAAATCCTTCTGTAGTATAAGGGGTAACAGAGATTATCGTTTCACATTGTAAACGCACGGTAGAAGGCGTCCTTCAAATAATGTAACTCTATTTGTATATCCCATTAATGAATCATTACTAAATTATTCGTCGATGTGTGTATAAAGTAACAGTTAACTAGTAAAGCATTACTGTTTACCTTTGTTTCTATGTCATCGGTTTAGGGTTAACTCTTTATCAGTGGTCCCATTATCAGTGATTTTTTGTTTATTTGTTATCGATAAAATCTTATTGCATTATCAGTCTTTTTTTTACAATATAGGTTACTGATGCACTATCTTTTAATGATAAAGTAAAATATATTTTTGCACTAGTCTTTTTGAGTTGTTACATCCATTAAGCAACATCCGATGGAATTGACTCAAAATTCATAGACGTTAACGCACATATATTGGGCTTTTTTGACACAACAGATGAACTTGACTCACGTTTGAATCGCCAATACCTGTAGGTCAGAGATTATGTGTTACAATTGAGAAGTTCGTAGTTAATTACTTGGTTGCCTGTCATCTACATTAACAGTTGCCAAGTTGTGAGAAACAAACATCTCTCTAAACATCTCCATATTTACGATGAATGTATTCACACAGGTTTACGATAGCGATATAAAATGTCGTTAAAATTGTGAAAAATGTGTTAAAAAAACTTGGTGCAATTTATACAAAAGTATAAAATTTTTCAGACGATTTTATAAAAATGAACACGATTTCTTGTCATTCAAATTCTGGTAGCCTTGCAGGGATATTTACAATGAAAGATTTCCTTTTTTAGTTCCACAATATCCAGTTGTGACAGGATGTAATGAATACCAGTACTGCGTATTGGGAGCAGAAAAAGAAGGCAGTATAACGTGTTCAGTGAAAGGAGTTCGTCCATTGGTCCATTTAGAAATTGACACATTTAATGATGGTGACGCTTCTTCAATTGTTTTTACTGACCAAAATTTTGTGGTTAACAAGAACGGCGATCTCTTTGACGAACACATCACGTTGAAATATCGAATCGAAGAATGGGTTCGAGACAGAATAACACTCGAATGTCGGATATTTGCGGTAAACACAGATGTTTTGACATCCATTACAAAGTTCGACCTGCTATTATCAATAGGTAAATACACTGGAGAACATGTTTTCTACTTATATTCCAGTGGCGGCTACTTTGTATTTTAAGTATCTACCCTTTTTGCTACCTTCAAAACCTTCCTTCTCCTTTTCCGTCCCTCTTCTTTTCTTTTCTTTACTTCCTCTTCTTATTGTATTGACGTTGTACATTCTTGTTCCTATCTTTTTTTTAAGTTGGTCTCATCGGTAAGAGCCCCGTTGTTCAGGTAGTGTCATCCATATGTGTATACATCATAATGATGATCACTGAATCGTATACATTTTGCAAAACGGTTGCGAACACTCTTTGAAACTGAAGTTTTTCTTTTAAAGATTTTTTTTTTTTTTCTTTGAATGTTCAAAGATATTGTACTTCAGAGCTTGAACTTGTTGGATAGACTTCTGACTTTTCTTGCGATTCTAGAATGCAGATCAATGTTGATTATCTATATCTTCATACTATAAAAATGCACCATGACAGGAAAATTTTTAACACCAAAGCCCTCCTAAGGCTTTCTCAAGACAACTTCTCGAAATAGTTCTCTTTCTGTGACACGTGAAACGAACGTTGATCCCGTGTTCAATTTAAGAATTGTAGAGTTAGTTTAAACATTAGTTTTTAATCAATTTGTAATGATCTTAATGTTTTAGTAGTGAGTTAATTAGCTTTGATACTTACCGCACTTGTTTAACAAATGTGCATACCATTAAATTCTGAATTCTGAAACGGTTTAATTATACTCTATAAAAACACCATTATCATACGTTTATGAAACAATTATTATACTAATAATAATTGTTAGTAAAAAAGTTCCCAGAGATAGTGGTTAAGTTCACAACTAAATTTTCTTAATTTCCTGATTCACTCTGCCACAATATTAATTGTTTATTCTAACCATAACTGAAGTAACTTATTGTTAAATTTTTTTGAAGAACATCAAACACTTTATGATTTTTGAGCTTAAAGTAACCTTGTAACAAGACAATTTTACGTATGATTAATATTATTTTAGTTTGTTCTCCAAATTTAACAAGTTTATGCTTTTTCATAGATCAAGCAATAGAAAATCCAAGAGAACAGGCAACCAAGTGGGGCTTTCTGTGGATTCTTGTTTTAATTGTGCCATTGGGATTTTCCATAGGTCTGATTGTTGTGTGTATTCTCAGGGGTAAGTGTGTTACACTTTTATCGTGCGTTCGTTTTCTTCGACAATTCGAACGTTACAGGAATTATACTAGTCACACTGGGTTGTGTTAATTATTTATTCAATACAGGGTTGCAGAGCAGGGAGACACTTCTGTTTTTCTGTTTATTTGTTTATTTATCTGTTTATTTATTGATCGTATCTTCCTTGCCTAAGGCAGACAAGGGCTATATTCGATGCTGATATCGTGATACCTGAAGAATGGTTTGTATGACTCATCCCGAATTTAAGTGTGTCAGTTTCCCATATTGAGCAGATGGTTCCTGAAGTATTCGGTTTAAGTCAAAGATTATTTGGATCACGGTAGGTCAAGATTTAAAACCATTGTGAGCACGATATCTCAAGGACATCAACTTTTATTACTCTGCTTACATCTAATGTCTGTGTTGGCTTTTCATATAAATAAAAAGTTCAAATTGTATGTGCCTTTAAATTGCGTGTTAACACAGTATCTCAAGATCGCTAACAGTAACTGGTCGCATACTAAGCATGCATATTGCGCAAAAATAAAGGCAGGCGTTTTTTTTGGTATGGGTCAATCTCGACCCCATGCACGGCCTCTTGTTTGCATGTTCCTTTGATTGTTTGCTTTTGTGTGTGTGTGTGTCTGTGTGTTGTTTTCTGGGTTTTTTTCCCTATAGTTTTTGGTTTGCTAATTAGTGAATAACCTTAAATGCAATAGAATTAATGATTGAGGTGTACAATGTTTGATGCTTGATCGAATCCATCTTACTGGAGTTACCAATGAAAATCCAACAAAAAGGTTTATTTCAACTCAATAGTCGATAGAATATTTTGTGTGCCGTTTTCTGTAATTAAGAAGGCTTAAAACATGTTTGTAATCAAGCAGACATTTTCCCTTTGCCTTAGCATTGTCAGTCGGTAAAGTTAGTGTGGCCGGTTAGCAAAAGGCCCCTACTTTACTCGGTAGTTAAGGTGTAAGCTTAGGAAAAGGCAATACTAAGCAAACATAAACAGCATTACTAAGGAAAATAAACAGTCCTTTAGAATGGCGGGACATTGCTTTATACTAGGCTGTTAGCAAATAGTTACACATAACAGCATAGTTGCATATATTTTTGTTCAAATCGCTGTGGGTATGAAGGAGGTTTCCTAGAATAAGGAATTCAAAGCCCATTTTATAACCCCTAATTAAAGTATTTATAGTCTCCGCTGAAGGGTTAATCTAATTGGGTTAGCATGGATTAGGGTTTTAACGGATCTTAATCCCTTACAAACCTCTGACATAGAGCTTAAAAATGATCTGGCCGTCCAGTAGTGTTTATATGTCTTTAATATAATTAAATATCATAGTCGATTTACATTGTTTAAAATGGTGCATGCAAATCAAAATGTTTTGAAAGTCGGGTAAAATGACATATACGGCTCGCCTGTCCAGGGACGTGGGCGTCACCAGACATTTTTAAAGGGGTTCGATATTTTGCGCGGAGAAGAAATTATTTCCGCGACAACGCGAGAACTACGGCGTGGGGTCGAGGGGGCAAAATCTCCAGAAGTTCTCAAGAGTTAGACATTTCAAATGCATATTGCGGTGAAATATCCTCAATATTGCTAGTTAGTTAATGCCAAAATTATGATTTCTTAAAGGTTTGGAGGAAGAGGTAAACCCATGGATGGGGATCAAAGAGGAAGTTTTAGATCTTAAATAATAATAGCACCAGAACTTTATTATTTTAAAGTTGGAGTCTATCGTGGGATCCATGGGCTCGGTGAAGGTAACCGACTGGAGTGGTACTGCATCCAGAGGCAAAGGATTTCCAGGACAAAAACCCTTTGAAGCTAGTAAAATTTAATGTAACTTTTGTACAATGTGGTTTTAACAATATACTTTCAATTGCTTTTTACTTTCAACCTTTCTCCTTCGAGACCGAGAAAATAGTGTCATTTATTCCATTAAAAAAAGGTAATAAAAAGGTAAAAATTTAAAATGCCCAGCAAAAATTAGAGGAAAAGCAGAAGTTAGTTGAGACTCAGAATAATGATCGACCCATCACTCAGTTAGATACGTATGCATAGATGAAAGGAAGTTAGTTTTCAATTCTACCACCTCTACCATCCGTTGTTGAGAATCCTGCATTCCGATTGGTTGACCACTTGCCTGTAATTTCAGTACACAAGATTAAGATGAAGTTTTTCACACATTTAACTGTGGCAGAATAAGAATAAACCACATTTGCAAATTAGCAACATAACCAATTTGCCAATTTGAAGTCTCGACCGTTTATTCATCATAATAGTCAGCCAAATGACATTCATCCTTTGCCTGTCGTTACCATCATTCCCTAAACTTGAAAGACATTTGACTAGGCAGATTTTGGTGGGATAACTACGTACTCATAGTACTATCCGATCGAGTAAAAACACTGACACTGACATATAGCACCGTTGAGTCAAAGGTGGATATTGAACACAGACAAGCATATGGTATGCTTTCAGTGAGCTAGGAGTCTAAATCTAGAGAGGGCATCCTACTTTACAGGTTTTTCTGTGTGTATTAGTGTTAAAACCCTCAGAACAGTCGACTACTACAACAATATCATCACTCTTGGAACTTTTTTTCATTGCGATTTCAAGTCACTTTGAAACATCCCTCAAGTGCAAACTTCGATTTCAATATTAAGTATACTGAGCCTATACTAACATAAAGCAGTTTACTAACCCAAAATGCACAGAATTCAAGAGATGAACGTATCGTTCTAATGTAGATTCAATAAAAATGAAATTTCCGTTAAGAAAAGACATCATTTAAAGGTATTTCATGAAAATAACTAATATATCGTTTTAGTACAATGGAAAGGTGTAGCTAGATATAGCTAATAGGACTTGCTAGCGGACGGCACTTAACAAAAAGTAAGGGGTAAAATAGTAATTTGGGGGACTTGATCTGTAATTGCAGTGAGATTAGACATTCAACATATTAAACGAAATTTACACTTTGCAAAGGCAGAAGAATTTTTTTTTTCGACTTTTGGTACATCCTTCAAACGTTTCTGTAAAAAACAAAACTCCAAAGGAGGGTCGTTCGCACCCCGACCCCCACCCCCTCCCCCCCCCCCTTGGTGACGCCAATTAGAGAGTTGTCAGGAAAGAGGAGTTGGCTCAATCTATAAACTAGGGGTCCAATGGTTTTTTTTCACTGTCTTTGCCAACATAACGCTATATTCCAAAGACAGGGAATACAACACACCAGTTTCTTAGATATTTTGTTATGCCTTACAAACTAGGATATCATATAATATATAAGCTGAATATCCAGTGTTTAGTATTTTTCTTTAGAAAATAGAATACTTTACTTTGGTGTCCCCCTGGTTTTGGAGTAATGGCTGTGACATACAAACATACAAATTTGAATAATCAGAAAAACATATCTATCAAAGACGGGATTACTTTGCTTATGTACCATGGTAAGGATATCATCAAAAGTCAACATTTCTAAAAATATTAGCATTAGTGCTCTACCCAATTTTCCAAACAAGGCTATTGAAAACAACCTGGACATAACTTTTTGGTGTCCCCCTAGGTATGTTGTTTTTCTGATGTTTATTTCATCAATTGAACAAACGTGATTATTCTCACGTAGCCATTATTTTCTTGGTAACAGAATTAGGTCAAACTCTTGATAGAAGCTCATTTGGAAAGAAAAAATCAAAACCAACGTTGTTCTAGGTATAATTCTATAGGGGCAGAATTTTCGTGTTCATCTTACTGAGTTATGTTTTTTAAACTTTGATGCTTTACCAATCGCAAAAACTAATTAATTTTTTTGGTGAGCAAAGTTACACGAAAAGAAGGTCCTAGAATGTTACAAGAAAAGTTAATCCAATGGTTTCAAAATCATGTATTCTATCCTAATGAACATTTGATTTTTTGGTGTCCCCCACCCTGACGGAGTTATGTTCGTCTTAAACAATCAAATGATTGATGCAAAGGGATCTTTTTAATGTATCTTAAAACTGCAAACAGTGTTTAGTGTTGTATTTGAACGTATCCAGCCCAGCTTAACGTTATAAAATTAAACTGGCTTTTTGAATATTTGGTTTTATGGGGACACCGATTCTTGGTGTCCCTGTTACACGCGACAGACATAATGGACCGAAGTATCTTGCTTATATTACGTATGTCGATGAAGGGACGAAAAGTAAGATTTCAAATGTTAAGTCTAGCAATCTAAGGGTGTCAAAGAGGAAAATTTTAATACTTAAATATCATTAATTGGTTAAAATATTGCACAAAAATATGTAAATATTTAGACATTTTGACACGTGAAAATATGTGGGAAAAATGAAACTTGACTTTACTAATTTTCGGAAATTTTTGTCAAACTTTTACCATGTTCTTGTCACAATGGGTATTAAAACAAATTCAAATAGAAATTTTCAACTGTTTCAGATTTTCATCATTCTTTGGGAGAAGATTTAAGTGTAAGATTTAAGATTTATGTTTAAATGAGTGTACTCATGCATACATAAAGCTTAATGTAAAAGTGTTACAATGTTAAAAATTGTTAATACTCTATCATGAGTGTAAATTTCAATCAGATAAAATGTTTTTTAAATTTTGACCTCATGTCACACCATTGGGCCCCTACTTTTTGTATTGAGCCATTTAACATGTATTTCTCCTTTGCACTAATGTTTTTGTCGATATTTCGCTGATACGTCTTACATTTAAAACACCTGAAAGATATGAATAGAATTTGGATTTCATCCAATGCCATTATATTTCCAGTCGTCGAGGAAAGAGGCCAATTCCAAGCTTTCAACTTTTTCCGTACCATTCACTTTTATTTACATAGGTGTGTAATGAAGAATTTTTCAAAAACATTAAAAATGCTTCCCTGAAATGCGGACAATTGTAACAACTGTGATTATTGTACGGCTTGAACAATTTTGCATGGTGAGAAGTCATTCCGATATTAGACATAAAAACACTTTTACACCAGCCGACTTGCAAACAGTGACCGTTGTTCCTGGATTAAGCCGGTTCAAAAGGAGCATCATGCTATCTTGATCACAAGGTGTAAGTCTGAAAACGCAAATCAAAGGGGATTAAAGGACATGTCAAGCGAATTTTGTTAACTGAAAAGGAATTAAAGAATATCGAGCATATGATGTCTTATAGATGTGGGTGTTGGATCTCCATCCATCACAACTTCTTGGTCTGTCAATGTTTTAAGTAAAGAAATATCATAACTGGAAACAGGGGTGTCGATTTGGTTTTCAAAGTGGGGGAGGGGGCATTTGGCCTAATTTTTTCTCCTATCCTGGTAAGGTGTGTCCAGCGACGGAGCGAGACATTTTTTGGGTGGGGGCAGGGGGGTGGGGAAGCATCCAGATTTTACGATTTTTTTGAATGTGAACACCACTGTACTAAGGCCGCAACTTGCGAGGCGCGAAGCGCAGTGAAATTTTTGCCATTTTTCAAATATTTAAAAATATGAAGCTTGTATTACAAAAAGTTTGGATTCTGGGTTTCCTGTAAGAAAATTAGAAAAGTTGGGGGATTGCTGATGAATTTGCATATCCCATTGGCAAATCTGAGATTAAACGGCGATCATATATCGTTGTTGCTACATAAGTATGTTATCTAACCACTACGAAATGAGGCTCTGTGACGAAATGTTTTGAGTCAAGAGCTCAAATTGGAGAAAATTTTGAATTTTATGAAAGAAAATTCATTAAACTACACCTGAAAATCTGGTGTCACATTCAGCAAATTTCAATTTTTTCACTTACAAAGTCCAGAGCTCGGAAAATTTTACTGAAGGTATGAGCGAGCACTTCTGCTTAGGAATCGCAATTTGTTGCACGCGAAGCGCGCAGAAAATTTTTCTTCTGTGAGACAAATAATGACAAATGAGGAGCTTACAATGGGGAGATTTCGAAATTTTATGAGTTGTCAAAACCACATAGTAGATTGGTTTCAAAATTATAGCAAATGTCCGAATTCATAATTTTTCAGAGCCGCCTGTCCACTATTGCTACGCCACCCGGTGTCTAAGTGAAGTGGCCCAGATGCGCCAAATGTTTTAATATTTTTAGTAACAAGGAAACTCCAAAGATTTCGAAACATGATTTTGAAAGTGTGGGTAATTACCTCAAAGGACTATACGGTCAATTTAAGTACCGGGTGTACTCTATAAGTAATTGGAATTACAACAAAAATTGTCATAGTGTGCGAAAGATTTGTGCAAAAGCTCTAATAGTAAGGAACCATTTGTAACGGGAAGAAGGTAAAATAAATCCATGACCTGATCGAAAGCTCACTTCAATCTACAAAGGGAAAATCACAGATCGTGGGGCGGGGGAATGGTGCCCACTGGTACGGTGCTACTGAGACACCGTTGCATAGGCCTACCCGTGTAATAGTGTTGATACAAAGACATTATAATATGTTTTTTCGAAAGACACCGCACATATTCACACACTATCTGCAGACATGGAGGTGTACCTCTAATTCCTGATTGAAGTCTCTTATCTGGCAAACGTCAGTGTGGTTTTACTTCTCTGATAATGGTAAAAATACAAAATGGTCGAATCGCTATACAGAGAAAAGATTAGAGCGTGTCGAAGTTTTGCTTTAGAAATCATACATTTTTGGTTTCGATGATAAGAGAAAGCAATACATTCATGATGGCGTGCGTGTGTATGTATATATGTATGTGTGTGTGGGTGTGCGTGTATGTGTGTGTTTGTGACACTTTCCTCGTTAACACGATATCTCAAGATAGGAATGTCTCACAGTTTTCAAACTTGGTACACCGATGTGCCATATTGAGAGGAAGCCCCCCATTGTTTTGGTGGAGGTCAAACGTCATCTGGGGTCACCAGGGGTCAAAGTCTGAAAACCTTGTTATCGCCATATCTCAAGGTAGGAAGCTTGAATACATTTCATATTTGGTATGTGGATGTGTTATAGTCAAAAATGGAGCCTATTGTTTTTGATGGAGGTCAAAGGTCATCTGTGGTCATCGGGGGTCAAAGTCTGGGTCATAGCCCACTTGGCGGACATATTTTGCACAAGTACTTGCACTTGCTTCTATAGTTTGCACTACTTAATAACAAAGGATAGTTACAAATTCAACACCTGCTAAGAAGACTTGGTGGACTTGAACAGAAAATCTCTGTTAAAAATCTTGATTGTTTCCCTGCCCCAATGATTGCATACCTTCAGCCAATCACAACTCGCGACACATTCCATTCAACTTCAGTGTGTACGCCTAGCTAGAGGACCCAGCAAATTTAACAATGGCACATCGTAAAAAAATCGCGATTTGAATTATATATTGGTGGAAAAGTAACTAAACTGACGATATTCTACCGTGACAATTCTTGACATTAGAAAGAATTGAAAACTCAAAGTGTCTAGCTCCCTAAACTAAAACGTTTAGGCCGAAAATGTATGGTTCGATTGAGCAAGTGGGCTAGTAATTTCTGCCTAGGCCTTACGTTAGGCCTACGTTTGGGCTAGTCACAATCAGCAGCACATCCCTTTCACAAAGCAGGATCGAGTACCGAAGGGTGTCAACAAAAATGCACTCTGCTAAGAACATCAAAAATATTTACAAGGCATTTGTAAGAGACCCTTATACAACAATCTGAAATACTTTTGTGAGTTTTAGGTGTAGAGATCTTCTCTACGATGTAATTTTCTTCAGCATATCTTGGCTTTTTTTTTGCTATTGCCTAACGCATAGCATAAATGTACATGTTGAACCTGTCCTTCCATGTGTTTCTCTGTAATATCCTTAAGCCTAAAGGGAAATTTAGCAGTGCAGCAGTGAACGTTTTCTTTCTTCTTTTTATTCCTAAGCTTCTACCAATATTTTATTTGTTCTAGAACATGATATAAAAGGATGCAGGGGCATATTTTGCTAGCAGAGTGGTGTCTGCAGCGTATGAAAACTTACTAAAAGCTGTTCAAAAGTTCTCCCATGTATATAAGTATTACGTATCAGTGCCATTGCAAAATATTGTCTCGACTCTAAAGTCTTTATGGGGTTGGTTCAGAGCTCCAGGGGTCAAAGACTGGAAGCCTTTTTAAATAAGATCTTTCAAGAGAGCTGTCTGTTCATTTGCCTGTCTGTATGTTTGTCTGTTTATCTTGTTATGGCTTTTGTGGAGGTCAAAAGGCCATCTGGAATGACAAAATTATTTTTTGAACATGCTAGGATAACATTTGAATGAGAAGATAATGGTGCATGATGGCACTGTTTGAAACGGAACATTTTATGTATCATCGAAACCTTAATGCATTTTTGCATTTTGGTTCTAAATAAAGTTGCATGCAGACTGTGCATCGAGACATTTTCAGTTTCCTTAAAATGTGTTTGCCAGTTTTAGCCAGCCAGGCTGGTCATTCACAAGAGGCCACAAAAGGGGACAGTCCATTTTCTTCTTATTCCTAAATGTTGTGATCCTTCATAGCCAGACTTGCTGCCCTATGCACACGAACAGTCGACATAATCATAGAGACCGATGAATAATGTATGTTTCATATGCAAGTAAAAAAGAACTACAATGAGACTGCAAGCGCTGGAACGCGCGAAAATTTGAGGGATTTGCATGTTAACATGTAGATTTATTGATAGAGAAAGCTGTTCGATCGTAGTCGGTAGAGGACACCTTTCACAACCTATAGTCTTTTTTGGTAGTTTCTAATTTTTAAGTTTCACGTCACAAAAAGTGTGGGGACTTTTAGGTTAGTGCCTCCTCCAATCAAAAATTAGGAAGGACATATCCGCCCTCCCCCCCCCCCCCCATCGACTCCCCTGACGGGAAAATCAAATATGTGTCATATCTTGTAAATAAATACAAAATAGTGAAAATACAGGGAGGGAGTGGAAACTCTAGGTTGAAGATGAAAAGACTCCTTAGCTGCTACATTTTAAGCTATTTTAACGAGAGTATTAACATTTTTAGAAGACGACACAAATCCTACCCGTTTTATTTAACACTGTATACTCTCAAAATTTTGCTTGAAAATAAACAAAATTTACCTGAATCTTGATAACATGTTTCTTTTCAGGACATGATCGGAGGCAATTCATTTTAAACTCAGAGGAGGTAATTACTGTTAACTAACTTTAATATATATATATTTTTTTTAGAAATATCTGTATTTTAATTTAATGTTTTATGAACCTCTAAAGAGCAAATGAAGACAATAAAATGATTTATTCCAGCATATATATCATCTTATTGACAACATGATGAAACGGTCCCTCTTACTTTTTGTTACATTATTCTTCTCTGCCTAATTAACTCTTATCGCTTCAGGGCGGAAAAGAAGCCCACTACATGCAGACTTGAATAAGTCAAGTTTCATATCTGATTTATTGATTGACAGTAAAAGATGTGTTTCAATACACAAAAAGTTACGTAACATTTGGGGTTAGCTGACGGGTCAGTCAGCATGTGTTGATGGCTTTTCAAGCAGTGTGAACTCAATGAAAACATTGCTCATTTGAGGTCACAGATCTTGTAACAAACTCAGATATTAGTTGCACCCCACACCGCCTTTGATGTACTAGGGTGTCTATGTTGCTTTTTCAAGAAGCGCCGTCACAGCATGAGTATAGGAAAATTTTTGGTTTGTTATCGGTCTTCCAGAATAATTACCTGCAATGAAATGTATTATATTAATATACAACACGAACTGCCTTAAAGTACGTCACAGCAGGATCGTTTTGTGTTCATGTCGCATTTATTCTCTTTTTGTTTTTGGTGAAAAGAACATAAATTACTCCCTCTGGTACTTTATGTAGAGACAAGACTACATTATAAATTTTCTATTTCAACAGAAAACTCCAATGATGTCATTGAACGACCTTCAAGGTAACAAAATATATTTAAATCATGGTTTTCGAAATGTTTATAATATTTTTGGTGCCATAAATGAGAAGAGTTAAAGGTCAAGAGCAGACCTCACATAAAGGTAAAGTGCAGACCCCAAATAAGTAAATCTCTCAATAGTTGTCTTATTTTTGTTCAAAGTATATTTCATCATATTTTAGGATTTCAATATTGCATATGTAACTGAGGTCAACCAAGCAGTAACTTCTAGTAAACTTCCCATTTGAGGAGAAAAAAATGCAACATCACATCACACAGGACAGACTACTTAATTACTTCAATTTGGAACGACTGCCCTTGTCCTTTAATTAATTAAGTAAGATGAAGAAAGTAGCCTATGAATGCAGATATTCCTTTATCAGCTTTCAACAATGGATTTCGTAAACATTTTTAAATTTGTCAAACATTATATAAAGATATCAGGTTATAAAAATTTAGCCAAAAATCTGACAATTTACAATGTAGAAATCGTTCATTGAATTACACACATAAATAAATAAATAAATACAAAGAGGTTATAGAAAAATTCTGGCATTTGGTTCAAATTTGGTTGAGTCCCCGAAACCACCATAAAACCGCGCTCGCATGCTTTTCTTCTTTTTCCCTTCTTTTCTTTCTCTTTTCAAATTTTCTTGTGAATAAAGGGGGGCGGTCATTCTGGTCCCCTGTTCTAACACGTGGGTCTTAATATAACGTTTGGATTTTCTGAAACCATAGTGTAAGTTCCATTAGACCCTAATGAAAAGAAGGAGTACTTATTCTAAATAGTCATCATATAGCCATGGGAATGCAATGAGTGATGTTCATGATAGCCAAGTTGTTACTTTTAACACAAAACGAACATAAAGCAAGCACAAACGATGTCATATCCTCACATGCATTTAGTTTCTCTGTAATCCTCACTTTGGCAAGCAATCGGCATCATATCATGACGAATTGACACCTACCAATTTTATTCAGCATAAACCGATTTGAATCGACACATACCAATTTAAACTGACCCATACCAATTTCAATCGACACATACCGGTACCATTTTAAATCGACGTATACCATTGGGTTCGACATATTCCAATTTGGATTGACATATTCCAATTGTAATTGACATACACCAATTCAAATTTGTATTTAATTAATCATTATTTAATGCCGCTGGCTGTCCTGTTGCTGAGCATGCTACCTTGCTATCTGAGCGTGTATGGTAATGAGTTATTTGATGTGGCAAATCTCAGTTTCTAACCAATTGGTTTAAGTTAGGCAAACCTTGGTTTTTCCCAGTTGTTCAATGGGCTTGTTTTCACTGGCTTGTTTTTCCTTCTCCATTACTCATGCTGAGCACGAAGTACAATGGCAGCATTGATTCCATGTTCAAACTCTTAAAAGTCATTGAGGAAGGGTAGCCTTGGCGGACTGCAAAGAGCACGTGTTTTGGGGTGGTTGAGAAATTGGAATATCTAGTATGTTAATGAGGTAGACAGGTGAGTGTCGATTTAAACTGATGTGTGTATATGTCAGTTCAAATAGGTATTTGTCGATTTAAATTGGTATGTGTCGTTTTAAATTGGTATGTGTCGATTTAAATTGGTATGTATCAAATAAAATTGGTATGTGTCGATTTAAATAAGTATATGACAGTTGAAATTGGCATTTGTCAAAATTAAATTGGCATGTGCTAGTTTAAATCGGTGTAAGTCGAGTAAAATTGGTTGTGTCGATTTAAATTGATATGTGTCAAATTAAATCGGTATTGGTCGAATTAAATTGGAATAAGTGATTTGATACCGATTGCTCGCCATACCTCACAATCATCTTTCTCTTCAAATTCAACGTTTAATGGTAATGGTCCATTATGAGACACAAAAAAGTTGAGCACGTTGCACTCCCCGGAGTTGCAGGCCTGTTCATGTATTTAGCAATCATACTGGGAGAGGAAAAATGTAGAAAAAACAAAGCATTCATCAACATCGCGGGGAAGTAGTAAAACATTTGCTTGTCTCAAGCTCAGGTTTAATCACGAATGTCTGAATGAAGCAACTGCAATTTTTGTTATCTCTACAAATAAATGTCCACTTTGAAGTTTCACCAATCGTGTTCATGTAAATTTATTTTTATTATTTGAAAGTAACAATTTTGCTTGAACACATTCTTTTATTTATTTCATAGGAAAAAGGCCATGCTCATTTCTCAGCTCAAAACCAAGTACCAAGACCTGTATGACGCCGTCCAACCCATTCCTTACATTCGAGATAGACTGTATTGTGTAGACAGAGTGTTTGTTGAGGGTGGTATTGAATATTTAGTTGCAAATGACAGAATAGGAGGACAAAAGACATGGGGAAAACTATCTTCATATCATAGTGTACTAGATGATGACCGAGTGAAATCAATTCGGCGAATAATCGAAGGAGAGCCTGGTTATGGTAAATCAACATTGACTCTGCAGCTGAGCTATGATTGGTGCAATAAAATTGCGGTATCGTACTTGAAGGGCATCGATATATTGATTCTTTTACGACTGCGTCAGTTAGGTGGGGTTACATCAATTTATAGAGCAATAAAACAGTTTCTGTTACCAAAAGATTCCAAGCTCAAAGAAAATGATATTGCCGATATCATTGGTGAGTGTTCTTCAGTGTTAGTGATATTAGATGGCTATGACGAGTACCCAGACCAAGATGGCGATGTTGATTCTGACGTCATCAGTATTATAATGAGAAAAATGTTTCAGCAGTTTGAAGTCATTCTAACCACGCGATCTTCATATTTACCCAGAAATATTCCAGCAATCACGAAACGATTAAAGCTGACAGGATTCGACAATGAAGCTCGAAGTCAATACATTCGCAAAGCTGTTGTAGGTGATGACGTGGCAGCGGCTGAGAAAATAAAACAAAGACTCAAAGAAAACCCGGTCCTTGGTGACCTTTGCCAGGTTCCTTTATTCTTTGTGATGTTTGCCCACATGAGTCACGAGAGTAAACAATTTCAAAAATTCAGTTCTGTAACAAGTTTCTTTCGTTACATGATCTCATGCTTCCATAGTCACATGAAAAATAAAATGGAGGACGATAATGTAGAGAAATATGACTTGTTTGAAACCGAGCATAGAGAACTTAACAATTTAGCTTTTGAAGGATTGAGTCGCAAGGATCAACAAATAGTGTGGAATAAGCAATACATGTGTGAAAGGCTTGGAAAAGACTTTTATGATCAGTATGTACGCATTGGGGTTTTAGTTGAAGAAGAAGTCCTTGATATTTCTGATGATTCAAATGCAATAATAACTGAACACATTCAGTATAAAACTGAGGTTAGGTTTTATCACAAACTTTTTTGCGAATGGTACGCGGCACATCATTTGTCGGAGTACGCATCAAAAGATGATGTGACCTTTGACCCTAGGAAAGGATCAGAACCAGAGTCTGAATTACCTGATTTTGAGGAAAATTCCTTAAATAATGACCAGGAGAACGATATCGACTACGGAAGTCATTTCGCAAGCGAAGAAGATCATTATCTGAAATATCTAGACCCATTTGACCTTCAATATGTCTACCGCTTTGCATGCGGCTTGAATCGTGTCGCAGCCGGTAAGATTATTGAAAACTTAAAAACCAGGAGGGGAGGAGAAAAATTTACCATTTTATGCATTCTTGAAAAAAGTGGAAAAGTTGAAGATGTGCTGGAAGATGTAAAATACTTGTGTTCACATGGAGTTCAAATCAACGAGAGTGACTCCTTACTTCTGCAAAGATCGACAATTCAGCTTCTACAAATAGCTACAGCTCACGAGGTAAGTTAATGGGTATGGAGTTGGTTTTTATTATACATGAACCTATTTGACCACCCTGTATAATTAACTAATCTAACAAAAGAGATAATTACAGAAATAGTTCCCCTCACGTCTTTGAAAGGCTGTCCATAAACAGTAGACCTACCAAAGAGAGAAACAAGAAAAATCCCTCAATTTTAAGTACTTTTGCTTGGTACGACTTCCTCTCAACTATACAAGATGTTTGGGCGATGTATCCAACTTACGTTTGGTCCTGGTTATCTTCTCTACATCACCTGTTCAAGATGTATACTCTAAGAACGTTGGGCATTTTCTTTCTTGTTCAATTTTATTTTGCTCGGAAGTTGGTTAAATTATTACTCAACGTTTGGTAACGTCGACAAATCACTATAACCAGCACTTCTGCCAAATATACTTTATTAACACTGGTTATTATTGGAGTGACTTTTAACGAATTGTGGTTAAACTCCCCGCTGCCAACAGTAATTTGTTCGTTTAAGCTATAATGCTGAGACGTTGGTGCGATTACTCAAGAGTCCAGTCATTTGGACTAAGTGGCGGCGCGACGGGGTGGGGGGGGGGGGATGAGGGGATATTTCCCCCTCAGAGTTTTTCCTTCCCCACAAATTGCACTCCAAAATAAAGTTCTTGGAATGGAAGTGTTTGTGGCATATGTGTGTGTGTGTGTGTGTGTGTGTGTTGGGGTGGGGTGGGAGTGCACTGGCGCCTGGGTTAACGTGCAATTGATACTGACAAAAAGTTTGCTTACATTCCCTTAAAGTAGGCCTGCGTCCTTCCGGGTTAGGGTCAGGGGTTTCCAATCTACATGTGGTACGCATATCACTAATGATACAAATTTACCCTGTCTTGGCAGTACGCGGCGTGGCATAGTGTGCTTTATTTTTTTTCTATTGTTTCTTATTCTCCCTTATGCATCCATCAACAACCGTATTTCTGTAGGCTGCACGCCAACTGATGATTGCGTTCTGCTTAGATGGTGTCACTACAGCTTTACACTATTTCAGCACTTTGCCCATCCCCCTCCCCCACCAAAATGAAAAAGTCTGATTGAGCCACTGACAAGTATTGTGGTACTCGGTGGCAACGCGCAATTGTGAAATGATACTACCAAAGAAAAAAAGCTGTTAACCTTGGAGTTAGATCATCCGAAAAAACAAATAATATACGTCTCCTGGGACTTAATTTTTCACCCAGAGATATGCTAAAATCTCAGAGCTTTCGGGGAATTTGCCACCTGGGCCCCCACCGGGCCCCCCACTTTGCCCCTGGAACCCACCCCCAAGACCTCGCGCTTCGCGCGAAAATTTTTTCCCCTCCCCGGAATTTTGCTTTGCCCTCAGTTTGACCCCCATTGTTTGACATTCTGGTGCCGCCGCTTTTTGGTCTTTAACCGGAACCTTACATCGGATATACTTGAGCAAAATTTCATCAAAGCAATGGCATAAAGTCACCCCAATTTCGGTTTTGATCCCAAAATATATCTTGCGCTGGAAAAGTATTTATTGGGCAATTGGATTTCGCTGAGAAGTTGGTTAAATTTTAAACTATGGTAATTACAAGAGTGAGTGGATTAACACGTCAACACAGCAAGGCCAAGTTTGTACGAATATTAAGTTTTCGTTTACATTGAACATTTCCTGGATTGTTAAAGTCTTCTGTCGTATCTCTGCCTTGGTAAAAGGTGAATATTATGATGAAACAGCATGTGACCACGAGCAAACTTCATTGCATATTAGAGACAAAAAGCAGTTTTAAATTTAAATGATTCATTGGAATTAATATGTTTGAAAAAGTCATTGGTGAAGCCAAGGGGTGGTTTGGCATTTGAACCCCCCCCCCCTCATTACCCAACCTTGAAATGCAAAAACATCTAACCTAACGATTTTTTTCTCTCTCTCCTTAGAGTTTTACCTCATGTCGTGCCCCAACCCCCCTCTCCATGGCGAAATCCCAGCTACGCAACTGGACTTTCAAATAACAAAAATAGTAACAAAGAGACATATTTTCTGTTGGAAAAGTATCAGAAATTGCAGAGATTAAATTAACATGAGTCTAGGATAATTTCAAAGAACTTTTCAAAACAATAAAGGCATAGGCTTAGGAACCGGGGGTTGGCTGCGGGACCCCCGGCTGCGGGGCCGACAGCCCCACTGAAAAACGAGGGGCGGAAGAATGCGTCCGCCACTACACCTCACGGGTCAGATAACACCTTTTTTACTTATGAGTTTTCTCAACCCTTCTTTCTCATGAAATTCCGGGTTCTCTTCAATACCAGCGTCAATTTGTAATTCATTGTTTCAAAAAGGCAAAATTTTTTGCGCGTTCGCGCTTCAACGTGCCATTCCTGATGCATAGTTGATGTCTCATGAATCAATTTGATGACCTTTTCAAGGTCTGGAAATGAAAAAAATTGAAATTTACCATTTGTGACACCAAATCTTCAACTGATAGTGCTTCAGTGCTATTTTTTTAAATTTTCTTTCATAAAATTTCAAATTTTCTCCAATAAAAGCTCTTGACTTAGAAATAGTTTGTCTAAAACAAACCGCAAAGTTTCGGAAACTTAAAATTTTATTTGAGAGCTTCGGCTCGTAGAGCTTTAAGAAAACATTTTATACCTACGATCTTCAGTCGACCACCGTGCAATCATTGTCAGATTTGCCAATATAGGAAGTGCAGATTCTTCTATCAGTAACCCCCAAACTTTTCAAATTTTCCCCTACAAGGAACCCAGAATCCCAAAATGTTTGCAATACAAGCGCAATAGCCACAAATGTTTATTTCAAAAGTGCAACTTTCGGCGCGCCGCGCGCCGCAAATTGCGTGCCTAATACAGTGGCGTTTGCACCTCAATGAAAACTCGGAAATTTTGGGTGCTTGCCAGTTTCCCATGAAGAAGTCTTTATATCTACCTGCTGCTCAGCTACTACTTACAAGCCTGAGAAATGCCATTTTCGACTGTCTGAGGGACCATATTTTTCAAAATTTCCTCAACCTGTCAACTCTCAACTGACGGTGGCGCTCCGCTTAAATAGTCTGTCTGGCAAAACTCCAGTCAGGGAATCAGTTTGCCTACCGTAAGTGCTCTCATATATACCTTTAATCAGTTACCTCTCAACCTGTCATATGAATAGTCTATGAGTAAAAATCCCCCCCCCCCCCCCACCCCCTCCACTTTCCAATTTCTTCCTACTCCACTGTATACAGGTATTTTTATTTGGATATTAAATTTAAATGTAATTTACTTTTATAAAATTGCGTTTGTTCACATTTCATTCATTTTGTTTTGGAAATGTCCCCATGTTAAGTGAAATTTACACTTTCTTGCCAACAATAGCTCAAAGTACCTCTGAGTGACTTGCAAACGAGCTAAAAGGATGCCATTTCTGAGTGTCTGTGGAGTTGCTATTTTGAAAGTTTTTTGTGCGTTCCACCACAAATGATGGTCTTTCGGGTAGCATAATGCATGTTCTGCCTTCATCAAAAGAAAAGGTCGCCCATTTTAAGATGTACATGAGCCAGAGTCTAAATCCATCTACATTAGGGAAGGAGCTTATCCAGTTTGCCTTGGCGTTAGGGGGACGGTGGATTAAACATACTAGTATATGCTTTTAGAATAGAAAGGCTTAACTTCCAACAAGATTACCCCAAATTCCTTTCTATGTAAGGATTGTATTGTTATCAATATAAATCAGAATGCCTCCTTCTTCATGACAGACTTATCTCATGGTCAGAATAATTTTTATTTAAAAGAAGGCTTTAAGGTCACAACAGGAAATGATATGTAATAGGGGTGCTTATCCGAAGCATTTTGATGAAATTTGCAGTGAAATCCAACGTGTGGTTCTCAAGATATGGGCACAAAAAGTTTACACATTTTCAACAAAAAGGAAACTTGAAGCAAGCACATATGACATCATATCCCCACATAAGTGCACAGTCTTTTGTTTTTCTTTAAAATTTAGAGTCGATTTTCTCCTCAACCATCCCATATTATTAAAATGTGATTGCATAAGTGGCATAAAAACTTTACAAACTTTGCATCCCCCACGGGGAGGTCCTATTTCTGTAAACGTCAAGGTCAACACAACAGTCTAATAAAACAAAGGAAAACAAAGCATTCCCTGACAATGTGAGGAAGTGATATAAGCTCTGCTGCCCTCAAACTCACTTTGGAACACAGATCAACTGACTTCATTTACTGATATCTCGAGAAATACACGTCCGATTTGAATGGAACTTTTGTCACTCTGTGTAGACTTGGTTCCTCTTTCACATATGAAAATTAAATTTTTGCTAAAACTTCCCCTTTAAAAAAGACTCAGTAATTGCAAAAATGTTGACTTGATTGTTCTCATGTACTGGTAAGCTTCCAAGTTGGTCCATCTTAGGATATTAATGATTTATGTTAATAAAACCTATGTGCAGTCCCTTTCTACCTTCGTTATTAAGATTTGAGAAATTAAAATGGCTTTTTACCAATGAAGTCCCCTTTGAACAATTGTCGGACTCTCATCTTGGCAAGATTCCTAATGGAATAGGCAAAATTTTTCTTTGTGTCCCTTTTGTCCTCACAATCTGCATTTGACCAGGAAATCATACCTGCAACTGTGTGTTGTGTGGTGTCGCCTCCCACAGTTATAACACCCCCTATTTGAGTTAGGAGGGCTAAATTGACCACGGCGACTCTGATATTCAGATCCGTGACGTTTGTCTTTATATTACGGATGTGCTGGACGAGAATCAGACTGATCATGGCAGCGACTATGTGTAGGCCTTCTAAGATGACGATACTCGTGACGGCCTGAGGGTAGAGATACTTTCTTTTGGAGCCTTAAGCTTTGACGGGTATTATGTGGTAATACCGGAGAATACGAGGGTAAAAAGGTGCTTCGGAGACAAACAGCCCAGTGAGGTGTATTTTTGCCGTAGTTTATGCGACCGTTTCATACTCATGTGTATGCCCTCAGTAACGAATAAACTGACATCAATTTCGCCATCGCCGTAGGAAAATTACGGGCAGCAGTATGACTGTTCTGCCCTCATCAATAGAGAAGGTCTCCCATTTTAAGATGTACATGAGCCAGTCTAAATCCGTCTTTAGTCGGACTCCTCTAAAACAAGGGAAAAATCTGTGACCTCTACAAATGTTGGGAATCGGTATCGTCGACGGCCTAGCTCCCCTGCCACCAGCACGAAATACTACACACACCCTTTTTGCGCAGACCCAGGTAATGTAAAAGTATCTGTACATTGAAACATCTTATTGCAGTAAAATTCCATGCAACACATATAAGGTTACACCTAAACGCATAAAGGATGGGTACTACCCATTGAAAGACATAAATTAACCATGTGGGCGTTTCCTTTTACCTGTATTTCGTGAGTGCTGAGGATCAACCCACAAGAGAAATTTTGACCAAAATTTGGGAAGAGATTTGGATAATGAGATGGCTAGGCAGATGAGAGTGTGAGATGAGTCGAAGAGAATTTAGGAGCCCTTCTCGGTCTTTGATTGAAAGGCACTATTGCCGCAAACGAATAATTATTTACAACATTTCAGCGTAACAGGCGCCTTACTTCTACTATGTGCACTCTAAAAAATGATTACCCAACCTGGACAAAGAATTACCCAACCGTTGGTTCCTTATGCCTCCTGACCGGAATTGGGTAAAAAATACCTCACTCAGTTGATTAAGTGTTTTACTCATTATTTGGGCAAATGAAATTACCCAACCACTTCACACAACTAATTTTGCCCAACAAATGGTTTAAATTTGTACCAACACGTTCGTCCAACCAGGAAGCTGTAATAACAGCTCCCTGATTTAACAAAGTACCCTATCATATATACCGTTTATCATCCAAGAGTGGTTGGGGCACCAGCGACGATGCACTTGGTAAGTAAACAGTGAAGTGTGTAGTTTAAAGGAACAAACTCAATCGTGAACTTTGTACTTCTTCTTCCATTGATTACGTAGCAATGGAAACTTTTGTTTTCTATGCGACCATTGCTCTTTAAGTACTTTCGTCCAGATTTTTACTGGTATTTTACCGTTAGCTTATTACTTACCAAATACAACCTTATTCAACCATGAGATCCTATAATTAACCACTTATATTACAATAATTATCTGTAAAACTTAACTGATCTTTAACTAATCTTCTGATTGGTCAATTACATTTTACCCAACTGTTGGGTACTTTAAAACTTGCCCAACACCTTTTACCAACACCTGGAATTTACCCAACCTTAATTTGCCCAACAATATGGGAACAGTTGTTTACCCATTTGTTGGGCAATAATTTGGCCATGTGGGGAAATTTTGTATTTTGCCCAACGCTTTTTACCCAACACTTTTTAGAGTGTGTGAGTCCTAAGAAAAGATAAAAGGAATATGTCAAGTAAAGATAAATCTGATTTGACATTACATCTGTAGTAACACCTTCAAAACGGAAAGTACAAAACTTGTAAGTTCCGAAAAAGTAGTCTTGGTCCTGATGATTCGCACAAAATTTTTTATTTTTGTCACCCTTCTCTAGATCGTGTATTAATAGTTAGACGACTAAACTAAGGAAAGGTCCTGGGCATGACGTTAAACTGCATCCAGGGTGTGGCTTCAGTTCTACTCAGCCAGTCTAGAGCAGGACCACACATGTTTGCCCTTTAGAGGGCGTAATTGTCCATTTGGGACGTTAAGCTCCTTTAGGGAGCAGAACTCCTCCGGGAGTAATTGTTTGGTTTTCGCCCCTTGGCTCTTCTCCAGAGAGTCGAGGGGACATTTAGAAAAAAGAAACTAAGGAAACGTCTTAAAAGCGAGGTCATCAGAATATTTTTGTTATTTGCACAACCATTTTTAACAGAACATAATTTAAAAAAAGGTTCAGAACTCTGTCAAAACATTTTCTCCACTAAATTCAGGTATAAAGAACCTCATCTAGAGTTAATCGGAAAACGAAAGAGGATAAGTATGAGCTGTCATTGCCCCGGCTATGTCGATGTTACTCAAGGCAGTAACGAATACAAAATTAACTGCAGAGCCTGGTGGACAGCTTGAGGAAGGGTATGAGGGGAGGGTCTGGTTTCATCTTTGGGCATTATTTGAATATTTAAGTACCCTTATATGCAATCTAGTGTAGCATTTATCACCATTTGAAATCAGTTAACTATTGTGTTCCACTACAAAACATTACATTATTCTTTTAAGAATATGAGTCATAAGAGCTCTGGATCGGGCCATGAACTTTCTTAAATAATACAACTTTAAAAATCACATGTCAATACAATGGCGTGTCTAGAAGACGCTCGTTTTTCAAATGTGCCATTAGAACTATGTTTAGGAACTAAAGTAAATGCTTTGCTGAACAATTGTCCACTAGGCTACTTTGTAAACACGTTTGAATGTTAAATACACGTGTCTTATTACTACACATTTCGCTTTTACATACTTTCAATTGCTTACCATGATGTTTTCAATACCTAAATATGTTTAAACGCTAAACGTGTTTACAAAGTGGGTGCAAAGTAGTTGCTAAGCACGTTTAGAGCGAAGTAAGCACTAGCCTGAAAGCCCGGACCTTCGAGGCCGTGTTGGAGCAATCATGGAGTTATTATGAAATAGCTTCTTTGTACAACTCGGTAATAAGAGAGAGTCACATACATTTCCGTAGGAATAAGTGTTGTAACTGAACGTGGTCAATAGTTTCGAATTTAGGCTTGCCCCAAGTCTTTCCAGATGTTCCCTATCAGCTATACACAGGAAAAGAATAAAGTTTACGATTCCGTAATTGCAAATGAAGAAAGTTTACGTCAGTTTACGTTGGTCTTACATACCGTAAACTAGTAACTTTTAGTGACTACGCATTTACGACACATTAACGTGCGTCTTACACATAGTAAACTGGAATACCGTGATTCCGAGCTGTTTAAGTTATATTAAATGTAGTAAACAGGAAGTGATTTTATTTTGTTTTAAAGACACACCTTTGTGTTAAAGAAACACTTTTCTAAACATTAAGTTTGCTTTAACAAGCTGTTTACAAATTGAGGGCGACCTTACATAACGTTATCTTCTATCATCACGTATACACCTTAAATACTTCAAACTTACACAACGTTAGCGCTATTAAATAGATTCCGTTGTGTTTAAGTCACCTTAAACGTCGTTAACTCGTCACAAATTCAATTTAGTAAGCTAAACCACTTTTCGAAACATTTAAGTTGCCGTGAAACTAGGTGTTTACATATTTGAGGCGACCATACATATCGTAATCTTGTACCGTCATGTTGACACCTTGAATACTGTAAGTCAAACTTACACGCGGTATTCCATACATTTCGTTGCGTTTAAGTCTGAGTAAACGATGTTAATTCGTAACTGATTAAGCCTTGACTGAAGAATTTTTCTACACGTTTAAGCTGCCGTGAAACAAAGTTTTTCAAGATTAAGGGTGACATTATACGTCGTAATTTTGTATCGTCGTGTTTACATCTAGAGTACTCTCTTAAATCATAAGATTTAAAATATTGCAGTTTAAGTCTAAAAGAGTGGAATTAAAAAAAGAGTGCCGGTTATTGTTATGTTATGTTTTTGTTAAAGTTTAAGTTGAAGTAAAACAATGTGTGAATGAGTTTAAGACCCACACTCTAAAGTAAAATAGTGAAATTTCACTCTTTAAAAGAGTGAAAGTTTAAAGCTCACTCCAAGAGAGTGGAAATTTACTCCAAGAAAAGTAAATTTCACTCCAAAAGATCGAAGTTTCAGTCTTGATGGAGTGCTTACACAGAATCGCTCTTTAAAGAGAATGATCCCTGTATGCCGACACTCCTTAAAGAGTGAATTTTCACTCTTCTTTGAGTAAACTTTATGAATTGACACTCAAGAGGAGTGAATTCACACTTCCAACTACAACTCTTCCAACTCTTTTAGATAGCCTATCATAGTTCACTTGCTTGTTTTTAGAGTGCAATAGCTACTGTGAATTTTGCCATTGAATATACAATCGGATTGCGCTCATAATTCAATAGACACTTCAGTTATCATTCCCAGCACTTTTTGTGATTTTTCCATTTTCTTCACAATCTTATCAGTTTAGGAGAACAACCCAATTTCAGGATCGTATCCCTTTTAAAGTCACCCTTCCTGTTACACTTCTTTCGTCTTCACCGACTGTGTTTGAACTGTCTAAAATTTACCCACTCAAATCCCTTTTTACTGTAGTCAATTGATTTGAACATTATATATAAAACCCTCAAAGTTATTCATGTTGTAATATCCCAAACACACTGAAGACAAACCGACGACCCGTTGAATAGATCTACTAGGAAATGCCACACAAGCTCTGCAAGAAAATTCTCCATTACCGACAGGGTTAACACGCTGGATTCCGTTAAGTCAAACATTAAAGGCCAAGCATTAGTTAGCATCCAGAAAAATCGTCAAAGCATAAATTTGTATTAAATCCTCGTATAATTTCATTCTGCAGTCTTTCCCGTTTATCCAAAACTTTATTCTATTCCAGGGATTCGTAACTATGATCATGATTAGTTTAGTTGTTAGGGTACCTGTTTTTTTTTTTTTTTTCTGGGGTGGGGATTTCCGACCAGAACAGGTGTAGTAGTTGGTAGGTTTGAGAAAGGTTTACTTCCTTTCTATTGAACTGTTTTTTTTTTTTCTTAAGGAGTGACACTTCTCGCTAAGGGTCTCTACGTACACTCCCTATCGCACAACTTTACTTGTATGTTATCGTTATGTGTAAATGTTGTGTTGTGATAAACCATATGAATGAAATGAAATATATAAAACAAAGGCAAAGAAAACAGACCCCACCCCTGCTAATTGCACCGACCCCTATACACACCTGTCTTTCTTGTGTTACAACTACAACGTCCTCACATGAATAATACTTCATTCTATCGTACAGGATTTCATAAAGATTGTCATTGCACAGCGCTCTTATCTTCACGATGCCCATTTAGGTCGAGAACATAGACCATTTTTCAAAGAGCAATTGCAAAGGTAAGTGGGGCAGACTTTGGTTCCCGTCGTTTTTGGCAATGTCATTTTACCCTGGACGAAGCACAGCAAAACGCCGAAAGAAACTTAATCCTTTGTAATAATTATAGTTAATTGGAAAAGGATCTATGCATAGGGCAGGATAGTTCCGACGTCATCTTCGGACACAATTTGTGACCGCTATAGGTCTACAGTTGCCCTTATGCCACTACGGTTTATGCCGTGTTTATATGCTTGCACTTTGCAAAGAGCATGCGCTGGTTTGCAAAATCGCAAATGCGAGCAAAGCACAGTTAGTAATGTGAAGCAGTCGAATTTCCCAGTTATACTATATATAATCACTGCCAGTACGGTGCCCAGACAGCAATATCCCGCTGTCCGCCGGCGGCGGTCGGCTTTCGATTGGTAGTGAATACGTGGTTGGCCACCGACAGAACGTCGGAGGGCTATCGGCGAGAAACCTAACATTTCTCCGACGGGCCGACGAAGTGGCCTACGGCAGCCTCCTTTCGGCGACAGGTGGTATCCTCACGGCTTCTGCACTACGTCCTTAAAAGAAGGGTTTAAGGTCATTACAGGATTTAGTTTGTCAGAGGGGTACTTATTCTAAGCATTTTGGTGAAATTTGCATTGAAATCCGATGTGTAGTTCTCAAGATATGAGCACGTAAAGTTTTCACATTTTCAACAAAAAGTGAACTTGAAGCAAGCACGTATGACATCATATCCCCACATTAGTGCACAGTCTTTTGCTTTTCTCTAAACTTTAGAGTTGATTTTCTTCTCAAAAAACCCTACATTATTAAAATGTGATTGCCTAAGTGGCATGAGAGTTTTACAAACTTTGCATCCCCCTCAGGGAGATCCTATTCCAATTAACTCCAAGGTCAACACAACAGTCTAATAAAACAAAGGAAAACAAAGCATTCCTTGTAAATGTGAGGAAGTGATATAAGCTCTGCTGCCCTCAAACTCACTTTGGAACAAAAATCTACTGACTTCATTTACTGATATCTCGAGAACTACATGTCAGATTTGAATGAAACTCTCACCACCCTGTGTAGTTTGGGTTCCTCTTTCACATATGAAAAGTAAATGTCTGCTTAAACCTTCCCTTTAAGTCAACGTTTATAATATACGCCTATCTATATTTCAATGGTTTAGTGACGTCGAAGGGACGGGTAATAAGCCGAAAGTATGAAATTTTTTGGAAAAAATTAATAATATTCACGTGCGTACAAGTTTGGATGTGGAAATCTACTGCCACTCTACCAGTCAATCAAGGTACTCCACTTAGTGTTAATTTGAATTTAACTTCACGACACTTTGTTTTAAAACTGAAGACTAATCACCACAAACCCGATACTAATGGGAAGATTTGGTGCCAGCTTCCGTTCCTTAGCCTAGTTTATGAAAACGTAGTGCCCCCCCCCCCCCCCCGCGCTTGGTTTCCACCTCCTACTTGCCACTGAAGCAAGTCTTTTAACTGGTCTGCATTGTATGTTGTTTCAGTATCTGTATTTTCAAGTTCCTCTAATTTAATTCAAATTTGACTTTCCTTAATTTAATATCGAAAACTACAAAGAGAATTGCGATTTTCCACTCTGTTTTTAACGCACATTTAATACAATGACTATTATAAAAAACTTTATCTCTAAAGATTAAGAAGGCTGCGGACAACGTCTTTTCGTTCAGCTCATCGTTGCGAAAAACTAACTGAGGGGCCGCAGCCTTAGGGGCGGCAGCCACAGAGGCGCTACGCAGGCTAACGATTAAAAATGCACTTTCTAGTTTGTGTATAAAACTGGAAGCGGACAAAGCTTTGTTTTCTTGACTCTTCGCAGAGGCGAATTCAAGCATCAACCATATCAAGGATGGCACAAATGGACCGCTATAGAAGGTTCCTTTACTCACACGAAAATTTCGCTCATAAGTCAATTTTCCTGACAAGTTTGTTAAATGTGCGTGTTGATTCAGCAGACATAAACCTCTCATTATGTCATTGTTGCTGGAAGAAAATATAGGTAGTAAATCTTTAACCGGGTAATTAGGTTTTAAAGGCATACAACCGAAAAAAAAAAGGCGGAGGGCGGATTGAGTAGCCTAATTGGCGGAAGAACGGGTTTATCGGGTAAAACTATCAGGGCGCAGAGCAACCGTGCAGTTGTATCATCGCAGTGCAGTTGATCGCACCAGCTTGAACCTAATCAGTGGCTTCGATTTGATTTTCAAAGTGGGGGACATCTTGCCTACATTTTTTTCCTCATGTCCTGTTAAGCTGTCTACAGCGGCGTAGCTAGACATTTTTGCGGGAAATTGGAGGGTGGGCAAGCATCGAAATTTTACGATTTTTTTTTACGTATGAACACCACTGTAATAGGGACATAATTTGCAGCCCGTAAAAGGGCTGAAATTTTTGCCTTTTTTAAAATATTCGAAAATATGGAGCTTCGCAAAAAAGTGTGGATTTGGGGTTTTCTGTAAGGAAATTTTAAAAGTTGGGAGACTGGAGAATTTGCATTTTCTATTGGCAAATCTTTCACTGAGCAGGGGGAAAGATCGTTGTTGCTAAATAATTTAAATCCAACGCCTACTAAATAAGGCTCTTCGACGAGTTTTTTTTTTCGAGTAAAGAGCTACTGGAGAAAATTTGGAATTATATGAAAGAAAATTTATTACAGATAGCACTGCAGTTACAGGTGTCACTAGATGATCTGGTGTCACATATAGCAAATTTCACATTTTGTTACTTCCAGCGCTCGGAAAAGTTTACCAAACTAAAGGTATGAGCGAGCACTTCTGTTTTTCAATTGCAATGTGTGGCGCCCGGATCGCGCGGAAAATTTTGCTTTTTTGAAACATATAGTGACGAGTATGGAACTTTTATTAAAGAATTCAGAATTTCGGAATTTCATGAGTTGTCAAAACCACACGGTAGGCCTATTTCTTCATTTTTCATAACCGCCTACCCCTGTAGCTGCTCAACTGGGTGTCTAAGAGAAAGGGGCCCAGATGCAAAATGGTGCTAAATGTTTCGATATTTCGAGTTACCAACAAAACTCCAAAGTTTTCAAAACATGGTCTAGTAAGTGGTGGTAATTACTTCAACGGACTACTGTCATTGTGAATTTAAAAACTGGGTGTACTGTATAAGTAAGTAGAATCAAAACAAAAATTGTGATAGTTTCGAAAGATTTGTGCAAAGGTTCTAATAGTAAGGAACCTTTTGTAACGAAGGCAGGTAAATTTAAACCATGAATAATTGATCAGAAGCACACTTCAATCTACTGCGGGGAAATCAGAGATCGGGAGAGGGGAGACACTGGTGCTACTGAGACACTGTTGCATAGGCCTACCGGTGTAAGATTGTTGACACAAATTTTGCACACTAAAGTACCTGAAAAGTACACTTTGAATACAAATAAAGTGTCGCGTTGACACAGCGTTGTAAGCTTTCATCTCACTCTTCATGTACAAATCTACTTTACATTGCATCGTAAGGAAGAGTCTCAGACACACATGTGGGAGAGTTTCCGGTTTCCCGTGGAACAGCGAAAAAAAAAAAAAAAAAAAAACCAGGACAGAATATAAATGACAGCTTGAAATTTTCTAAGGATTGAAAACATTCCAACTGGAACTATTTGCCGTTCCCTCCCCTTGGGTACCGGTGTTGAACGTGTTTACCGCCTGACGATTTTTTTTTTTAAATATAAATCATTTCCAAGTATTTTGCACTGCAAACTGATTTTGAGGGATTGTGACTACACCCTTACCCACATGATCCCCGGGATTGCAGCAAAACACAATGACATTTTTCTGGTTAATTTTACATTTTTCGAAGGAAATTAGCCACCCTCACCTTCGGCACCTATAGGTATAACGCGGCGATGAGGAATTCTTCCGATTTCCGAGTGTCCATCGGCGTATGCCATTGAATGCAAACAGCAGTGTGTCAGTGCGATGGGCTAACCCCGTTTGTAGGCTACATCATGCTAGACGGTGCAATTCAGTTGTCGCATTGAGGTATCATAAGGTAGAAACTTTCAACTTTGCTATCACTGCACATTGTTTATTCATGCAAGTTTCCCACTTCAAATTTAAAACGAATCAGATTTTATCATTTCCCGAAGTAGTATATTGGCAAATCGTATCCCCATTATTCATTGTCCATAAGGCTATGGGTTGGGACCCCTCTGACTGCAAGACAGAATCTGCCGGCAAAATAACATTAACCGAAATTTCCTCACATGGCTGTGAAGCCAATACAATACCTCTGGACAATGGAATAGCCACGGGGTGGTTTTGGGGGTAAGAACCCCCATTACCCAACCTTGAAATGCAAAAAACACCTAAAAAAGCGGTATTTCTCCCTATCCTATAGACTTTTTCCCCATGTCGTGCCTCGTGGGAGCTCTAAGAGCTTACAGCTCCCTGGTAAGAGGGTGCATTATTATTGTGAACAATCGACTGCGTTTGTCTGACAATGACAAGATTTTACAGATACATTTGAAAACAAAAGGAGTTTAATGAACTTGCAGGCCAGTACCTCAAAACCATTTGAAAAGTAATGAAATGTTGCCGACCAACACTCAGTTTTGTATTCATAACAAAATGTACACAAGGCTAAAGCTAAAGGAAATAATTAATTTATGAATAACACTGGCAATACACATCAGGGGTGACACTTGGATATGCTGCTGTTGTCAATTGTAGCGATGAGGCTATTTAAAGTTTCTGATGACCACCCACAGCTGGAATCAGATGTTTCAGTTTCACTGCTTTTGTTTAGTCCAAGAACCAACAAATGCATAAAGACTCCTAGCTTCAGTGAAAGATGAGCATTTGGAAATATAGCTGTAGGATACGCTGTACGTGCAAAGGGCTGTGCACCATCTGCCAACTCCCTAAAGCTCCAGGTTTTAACATGTATGCTTTCTTGACTAATATACGAAGATGTTAGCCTGTCACTTCACACCCAAATGGCTGCAGTAGTAGAGTCCATACAAGTGTTAGCAGTGCACTCATTAGTAGGCTCTGTCCACTTTGTGGTGAAGGCTACACCCGGCAGGAAAAGTTGAATAGGGGCAGGGTGCATGGGAGAAAAAGAGGCAGGGTGCAAAAATACCCTCACATGAGGTTGTTTTGAGACTGAAGAGGGGAGGGGTTGTACTGGCCCTGTGAAACAATGACTAGCTAACCATATCATTCACATATTCGTGTGATGTATGATTAACTTTTCATTAAAAATTGAAAAGTTTCAAATTAGTTTTAATCACTGCATATCGTAATAATTATATCTTGGTCCACTCACACTGATACAAGAAATCTCGATATGACACACTGCTTTGTGAAAAGGGAGTTGTTATAAGGTAACTCCTTGATTCGACTGTCTCTGTCAGAAAAAAAAAATGCGCTTTCTGAGTGACGATTACGATGTGAACTGAAAACTTGATCAATTTGAAAAGCCCCATTTTTTAGTATTAATAAGATTTGTAATTAGTTGGTCTAGTTTAAGCCGGTAAGAATGATTTCAATCACGTAATTATGCTTTGAATAAAGAGTGGCAAAAAGCTCTATTAAGCAAATAAACATTTTTCGTTGATATGATATCAAAAGTAAACATGGGGGAAATGCTTAACTTCTGTCATGTTTTAAATAGAATCCGTTTAAACGTTTGCCTGAATTAGGCATCGCTGAAGCAGACGATAGGTCCTTAAACGTTTAAACGGTAAAATTTTAATGTTTTCCTGTTGTTAGTATGAAAAGTAATATTCCCGTGATTAAACAAGAGTTGTTACGATGTAAGGAAAGACAGGAAGACAGGCAGACATAATGCTATTTCTGTTGTCATAATTTTTAACATAAATTATGTTGCAAAAATCAGTGAACGATTTCCTCAATAGAGTTATTCAATTCATGAGACAATCTTGAAATCTCAGTCAATTCAGTGAGGGCATACAGTATATGTGAAAAATAATTTTCTTAACTTGTTACTCTATGGGATAATACAAAATCAATATTCTGCCAGTTTGTAGGGGCAAGTGAAAAATTGGAAGGGCAAGTAGATTTCAGTGACCGCTTGACCTACATGGCATGTGAGTTTAAAAGTTAATGTAGAGCCCTGGGTTCATCATTTCTATACCTCCATAAGTGGTCGGGGGGGGGGGAGGGGGTGGACCTAGTCGATTGAAATCTCTCAGATGCAATCTTAGACCGAGTGAAGCTCTCCAGACGACACTGAAATTGATCTACTTTGGTGGAAATGGTCTTGGTTGGCGGAGTCGCTCACGCCGATTCAACAAAATCTAATTAGTTGAAGGTTTGCATTTTTTTTTGATGGAAAGAACCTGTCAATTTAAGTAACTCATTATTAATGTCAGCCTTTCGTATACTCTACAGTCGCCTGTAAATCCATCACATATCCCCAACCCATCTTCTCGTGGATTTCACACCTTAGCCGCGTCAATACTTCCAGATAATTTTTTTTTTTGTTTTTTTGTTTTAGTTAAAGTGGTTGATTTAGACTTCACAGTTGAATGGGATTGGATTTGGTAAATAAAATTTAACGATAGGATAGCAGTAAAAATCAGGAAGACATTGCTAAAAGAGCACTGGTCGTACAGAAAATGAAATTTTCACTACTACATTAATCAAGGGGACAAGAAATACAAACTGATTGATTGGAAATCTTACTTCAAACTACAAACTTCACAGTTTTTTTTAAACATGTCAAGTGCATTGTTAATGGTTCTCCATACTTTGTTGTGTTGTGCGTTGCTGGGTGGTATTCGGCTGCATTTTGGTCCAGTCCGGTTTAGGTTTTTGTGTTTCTCAGTGCCTGTTTCTATGTACTGGACAAGTTCACTGGTGCTCCATCCAATGGTTGAGGGTAAACTTGTTTAGTCTTCCCTTAGGTAAAATCTTTTAAGTACAATTGTGATCTAATTATGAAAATCCAGTATAACACCCATCACTGTTAGTTAAAGCTGTTGGGTTATATAGCATACTTTGCCCGACAGTTTTCAGAGTGTGGTCACTAAATTGCTCATATTTTCAGAGATACGGAGCAAGACTTTGTAAACTGGTGGAAATAGAAACGCGGCTGCAATGACCAATGGCACGAACCACGGCCGCGAACAGGCGCGTGTCCAAAAAGGAGGGACCTAGCCAGGGCCGTTGTACTTAGTGCTCAGCATTAAGAATGGGGTGAGGAAAACAAGCAAGTGAGCCACGACTGGACTAACCAAGGAGCAATGGGAGGAGGTGACTCTAGGAAATGATGTTTTTAACTCACTTGTGAATAATACCAGACGGGAAATGAACGAAACAGATGTGTCGTAATATCTTCCATACTATTAGATATTGGAATCTTCTTTGACTTAGTGACTTAGATGAAGTATTCGTCCGAAAAGTTATAAATGTACGCCAACAAACAGAGAATGTTCAGATTTTCGTTGCGTTTAATGATTCTGTTCTTGATTGATGAATTCTACCTGGCCAATTTCAGACAACGTTGAATAAGACGAACTGGAATGAGACGAACTGAAATTAGAAGAGCTACTATGAGACCAACTAAAAGGAAAAACAAAAGTAGACAAACTATATGGGGACTAATGAGAGGGAGACGAACTTTAAGGTAGAAGACCACTAATTATTTGTCCCATCGACTTACACACTACATCAGGCTAATTCCCGGCCCCTAGATCCTTTCAGAAGTTTTCAAACTGGACATTCAACCCCTCTGGTTAATACTAGGCAAAATGTGGGCTCTTATGGCAATTTAAAATTTCCATCGTTAGAGAGCCTTGAATGATGTGTACGTGTTTCCCGCCGTTGTCTATACCCAAAGACGGCGTTTCAAAAAGCGGAGTAGTACAATGAAAAATGACACTCTGATTGGTCAAATTGCCTTGAGTTTTGCACCGGCTGTATTTCGAGTCATTTTCCACACAAACCACATGAAAAATTAAGTATATATATCATAATTGCTACAGTCAGAGCCAACGTCCCGTACAATTTTACCCACTTCATTTATCAGTAACCATTTTCCCAGGGGAGGAGATTTGAGTTAGTGGTCCGCTACCATAAGGGCATGACCTACAAGGAGACGAGCTCTAGCGAGATAAATTAGGAGACGAACTGAAACGAACAAGAATGAGACGATCCACAACGAGAAGAACTTTAATGAGGCGAAATGAAAGGAAACAAACTGACTTTGAGAAAACTTGAATGAGACAACTTAATATGAGACAAATTTTAATAAAGCAGACTTGGACTGCAAACTAAAACAAGACAATTTCCAATGAGACGAAATTAAATGAGACAGCAAAATTGAATTAAATAATGAAAAAAGAGAAACAAAATCAAATGAGACAACAGAATAAGTTGAGACAAACAATAACAAGACAAGAAACTACGTTACCGTTTTGGTCGAAAGGTGAGAATATGGCCCCTGACAGGCAAATTTGTTTGCATTGAAAGTGCCGTCTAGCTAGCAGTTATTATTTTTTTGTTACAAATACCGTCATCAGTCATGAAAAGGTCAAATCGATATCGTACATACGTCGTGATTTTGGCCTTTATATAAACGGAAATGACTAAACTGGTAAAATATGATGCCCTTGTTGACCAAAATACTAAAGACATAAACACTCATATGTATATCATATCACTCATATCCAGGGCTCCAAAAGAATCACTATCATGATATCATATCAAAGAGCAGGGGTTTTGCCATTCCCGGAGAAGTGCCTTTGCAGTTCCTCTGTCTCTGTCTCTGCCGCCCAATTAGGCTGCCTCAGTTGGATTTTCGAAGCAAAGAGCTAACCAAAAAAATGAAAAAAAAAGAAGACAAACAAAAAAACTTTGTCCGCTCTCCTGGGAAAGTTTCCCAAACTTTAATTTGCTCTAAAGTGTAATTATTTCCTTATTAGGGGTTGCAGTATGCGACACCTAAAGCGCGTCACAAATTCTTTCTTTAAAGAATTATTTCAAAATACGTTCCTATTGGAGAGAATGGAATTTTATGAAGGAAAAGTTGTGAAAACCGCGATGGAGTTGACTAGTGTTACTTGATGTCTGGTCTTGTGTCCCATATAGGCGTGGCTGGCAAATTTCCGGGTTTTTTAATATTCAGAGCCAGGGAGCCAGGGACCCCAATCGTTCGCGTTTCTCACCCCGCCTGTAGCCAGTACGCAATTGATTGTGTAGCTTTTGAATTTTCATATGTCGTATACACAGCGTCGATCGTAGTAATTCAACTTGGTAAGCTACGTTGAACAATTGCCTGCACAGTGTTTCCTTACTGTATACAGTTTGCATAGTTTTCTGCTTGTATGATATACATGATTCAATCAAGATGTAGCCCATTTACGTGGAACAAAAATAATGAGATCACGACGTTGCTCAATGGCTTACGCGGTCCCATCCCTTTTGAAAATTTTTGGCGTTTTTAAGGAGCCTAGATGCAAAATGGTGCAAGATTTTCGACTTTGACAGCAATAGTGTTAAAAGTTGAATTGTAGTGGTTCAAGAGGATAAAACTCAAACTTTTGCCTCTTTACATGCAATCTAATAGCATTTACGTTACCTTTCCAAGTAAAATTTGTTTTTAAATTTGCATACTTTTAGGAGCCAACATAAAAGAACATCCATCGGCATATGCGAACGGGAGCATTCCAGTTTCCTGCCTTTTCTTTTCTTGGCTACAAAACGTCATTTTGCTGTAAAGACTATCTAAGAGGAGAGCCACCATTTTTGGCGCGAAGTGTAGACAAAATGTAGAAAAATCAGACCCCTCAGAATGCAGGAAATAGCATTTTTCAGACTCATACGAAGAATTTAACAGTCGCTATCTTCTTTTGATTAAAGAGTGAAGAAATACTTTGACCGAAAAATTTATTCTATGCGGAGCGCCACCATTAGTTGGTGCGAAGCGTAGAGAAATTTCGAAAAGTCACACCTCTCAGATGCCCTGAAATATCATTTTCCAGACTTATATGAAGAATCTAACCAGTTGTTATATTCTTTTGTCGTTTGCAATAAAACGATCACTTCAAAATAAGTTCGCAATCTGCAAAGTGATCACAAACTTATTAAACTTATTATACTTTGACCTCAAAAATGTAACTTTACCCGAAAGACTATCTTAGCGGAGTGCCACCATTAGTTGGAGCGGAGCGTAAAGAAAATTTGGAAAAATTGCTATCCTCCCAGGTGGCGGAAAATTGCATTTTTTTGCTTGGAAAGAGAATCTAAACAATCTTTATGTTTAGCTTTTTCTTGCAATAAGAAACAAGAGGGCAATCCGCCGAGTTGCTGATCTCATCGCTCGTAAACGCGGGACTTAATTCTTTCAAGCTCTTTTGAGGATTTTAGCTACAAAAACCTCATGCCAATTTTGATGTGCTAGAAACGCGTTCCAGAAGTGAAAACAACGATGTCAGCGTGTTTTAATTTGGCTTACTGGATGATACTGATCATACGCAGCAGGTGTGTTACCGATACTCGCGCACTATAGAACCTATTATTGTTGGACAATGTACGCCTGGATAAAAAAAAATAGAGAAACGCAATGCAGTGACGTCGGTACATGACCTCTGTAAGGAGCTTGCACCAAAGGTCAAAAGATCAAATTCAGCGGACGCACTAGTTGGTCTAAAAGACATCCCGCCACGCACTGCATTTCTTTACTTAGCTTCCGTGTGTGTTAGGCCTACGAACAAAACGAGTATCATTGCACGTTTCACCAACAAATTCCGACAGCTGATCAACCAATCAGATACGCCCGTTTAGCCTACCACACGCGCATTACGAAGTCTACTGCGTGCGGCCACACTCGTCATTAGGGAGCTTTAGATTACACGACGTGGCCAGGGCGACGCGGCGTTTTAGCCCACAGTTCACGTCTTCAAGCTGACGTCCGCGCCCTGTAAATATTGCGCTTTAGATTTTTACGACGCGGCATGAAAGTCGCGGGGTAATGTTTGAACTTCGTTTGAGTAGCAGAAGCGCAAACCGAGCTGTTAATGGTAACAGTATTTAGCGGAGACGTGTAAGTCAAACTAACTGATCATGTAGGCCTAAGTTGGGGAGTGGAAAACCATCGAGTTCGTGAAGCAATTGCAGTGGTTATTGAACTGATATCATGGACGACAATGAATATATGAATTTCAGCTATTAACAGCATTTTATGTAGTGCGTTTTCAGTATAAGCACATTGCCGAATAGAACGACGTCGACCGGCAAGTCAAATTGTCACTTCCCCGTGTACCGATGTTTGTGAATCCACTAGGCTTATTTTCTGACTTAAGAAACAGTAACAAATATTGACTCACAATACTTTCAAACTCCATGCAATTAAAGGAGAAGATTTCTATACGCAAGTCAATTATGGAAAAGGTTTGCTACACCTTGGACCGGGCTCTACACATTTTCTCAGTTTGGGGCACATCTTCACCACCTTTAAACAAAAGCCAACAACCAGAAGAAAAACCGTACATTTGACCTCCTGTTACAAGACTTCAAACCTGAGTTGCCATGGCAACGAAATATTTTGGCAGAACTTGCCACTCCTGTTATACGTTTCATGTTTCATGTCGGTGAAATACACCCCGGAATTATGTACGAAGTTTCATGTCACTCAGATGTTTCATTACCGAAATACAGACAAAAGTATGATTTTACCTAAATTTGACCTTTGACCTCTGGCCTTTGACCTTCACCTCCGGGAATCTGCGAGACACAAGTTCCTGAGGTATCTTCCCATCAAGTTTGAAAAGGATCGGTCCAGCCCACTAGGAGGAGTTCGAGTTAAAAGTTTCTGCTTTTTTTCACTTAAAAATAGACACTTCACTTCCATCACGCGACCTTATATGTCTGTTGCCATGGTAACCATGCTTTTTGGTAGTTCTAGATATTCTCATGACACGTGCAAAGTTTCACGTCAATGCGATGTTACTTTACAGAAATACGGTAGAAGACCAGAAATACAGCCAAGAAATCCCTCCAAAATGATTATTATCGAAATATGACCTTTGACCTTCACTTCCGGAATTCTGCGAGACACAAGTTCTAACCCTGGAGTACCTTCCCACCAAGTTTGAAAAAGATCGGTCCAGCCCACTAGGAGGAGTTAGAGTCACAAATTTCCTCTTTTTTCGCTTAAAAATAGACACTTCCCCTTCCATCACGTGACCTTTGATACCTGTTGCCATGGTAACCATATATTTTGGTAGTTCTATATATTCTCATGACACGTGCAAAATTTCATGTCAGTGCGATGTTCCAATACAGAAATATAGTAAAAAACATGATTTTCACCAAATTTGACCTTTGACCTCTGACCTTTGACCTTTACTTCCGGTTATGCAATATGTACAGTGGTTTCACCTAGGGTACCCTCCTACAAAATTTGAAGAAAACACACAGACTTTTTTCACACAACCTGAGGACCCCATTGTGTTTTCCTTTGTTCCTGTTTCCTTAACCCTAACCTTAACAATAGACTGTCTATTGTTCACACAGGAGAGGACCCCAGAAATCTATTGAATTTCCACCAGAGGACCTAAAATCCATTGTTCAGGTCCTCTGTTTGAATACGAAACAAGTACACCCACCCACACACACACACACACGGACACGTTTTGACCCCTCGCACAGAATATGAGTTTTGGTTACCTTGGGGGACCCAACCTTAGGTTAGACCCTTGGCCTAGTAACTTGGGGGCACCAACCATTGCCATGGCAACAGTGCCAATTTCAGCTGGCATTCCCATTTACAGCTCAACGGGCAAAGTGATTACAATATCTCATCCTCCTCACGGAGCGATGAGATATAAACTCAGCAACATGCTCAGTAAATAGAATATTACCATAAAACATGCAGATACCACTATTATGTACCCTAAATGGTCTTGATTCTTTATTTTCGGGGAAACTACGGAATTGAAAATATGCTATTGCTTATCTATTATGGATCTTGGCTAAATTCAAGATCCACTGAATTGATGCAATTGCTTGTGACTGCCTGAGCTTTTAATGATTTTACCCCTAGTATCTCTTGCGTGATAAGGGGGAAACTATTGCTCACCGCATCTGAACCCTCCGCTTCCATGCCCCTTCACTTACGACTATGCCTGCCGGGGAAAAACTGTAGGGAAGGACCCTCCCTTTTAAGAATGCTTATAAAAGTAGATGTCATGAGAGGCAATCGGTGCCACCAGGGTGTTACCTTTTTAAGTAAAATTTGGAATTTGGCAAAATTTGCCTAATTTATTTTAAGAAATTTAAAGAAAGACATCACTGAGGGGCCTCAGACAATATTTCCCCTTTGAACATTTTTGAGAAATTCAGTGTCTTTACATGCAATCTGGTGCCACGTATACTACCCTGAAGTAAGATCTGTGTTAGTAAATTAGGGTTGCGAATTTTTAGGATCTAAAAAGAAAAAAGAATGACGTCCTTGAGGGCCCAGTGCCTCCCACTTCGTGCGTCTCTGCCGTTACTATCTTAGACTGTAGCTGCCTACGAAAAATTGGGCTGGAGGTGAGACTGGAAGGGAGCTTGGGGTGGGAGCTATATGTACGAATGTAGAAGAAGATCTCGGCATTTTTTTTTTCAACATACACAAATAGAAATTTAAGGTACACACAACTGCGATTTTTTTGGGGGAGGGGGGTGTTTGAGCACATTTGGAGGGGTCTTGAGTCCCCAAAGCTCCCGTCCCCGTAAAGCCGCGCCTGCTTTGAAGTGCTTCCTTTCCAACATAAAAAAATATTAAGGGAAAACATGGAAGAATAGTCAAGAGGATTTTGTAATTGTAAGCATTGAAATGAAAATAATCCAGAGTGACGATTCTGTCACGGTCTGTAATGTCCTCTTTTCTTGTCTTATCAGCTGACAAACAAAATGATAAGATGGAACACAGGTTTACTTTAATATGAATGCATTTAATATACCTAATGCCAAAGGTAAACCTCCATGGTCCTCACAGGAATTTATTAAACGTAAGAAGCAGTCATTATTAGTTTGAGGGGAATGTACACGATTGCACTGATTTTTGTTCATTGGCGTACAGTACGACGTGAGGGAGCAGCAGGTTTTCCCTTCCAATTTTCCTGAAAATGTTGATTTCGGGTAGGGTTATGGAAAAATTGGGGTACTATTTGATACTCAAAAAATCTTGCATGTTATTAATAACGCAGAATTCTTTCAAAGAAATAAAAGCAAAATATTCAGAATAATTGAAAAATGCAACAAAGTCGGGAAGATACAATCCCCAGCGTCACTCCAAACACTTTCCCAAAAGTGTGCCCGAAATGATAGAATAGGGTGAAAGGTAATCCGTTGTCATACATCATGGAATTGGAATTGGGGGAGTCATTGTTAAAATCTTCTCCATCTTTAGTCGGAAAGAGCCAAACATTTGCCAACCTGAGTAAATTTATCAGGAAAGCTGTACCTGCAGGACTATAAAAATTAAGTTTATGCTAGTTATTTCTTAACGTCACATCGATAGATAGATTTTCTCAGACTACCATGTTCAATAAAAAATATATGCTGCTGTGGCATTATGAAAAAATCAGTTGACATTTTATTTTCGTGGACATCAAACTCAAATCATATATTTCCACCGGCTGACAGTTTTGTCGGTTCTTTCCTTATTTTCCATCTCAATTTATTTCTCTATATTTACAATCAGCTGAAATAGATCTGGCAGGCAAAAGATAACAGTAGGTTACAAAACGTTGATACAAAAACAAGCGAGTTTAACTTGGTTAAATAAGATAGAACAAAAAACAAGACATCGAAAGAGACATCAATGTATAATGTATAAACACTTACTTATAATATAATCACAAATTTAAATAAACATGACCTTCTTTAAGTTGACCTCAAATTGAATTGAACTCTTATGCAATAAATTCAAAACTCGAGAAAATCATAACAGATTAATTTTCAAACAAAGAAGGTACGTGAACAAAAAAACATTCTTTAATGCATTAAATTTGCTTAATTTCTTTGGGGATGTATCAGGTTTTGAATTCATGTTAGCTTCATCTTTCAACGCAAATTTCAATTTGTACCAAAACTCATTACAATTTGGTAACTTTTCGTTTAATTTACAATTGTAGATGTAATAGTTCAACTGCAAAATAAAATAATTCATCGGATGATCTAACAGTAAATTATACCCCAAAAAATAATCTTGCTTTGTTAATATAAATTGATTTAAAAAAAAAAAAAAAAACCGTGCCGAATCAAAAAGGAAACTGGACGTCATCGGACACTCTCAAAACAAATGTTCTATGGTTTCGGGGTCCCTATGGCAAAAGGTGCAGATCTGATTATCCTTCTTTCCCATTAAAAACAAAAGTCTATTAGTGGCAAGTAAACGGTGACGGAATTTAAACTGAAAATACTGGATCTTAGTTTCACAAAGGGTAATAAAGGAGATTTTAAAAATAATGCACCAGTTGTTATTGTCAAAATTAAATAATCGGTTCTACTTGCTACATGCAAGAGGGGGTGGGTTAAAGGGGCTATTCATAAATGATAGGCCAACTTAGAAATACTTTTAAGTTTAAAAATTTTTTGAATGAAGTTACCGTCAGGAACACTTTCAGTTTCACTTCCAAGTGAAGTTTTCCAGTTGCGAGGGATAGCAGAAATTATGCCAAAATATAAAGTAATAGTATTCCTCTTGCCCAAAATTTTTCGCAGAACTGAATGCAAGATATTGGGGTCCCATTGACATGAAATATATCCTTAACATACATAAGCCCCCCACCTTCATTAATCATTTTTACTATAACAAATTGAATTATTAATCTTTATAAAATGGTTATTCCAAATAATCTGATGTGCAAATTTTTTTAACGGTATGACAAACGATTCTCTAGACTAAGCCATACAAACTTCTTTAATGAAAATGTTGTTAATATTGTGAACATCACCTTCGCTATAATTACAGTTAAACAGGGGATCCTCCCTGTTCTTTCCGACCAGAAATGGAGGAGATTTTAACAAAAACCCGAAAAGGTCGGTTCGGAATCCGACCCGAATTCGTTTTGGTGTGACAGCGACAGTACATGGAATGTATCCAATTACTAAATACAAAACGGGCATACAGGACAGGATACATATGCATTTGTGGTGATGAAGATTTGTCTGAAGAAATGGAAGTGGTGGAGTTTGTTATGATTTTCTGAAAATTTCGTAACCTTTGCTTATTTGTGTGTGTGTGTGTGTGTAAAAAAGTCCACTACACAAGAAGGCTCAAACTACTTAGAGACTGCCTGGACCGAGACTCACTTTAAAAAACAGGAAATAACCATTCCACAGCGGCACAGATCAGTAATGTTCACCATATGCCCCCACCCCCCACCAACCCCCCATCCCCGGTCCCGTTAAAGTTGCCACAACGTATTCCATTATCTAGCTGAAAATATCTTATATACTGGTCGAGTTACAATGATTCTTGTACGCTCTGTTTTTTGACGTCTACGAAGTCGTTTTATTGCTTGAAAGCATTATCATTACTTTTGCTGCACACTTGTGACGCAGCTCTGTTATGGGGCAAAACCAAAAAAAGTTCGTGTGACTTTGAGAATATTTAAGCTAATCTTCAATCTAAAAGAATGCCGGTCTACCTGTCGCCTTTTGGAAATGCTGTCTTCTTTACAACACTTCCGCTTTTGAAAGTCGGGATTCCTTCTGACAAATTACAATTTTTAGCAAGACCAGATGCATGAAATTTTCTTAATCTGAGAAAAATTGTAGATAAATTATGTGACTCGCTTAAGGATTAAGACATATTACACTAAAGCCGTACTGGGAGGGGTGGTTATATATTTTCCATTTTTAGATACGACTCCCGGAATGGAATCTTGATCGAAGTCAGCATCTTGTTTATTAGTCTATTATGGTCGTTTCAACGCAGTACTCAGTTTGTTTCTTATCAGGCCAATAACCAAGGCGACGGGGAGGGGGAAACCCCTTCTAAACTTTTCTGGTTATATATTTTCCATTTTTAGATACGACTCCCGGAATGGAATCTTGATCAAAGTCAGCATCTTGTTTATTAGTCTATTATGGTCGTTTCAACGCAGTACTCAGTTTTTTTCTTATCAGGCCAATAACCAAGGCGACGGGGAAGGGGAAACCCCTTCTAAACTTTCCTCCATCTCTGGATTTTTGCCATACACTAATATCATCTCAGTACAGACACTTCCAATTTCCCTAGCCAACTAACTCAAATCCCTTCCGCAACTGTCTAAAACTCATCCTCTTTAAGACACAATGTTTTACAGAATTCAATGGAAAGGGCGAAAGGGCCGACAAAGGACCTTTGAACAAACATATGAGGAAACAATTGCACTAGGTGACCAAACATCATCACTGAGAACGGCCAAAAACTCTGCTTTACATTAACTGGACAATGTTGCCCATACCAGACCTTAGACCAAACATTTCTAGTCAGATCATGAACGAAACATAATTATGACAAGGATTCAGATACAGCATGAAACCCTAACAGAAAAGGGGCTAACAATTTGGCAATGTTTCACAAAATGGACCCATGGGTGCATCTTTTAGGGTATTTAGCCCGAGATGTATGTTAGTCCAGAAGGTACCACTAACTGGGAAAACTAATTTAAAACCATCAACTATGTGCAAGGAGAGAAAGAATTTGTAGGAAGCGAAGCATTTTTTAATACAAAATCATAAAATGGGCCTTAAGGTCCACATGGGACCTTGAACTGCACTTTTGAAATGATTGAAATGGCCCACGTCCCAGGAATGATTGTGTTTAATTTTCAAACTAATTCACGAAGCATGTGCCATGTATTATGAACTGAAATAGGCTGAAAAAAGTGGAAATCCTAAGTTCTGAAAAAGACTTTTGAAAAGCCGTCTCGCGTCCCATATTAAAAGCCACCTTTTCTTGGTGTTTTTTTAATATCTTTCTCCTATTTGTTCCCTGCATTGTAAGGGATAGAAAACCACCGACGGATCTTTTTTTTTTTCATTTTTTTTTGTTTGGGGGTGTAAAACTTAAATTGACTTTTTGAATTGTTTGAAAATTGAGAGATGAAGAATTTTTTACTTTACTTTGTCCCAAACACAAGTACTGTGACCTGTTTTTCACCTTATGTTTCAAAATTTGTTGAACATTAACTTTGGGGCAACAAAAAAATCCTACCTTCTTAGAATTGTGTGTACTCGTCAATCTAGTATTGAGTTACATAAAGGATATACAGAGTTTCAAAGCAGATTTAGAACTTACGGAATCCGAGAAAGTGACTTAACCTTTAGAGAAAAAACGTACAGATATGACGAGTTTAGGTGAATAGATTCCATTTACAGTTATCGTTAACATGGACAACTGTGCGTCGTCTTCTTCTTTAAAATATTAGGCCTATTGTTTAGAGTTGAACGAATAAAACGATTTGATGAAGTTTCACCTATATAATACTAAGATCATCTGATTTTAAGTAATATTTCTAAATTTAGGAAATGTTAACTTTTGGTTACAACAAACATTTTAGCCTTTTTAAATTTTACCGAGGAAGCCTTGATTTACGTCATAGGCGTCTATTGAATTTCAATGAAGATTAGGTACGCTAACGGAATGCTGGGAAAGGCTTGCAGAAAATGGCCGAATCAGTAGTTAGAGAAGATTTTCTTAGCAGTTATGGAACTTCCATCAATCCTCTTGGAAGCACATCGCAATTTAGTTTACATCGGTAGGCCCGGGTTCGCTTTCCAGGTCGAGTCATACCAAAGACCCTAAAAAGGAACCTACTGTCATTGTGCGTGATGCTCCGCATAAGCAATGGAGTAGGGAAAACAAGCCAGTGAGCCACACCTGGAAAAAAGGCCATGGTCGGCTCGACTTGAACCAATAGGTTGGAAACTGGTCCGTAAAACTCTAACTAACTAACTAACTAACTAACTAACTACATCGGTAGAAAACGGGGAGACATTGAAATCTGGGTATTCAAGAGTCACATTTAATGTGAGTGGATAGGACGTGTTCGTTTGAAAATGCATACTGCCCGGAAGGACATTGCTCTCATTTCAATACGTCTCTTGCCTCTAATGTAAACGCATGGATATCATTAGTTTTTGCTTTATTTAGCAACGTTGCGACAAGAAAAAAAAAACCTTTGATACGACGAGAGAGTCAATAGTCTTAAATCGTAAATAAAATTTCCTAACGTATTGAGAAACATTGAAGTTTTTCAATGGAGAATTATTTTGATTTATTTGCAAACTGAAAGGCCTGATTTTTGTCCATCGAATTCGGTACGAAAGCATACATCATCCGTATTCCATTTTGACTTGGGACCACGCCACCCTAATCCCAGTCCACAACCCAGCGACCCTCCTATGTAAATATGCCCGTACTAAGTTAACTTATAATTAATTCCGAATAGCTCGTCAATTATAACAGAATATCATATATAATTGCACTTTTGTGAATGTTTCAAAAACATCGTCCAAGAATTCCATCCGGGGGTGGCGCCAAGATTTTCCCGAGGCGGGGGGGGGGGTATTATGTCGAATCCCCGAAAAGGTAACGAGTTCCCGATGGGACGTGACTGGACGAATTTATGGCGGGCTAAGCGCAAATACTGAAAAACCAGGAGCTTTTTCTGGGGAAAATTAGAAAATGTTAAAAGAAAGTCATTCTTTTTTAAGATCATTAAAATAATCGGATGTCTGTCGAAAAATTTGCCGTTCATATGATCAAAATTCAATAGGTGCATGGGCGATTCAAATTCGTTTCCTGACGCATTTTATTGTAGGAATGCGTTCTATCGTTTATGACGAAAATGGAACTTGCCCGAAAAGTTTCACCTTGAACAAAACTTTGATATTTAAGAGCTTTAATTGGAAATTTCTGTATTAAATGAAACAAAATGTGTTTTTCTGTTAACTTGGTAAAATTGAAAAAAATGTTGGCGTTGTAGATTAATCTGCCTTTTTAATGGACTCATTGAGTTGAATACAATACGTTTATGAAAGTGTTCTAGGGTCGTTTCACATGAAAATGCTTATAACTAGCATGATTTATCCAGTTTTGTATCCAATAGTAAAGTAAAAAGTCGAAATTTAGAAGTTTGTGGTGACCTGACCTGTAACAGTTTTGTGCATTGTTTGACAGCTTGAAAAAGTGTCTAGTCACAAACTTTGTGGTAGCCGAATTGAACCGTTAAGTACTCACTCATAAAACAGTCATTTGTATATGAGTTGTGGCGATCGTCTAAGTTGGCCATTTGTCTATGGTATGTGAAGAAAACTTAAAAGGTTTGGAAAATATTGGTCAAGTCAATGAGCCGCTTTAAGAGCAACACTTAATAGAATATCGCGGTGTCTGAAATTGGCTTAAGTTTTTCATTGTCTGATGTTGAGGAGTATTAGCCGAAATTACCAAACTTTCGGAAAATATTTTGCCACTTTTTTAAAAAACCATTTGAAAACCAATGAAGCTTATTGAAGTACGAATTGTAACGTTATGATAGATTTGCGGGTTTTTATTGAAGAATCTTACATTCTTATCAGAAAGATCAAGTAGCCGGGGCGCAGTAGCGTAGCCAGGTCTGCTTCATGCGTGGGAGGGGGGGGGGGGCTGAGGCACAACGTGAGGAAAAGGTCTATGGGGAGACATATGTGTTTTTTGGCATTGCAAGGTTGGGTCATGGGGGAGGGGGATTTCAACCCCCCAAACAACCCCCTTGGCTACGTAACTGCAGGAGCGGCTTGTAGTTTGTTAGTGTTATTGAATTTATACATGCAGGTTAAGACCCTTGGATGATACCGATGAATTTCCCCAAAAAGTTTGGCTTCCTCTGACCATGTATTTGAAAATCTGGAGTTTACATATGGAAGGAATTTTATTGCAGAAAACATAAGCGTAATGACGCATTTTAGTTTGGGGGTGTGAAGATTATTTTGCCAAAAATGTTACCCTGCTAGAAAGACTATCTAAGCGGAGCGATACCAGCTGTTGGTGCGGATTGCCCAGAAATTTTGAAAAACCGCTACCCCTCAGATTGTCAGATAACCGGAAAGGGTATTTTCCAAGCTTTTAAGTAGGAGTATAAGGAGTCGCTTTTCCGAGCTTCAGTTTGTAATAAAATGTTTCCCTTGAAATAAATTAGCAAAGTGATAAAAAATATTCTTAGTAATGATACAAAACGAAATGCGATGTGCAAGCCAGCAATGTTCTATTCAGTAAACTCTTCGATAGAAACACTAAGCAGATCACCACGGTTGTTTTGCGCGCAGCTTACAGAAAGTTTTCAAAAATTGAACCCTTGAGACAACCGGAAATTTCATTTCCAAAGTCGTGTAACGAGGAACGAAGCAGTCGGTATTTTTAGCTTTACATTGCAATAAAATTTTCATCCAAAGAGAGAAAATCTGCAACTTGCTAAGTGATCAGAATATTATGAGATAAAATGCACCACAACCATTGGATGAAATGATTTGTCACCTTTTCGGGAAAAAGCTGTACAACGTAATTGAGTACGGTACCTGATAATGTTTCCACTCTATTGCGACTCCTGGCTACATTCAAGATCTACCGAATTAATGGAGTTGCCTAAAGTATGTAACTGCCCATACTCCCAACTATCAATGAGTTTTCTTCTAACCCCTTTTGGGAAAAATGTCAAGCCCCAAGTTCCCTACGCCCATGGCAGAAAATTTTAAGTATGGCTATGTGTGTAGAGGAGAATTAGAACACTGACATCTTTATTAAAGATCTGCACAGTTTTACATGGGCAAAATCAAAACTTAAGTTGAAGAGGTTTCATATTTTGTCGTACGCTAAAAATGGAAAATGCTTAACTTTCCTTTTAGAACTTTTGCAAATCTAGAGATTAAACTGAAAAAAATCATCACATTTTTTGTAAAAAAAGTTGGAAATTTCGAGGGCTTACTTTTAGAATATGATCTTCTGGTAACTATAATCAAGAAGATCGTTGGATGTGGGGGTGTGAGTGAGGATACTGAAGATTATTGTGCTACACCTTTTATCGGTGCCTATGATGAACGCGTCCTGACGAAACTGGATCTTCGCCCCGACGGGAGGCCCTTATCCCCCCCCCCCCTCCGGTGAATCCACCTTTATTTCATCAGTCTAAATACTGTGCATTGAAAGAAACAAAGAACCGTTTGATCATTTGAACTGTATGTAAATACAACAAGGTTGGAAGTTCTCAGCAGTTTGACCAAATATAGCACCAAATTGCATTTATGGTCCCTCCCTCACTCAACATTTTTGAAAGCGTTGGATAATAATGGCGTATTCTCCACCTCATTTTCATTTCATAAGAAGAAAGAAGACAACAACCAAGCAACTGTAATGGCAGTTCTGTGCTATAATTCATTTTGATTTCGTAGGACAGTGATAGAGAAAGTAACGTTCAGTTGGAATGGCTCTACGAGAAAATAGACAGTTGTTCCTGTTTATTAAAGGCTTGTTTATTCTCCCAATCTTTCAAGGTGATATTTTTGTTGCTAATATTTTCGACAGTATTTTTAAACACTGCCATTTATATCCCGAAACCACGAAATGTACACAAAATGATCGGAACATTTATTGCCATACCCGTGCTCATAAAACAGTTGCACAGCTGTACAGGTTGTTTACAGGTGGTGCCAGGTGTTAATAAACGATGTTTATTGTGGTAGGCTGGCCAGCAATCATTGTGGAGTAATAATTGTTATTTGAATGGTTTATTTTAATCAAAGATTGCATACAGTCATGAATCTATGAACCAGACTTAGGGCTGATAAAACAATTCTCTGTGTACACACCGTATGACCTGCTCACCCTTGATAGCTGTACCCACACAAGGAGTATATGGCCAAATTGTCTGTCGTTGGATGGTTACTCGGATATAATCTTTCATTCAGTTTTAAGCAACTGATCAGGTGTTGGTGGGTATTCAGTCAGGTAATTTTTTTGATAGACCTATTGACAAACATTTTCTCCAGTGGGCTATATTTTCTTGTTTGACGGAATCTGCGATAACAATTACTTCATGGGTACTAACGTTAGGTCTATTAGATGAGCTTTACAATCAAGGGACCCAAGTAGCCTAGGCCTTGCAAATGAAAGTCTGTATTCGTCTTAGTTTAGTTTGAATTCATAACCTCGACAAAAAACTTTTCTCTTAGCTTGTTACAGCCGTTAGGATTACTGGTAACAACGGACGATATAGTTATTACGTTAACCTCTCAATCCTAACTGCGTATAGGGCCTAGTTCATAAATTCTATCCTATGTACTAGCTGCTAAGGGACAGATGACTTTACATGGCAGAATGTTGTTAAAACGGCAGACGCTTCCAGTTGAAGGTAGTTAATAATGAATATTTCCAAACATGACTGAGACAAAAAGTTACAAGATTCCACTGAAATATTACTTCACTTAATTTAGCAGCTTTGAGGCAGAACGAAAATACGCACCATCGCTGACTCAAAATTCGACAATTCAAACAAGCATTTGTATGCTAATGCATATCACCATAGAATGTATTTTACACTCCGTGAAACAGTAAATTACCCAACTATCTATCAACGTTTTACACCTACAGTGAGGACGGTCCTGAACAGTCGTTTGTCCCTGGTTTCGAAATGAGGCATGCCAGTAATCAACGATTAAAATTCTGTCCCTGCACATTGCATAGAAATGCAAAGTATGTTTATTACACATAGAAGAGAGAGTGGGATGGGGAAGGGGGTTCCCTGGGCCAGGCATCGATAAATTCGTTTTTTATTACTTGTCCATCGGGCTAGGGATTTTCAAAGTCTACTTGTCCGCATGAATATGCAATGAGTCCATATCTAATTAACTGGTACTAGCCATTGAATTCCTATGTGAAGAAGACTTCTGTGCTGCTTGCCTGGCGGGCTACAATACTGAGCAGTCCACTTGTCCGAGTCATTTTTCACTTGTCCCGGACTGTCGGGCGGGGGATTTTTCGAAGCCTGCCCTGGGCAAGTAGCCCATCAATATATAATATCTCTGGAAAATTCTGAAAAAAAACTTAGATTTGTTTCAAATTGTTTACTATTCCAAACGACGATATGTCAACAATCGCCTTACAATCTCATTGCATTAAACTACTTGCTTTGCATTGGAATTTTGTAAGAATAATTACTAAAAGGGCCTACTAATTTTTTTCTTTTTTGTTGAGAAAAAAATGGTTCAAAATGGATTGAGCTGTTTAAAATATTAAAACAAAGGACAACAGTCTATAACTTATCTTTAAGTTCAAGTGACACACAGGCTAGAAAAAATTGTTTCAATAAAAATACTTTTTTACCACTGTTTTAAACTAAGGGAAGTATAACTAACCTTTTGTACCAAAGCATTTAGCCTGAAATGAATATTTTTCTGTGGAGACATCAGTAAACATTTTCTACATTTACCGATTGTAAATACAACACTCTCAAAGCCAATTAGGTATTCTGAACAGTGGATGTACTCTCAAATTTCAGCTCAAGAAGTATTTAAGTAGAAAAAACCAAAACATTGAAATGACGTCTGACAGACGCCAGCTTACATCAATTGATTTAAAAAGTTTTGAACAATGTGTATATTTCTTATTTTTCTTGAACTCGAGCTGTTTGTTTTAATAAAGAACACAATTTCTCGTGCTCTTGTTTTTACTTTCGAACAAATGCAATAATTATCCAAATTTGTGTGTGTGTGTGGGGGGGGGGGGTCTTCAAGTTTTTGGAAACATGGTGAATTCCCACCAAATATGGTGAACATTGTTAACATGGTGAATTCCCACCAAATTCTAATAGGCTTATCAAAAAAAAAAAAATAGGAGCGGTATTTTAAAGGGCAGGAGCATGCAGTCATCCCAAATTGAAGAAGTGTAGTAGACTGTCCAGTTTCATGATTGGCTGTTGGGAGTCATGTGACAATGTTTTTTTCTCTTCAAATGTGAAATTTACCAGAAATAACTACTTGGTTTACCTTGAATATGCAATAGTAAAGTCATAAAATATTATTAAAGATACTTTGAAGAGATATAAGATGAAAATTGAGTTTTTTAACTTTTTCTTCAAAATAAGTTTGGGGGGACTGCTCTTTACCTTTAAAGTTTGGTAGCAATGTCCATTTAACCGTTTCTTACATATAAAATGTATATCCCTGGATTTGAAATATGTGATCATGTCAAGTCATCTTACTATTTTTAATTAAAACAATTAGACAACTCTAAAAATGTGTTTGGCAAGTAAACATTTGTTTTTCCTCCACTTTGTGAACAATTGTAAATTCGAAGCATGTTTAGCGTCTAAACACTAAATGTTCCATATTTAAACATGTTTAAAAACGAGTTTTTTAGTCATTGAACACGCATCTTTAGCACGTATTCACAAAGCGCCAAAAATGTGTAGAAAATCATTTAATTCTTAAACTTCTTTTAAAATTTTCCCGATTTTTTTTCTTTTTTCTTGGTCAAGAAACGATCGAAATATAGCACATCGAAATTGATCTGAAATAAAAAATACAGAAAATTCAGTGGAAAACTTTGAAAAAAATCCCTCATTTATCTTCAAACTATTCATCTCAAAAATATGTAATACTTATTGTACCACACTGTACATTCCCCGGCAAAATCTTCATTTGTTTTTGTTTTTACTAACTTTTATCATTTCCTGGCGTAAATATTTGCAAATAATTATCGTTCTAAATGTCTCTCCCATCTACACGCCCAACACGACATCTTATTTCATCATTTTCTCTAAATTCTTTACTCAAATTCACTAAAGATGTCTGGTTTATTTCTCCTTTCAATCCAAACCTCTGTTTTATTTTACTTTACAGATTTCCATTTCATGTGTGTATCTGTATAAATGCTACAGTACAGTGGACCTGCGTGGCGGGAATCATCTCCAGTTAAAATCCAATCTCTCTATACCAGTCCTCACTACACTCAACACGCTAGAGATAAACACTGAAGATGAAGGTAGAGAAATAACATCAGAAGAATTTACAGGCATCTTACAGTATCCATCAAAGTGTCTGGCGTTGAAGGAACTGGGGTAAGAATTGTAATTAAAATGTTAGTAATATAAATGAGACTGTAAGAAATAAATTGGTGTCATGGTTAAATACGTCATTAACAAGTTATTTTAGCGGGACTGACGGTTCGGCAGGAAAGTTTTAGACAGGGTACAAAAATGATATTTTATGCTAGGAAATCCTATAGCAAAACCTATATAGGTAGTTTGTTTCAGACAGGCCTGTATAAATAATTACAAATTAAAATGTTGGGTGCAGCTTTATGTAAAACGTAAACATGATAAAAATATGAACATCGAGACGTTTAATTTCTAAATGTTATCAATTTAGTTTAAAAGTAGGGTAGGAGAAAGATGATTCATTAAACACTTTTGTAAAAAGTGTAAATTTGTATCTGGAATTTTAATTAAATGTAAATTACTCAATCTGAGATTCTTCTTAGGCAAAAAGCAAAGCCTGTATAGGGTTTAAAACATTGACAAAGTCGATGAAATAATTACATGAGTTAAATCAGTTTATCAGGATGGCTTATATAAAAAAAATTATATAATTAAGGGACAACTTACAATTTAAAAAAACTGCCATTTGAAAGTACAGCAATTACTTGAAACAAATAAACAATTACATCAAAATGGTGCATCACTGAAATAAATCATTACATTGGATAAAAACTTTTTTCAGGCTGAATTTTACAAAATAAATAAATGTCAGATAAATAAAGATTAGCAGAAACCAAAGTTTTAAAAGTTTATTTAAATGGAAAACCATTTTTTTACTTTTCAGATATAACTGACAGTTTGCTATCACATTTAACCACGTTGCTAGAACACTGTTTGTACCTTCCCTAACACAGTTTACAAAAATAATATTTGTTGCTAAAACATCCAGTACCACAGTTTATACATATAGTTTGCTTGGGCTTGATGTATGCTGTATAAATAATCATTATTAAACATTAAACTTGAATGCAGTTATTGTAAAATATAGATATTACATTTTAATAGCGAAACGTTTAATTTTCTATTTTTTCGAATTAATAAAAAACTAGGAAAGGTGTAGTATTATGAATTCTAGACGTTTGTAAAAGGGTAAATGTATATTTGAGATTTTCATTTAATATAGCGTTCGTTAACTAACTTGAATAGATACTTAACGGGGAAACAGAACGGCTAGTATAGAGTATCAATAATTGATGTTTTTTCAGCTTTTACATAAGTGTCTTTTATAACTAACTACTCTATTTTACAATGGTCAATATCAGGGATAAAGAACAAGGGAAACCTTGCAAAAATGAAAAAAAATGTCCCTTCTAAATTGAAAACATGTATTTATTTGTGAATTTTACAACAACATCCAGTACCAAATCTAACAAAAATATATACAAAGCTGGTACCTAAGTGATGTAAATTATTCAATTTCTATACAGTTTGTTGGCTCCAGTTTTAAGTTTATAAAGGTAAATAAAGAATGGGAAAAGAATGGGAAAAAAAACTTTAAGTGAGATACACAAGGAGACTTAAAAATTTATTCCAAAGGCAAAACTACTTTTTAAACATATTTTATACCTAGACTTGGCCAACTCTCTCGTGAGTGTTCCGCGGGGAGTTGACAACTTTTTCTTCAAAATCCCCCTACTGCAGCATAGTATAGAATATCGTATTTTCCTTTTAACTAATACGCCCTCTATCGGTCTATTAATTCTATCGTTTCTCAACGAGAGACTTGGGACAATTGGTTTCCATGACGTCATACTAATGAGGCTACTTATTATTCATCTTTAAACTGTATCAGCACTACCAACCAATCAGCATTCTCAAACACAAACTTTAGTATCGCCCAATTGAAGGTTTGTATAGAAACGTGAGTTAATAATATTAAAGGCCCTGATCATACCCATAATAATTAAATATTTAAACATATCTTAAAAAATCCTTTCTTAAATATTTAAGCGTATAAGGAGTAATTTAATTGATATCTCTCGTGGTAAAACGAAAATACGATCGTTCTTTATAACCTTGAAAAGTAGTATCGTCTTGCATTGAGGCGTAGCAGAAAACGTAATGTTTTTGAGCCCGTACCATAGTGGAATACTTCTAAAATGGGAATTTCGCATGATGTAAAATAAGTGCTACAATGTATGTGACAATTCGATCTATCCTGCGGGCACGAAATCGGAGTTTAAAGCGACGTAACACATTGAATTAGTACTTGAAGCAATTATGCGAATTGATTACAGACACTAATCATTGTACTGTTATTGTCAGATTGTAGGCCACAAAAAATGAACAGTATAGCAACGAACGAAACCGTCTGAACCCAAAAAAGTACTCAACTGAGATTACGAGATTACAGACAGATAAGTCAAATGGGTAGGAGAAGAATATTACATTATTTCCTGGATGAAGGATAATTTTGCTGTCAAACCTAAGGGGATATGTCTTTCTCATCTCTTTACTTCCCCGCCAATGGTCCCCCATCCTTGATGCTACTGTAGTAGCAGTCAGGCGCATAGCCAGGATTGGGTCATCGGGGAGGGGGTTGGTGTCATGGAGCTCTGAATGATGGAAGAATAGGGAGACAAAAACCGCTATTTTAGGTGTTTTTTGCATTGCATGGTTCTGACTCTCCCAACCCCTCACCCGAGGCTATGCCATGCACTGGCAGCGGTGGTGCCAGACTGTCAAAACTGGATGGGGTGGGGACAAATAAAGGGCACATGATAATGTTGGGGGCAAAAATTTTGGACGCAGCTCCAAACAGAATACAGATCCCAAAGCGTTCATTCCCATTCAGGCTGGAGTAGGCCTAGGCATGTCCAGGGGGCCAAAACCCAAAAGCTTGCAAGGATATATCTCAGTATGAAAAATTAGGTCTGGTGAGGTATATTATTTTTTTTTTTTTGAGGTGGGGGGGTATACTCAATTCTTAACTGACCTAAGTTGGGGAGGGACACAGGCCAAAATCTTGGGAAGGGGGACATATAATGCATGCCCGGGTTGGCTCCTCTGCAGCTGCACCAATGGGCGTTAACTCTTTTCATGTGGGCCAATTTCACCTGGGATTAATAAGTGGCCTTTATATAATAGCCCACTTCACTGATATGAGAGAGCTCTGGGGCAAACAGCATGGGGAGAATATGGGTCAGCTGCCCAATTAATACCCCTACTTGTGATCTACCCACATGATGGCCTTGTTAATCTAATACAGTTTTGTTACCTGTGATATGCATTGGTTCCCCGTGTCATTGTTCCCCTCATATTTTTAGGTGCATGCCCAATAACCATATCTCTAACCCAAACCCCTATAATCCCAATGAGTTGATTGGTTGGGGAGCAGTGAGTGAGACAGGGGACCAAAACGAGATGGAATATATGAAAGTGGGACTTATGAGACATGGGAACAATATACCCTATGTGATAAGGTAGAAATAGCCAGCCATCTTGTAGAGTATTGACCACAGTGATTCTTTTATACAGCCAGCAGCACTAACTAGATATGACACTTAATTCAATATAAACATGTGTTTAATTTGAATCTGATAATTTTATTCCTCCTTTTACTGATTGCTGCCAGTCTCAAACAATAAGCAGCATAAGACAAGACATGCGTAGCCTACTGAAACAGTAATCCACGCTCAGAGAGAAAGAGAGAGAGTAACATGGCTATTTTGCAAATCTGTCAGATTATGTATCATGTAGGAGGCACGGCTCGATTTTCTTGGTTGTCCGATTGTCCGGGACAACTAAAATTCCATAGGGACAACCAAAAGGTGGAAGTTGGTTGTCTTCTCTCACAAAGAATTATATTCCAGCAGCTTGCTTTTATCTGAATGAAGAAGTATGCTGTATATGCTGACTGATCAACTCGTTGCAAAATTTTCCATCATAGTTTCACACAAGTGCCTTTGTCTTGCAAAAAATTTATCTTTTCATTCTTCCAGACCAATTATACGTAAACCCAATTACTGTTTTGTGCTGTAATTGGTCAAAAAATGTTTTGAACACAAAATGTTTTGGACAGCCAAATTTTCTTTAGGACAACTAAACATATGGAATTGGTTGCCCAAGGACAACCACAAATTTTTCTGAAAATCGAGGCCTGAAGGTAGGCCTTTACCTTCCCAGGACCATGAAGGACAATAATATCTTGTCTCAGAGAAGCAATTCATAATTTTAAATCCCACCTGTAACCTTACATCACTTACATTAAACACTCTTTCTGCATGGCCTGTTTGGTTGCAGTTTTATGGAGCCCTAGGTCTCTACCCACCCCCCATCCCTTAAAAAACTAAGTTGTTCCTGAAACCATGTGCATAAACCTGCCACTTGTAAGGCTTTGGTTGAGTTTACACTGTCTCAAGAGGTTATGGGATGTAGAACTAGACTTTAGTAATGCAAGTTCTACAGGTACTTACCTGCAATGATTTGTAACCAGGCTGCATGTGCTATGCATTACAGTAGTTGTAATCCTGCAATTAACTTACCCGTGATGATGGGATTGTTGCTGATCCGAAGTGATCACCCAGACGCATGTCAGAATGATGCTCAGTTACAGATGGTAATGTATAAAGTATCTCTCCACTTGTCACTCTTGTGCAACACTTGCCAGATTCTTTTCCATCACCCTACCCACAAACACACAAAAAATCCAAGTACACAAAAATATTGCAGAGGCTAGTAGTGGTAAGGACATGCTGTGTATACATCATACGAGGGTGCTGAGAAAATACCCCATAATTTGCACTTAGCTCCCCCTTTACTTTCTCCCCCAACCCTCCACAAAAATGCTCCTTAAACCAGTGAGTTGCTATCATCATACCACATTTGTATGTAAACAGTGCAGGTCTCAATAAGCTCAATAAACCTGGAAACATTTCTCAATTTCTCAATCTCAATTTCAGGAAGCTGTATACTACTGTAAGACTTCTACAGTTGTTGAAATCATCATGCATTTCATCACACCACCTCTATTAATAAAGAATTTTTACTCATTGTTCCCATAAAAGCAGCTTGCTTTATTAAGCAAAATAAAAAATCAACAAAATTCCTGCTACATGCTATTAACTAAATCATACTGATTGTTGAAAGCATCTCTTCTGTGAACAGCTACAGCAGTCCTTGTTTTGCTACTATAGCAGTTAAAAAATATTTTCCCAGTTCATCAATTAAACCCTTTTCTTTAATGTTTAATTGGTAGGTCCCTGTTTAAAATGTAACTCCATATGTACCAGTTATTGCTTTATTGAAGGTCAAATGCATATACCAATCACGACAGTTCAATGATAATTTCAGACTGTTCTCTAATTAAACACCACAATTGCACCAACTGGTTGTACTGGTACTGGTATCAGATGATTGTCAAGTGCAGTCTATCTCTCTTTTCAAAAATTGCAATGAAATATTTTCCAGGCCAAAGATTTTATTTACATAGTTCATATAACCACTCATTCCATGTAAAATTGGAGTCAAGATGCTGTAGGTTTTCAACACATACACTATACATTCCATGCCTACTATACTCCATATACCGTGCTAAGCTTGGCGTTAATTTTATGTACTGCATAGCCTGGTTGCCTGCTGACTCTGCCAAAGATGGTGGCTTTGCAGTATGTATAGTCCCACTTTCTCCAATGGTTCAAGTTCTGTGTATAAGGAAAATGAAGGAGAATTAAGTACACTTTAAAATGTTCATACCATTCACTCTTGAAGCAAATATTCCACCAAGGAGACTTGATGGAAACACTGCACGATGAAACATGCAGTGCTACAGCACTAGCGCGCTAGCATGTAGTCTGATGACCTAATTGTTTTACTCAGATTAGTACAAGAAAACAACACACATTTAGCCTGGGCTACCTCGAATTTATGGTATCAAAATCTTATATAGTCTTCAAGTTGTACCATATTCTTTGTGCAGATATTCACATTCATAAAAAACATAACCAGTGCAATTTACTCTACTATAGCTGTTCCTGAAGTTACAAAATAGGCAGTAGGCCTACCTATGAATGCTCATTTATTGTAAATAATTCTAGGGCTCAAAATTAGCAGTTGTACATTTCATGAAACTTGTGAAGTGATCTTTCAGTTCCTGGGTAATTAATTTCCTGGTTTTCTGCAGGATTGACAATCCCTTGTACTGTAGCACAGTGTTACACCTAGCTTGTATAAAGCAATTATTTTGTTAGGAAGCAAACCTAGTCTCTTCAGCAGGGTTCCTTTAAAATGTATGCATGCAACTCTCTGACTAAGTAAAAGCCTGAACAGAGTTGTAAGCAAGTTTGAAGAACTGTTATAATGAAACCTCTGGGTAGAATTGGGGCCACCTGAATTATGCAAGGCCAAGTAGAAAATGCCTTTTACCTTATTCATGGGTCTGGGGCAATTGATTTTGACCTATACAGCTACCAATGCAGCAAGTCCTGTATGTTGTGGCGCCTATAGTGCTGTCAACTAAAAGGGCCTGGCTGCAATAATCTTGCAATGTCATGAAGATTTATGCACTTATCAATTGCAACACTGCCACTTCCTAGACCTGGGGATGGTCTGGTCTTGCCCGGGAACTTTATTTTTGAAATTGTTAAATCCCCAGACAGATCGAGCCTGGCCATTTCCATGCTGGCTTGGGTATTCATTGATCTAGGGTAAATCCCCTGCCAAGTCCCCACTGTCAGCTAGGCACCATGCATACCACCAGTAAAAGACCCACCGGATTACCCCGGCCTTCGGATCCAGATGGAGTGAAAACCTAGCACACTCAAGTCTCGGCCGGGTAGGGACAGAATGACTGTGAAATCCGTCCCCAGTCAAATCCCTGTCAATCAAAATAGGCTGGGGTCGAGGTTGCAATTGGTTAAGTAGCCGAAGTTCATTAGTTTACCTCAATTATACCAGCATGCTGGATATGTCTTCTTCTTTGCAGACTCCCAGTAGTTCCACTTGCCCTCCTCTATGCTGAACAGTGGCTCATCATATTCATTAATCATAAGCTATAAAGTTGTGAAGTTCCTCTGCTACACTTGCATATGTCCAACACGGTCAAACTTCATTGTTATTGCTGAGCACTAACGTTACACACATCAACAGCCCACTTGATAGAATATTTTGTAACTCACACATTGTCTATGCAGTGTTTACGAAATAACGTTGTTGTTAGATCTCGTAGTATATACTTATGCTGTAAGCGTCTTTGCCTTCTAAAGCGCTTCGTGTAACTCAACCGCTAAAGGTGGTCGATCGATAAATTTACTTCTTAAATCCTGCCGGTAATCAAACTCCGACGTCTTCTTGGTGTCCCATACATTAATAATGACACTTTTTAAATCCCTGCGAATGTCTTTGGGAATAATTTCAGATGTTATTGCAAAGAAAACAGTCGCTTCATCGGTACGGTAAGGGCTCTACATTTGTCGACTGCTAGCACTGCTGGCTGACAGATATGAATGACAAGGTCATGTGACCTAATGTATGTTTATTCATATCACGATTTACAGACTGCCAACTTTGATTGGACTAGATATTGAGAAACTACTACATATTATTCATCCTAATGAGGGATGAATAAAATAAAGGAATAACATAAAAAATTATGACGTCATAGAAACCAATTGTCCCAAGTCTCTCTTTGAGAAGAGATACCTTTATAGACCGATAGAGGGCGTATTAGAAAAAAGGCAAATACGGTATGCTGCACTGTGCTGAAGGACTGGATTTGTGTAGAGTCAGGGTTGTCAGCTCCCCGGGGAACACTCACGAGAGACTTGGCCAAGTCTATTTTATACCTTGACACTTGTAATCTTTCAGCTATTTCACAGAGAAAAATGTTCTTTCTTTATAGAATACACTCAAGTGTTTTTTCAAGCTTGTCACAATACAACTTTAGTGTGTGAATGAAACGGAATTTTAAATTACATTGGAGACAATGAATCATCATAACATCTTCAGTCACTAACATGCATGTTATGGGCAAAAAAATATTTTGTGCTTTCTGCTGCTCAACTATATAATTTATTGTTTGATAAATTATACGGTTCTAGTAGTTTTACACCACTCTCATGACAAAAAAATAGACGAACTTCAAACATGCAATCAATCTTTCCAGTGTACAGACAAAACAGGTCAAACTATATCCTTACATCAAAATATTGCAAAGAAATAATCCTTCATTACTGTAATCGTAATATATGTCATCCATTTTATAGTGAAATCATAATTTTACTTAAGCTTACTGTAATATACAATTGTGTTGATATAAATTTATTAAACTAGCTTATTGTTTGTTACAATTATTCTAGAATTATTATGATATTCTCGTTAAAAATGAGTGAGGGGAATTAAATTTTAATATAACAATCGAACTATATCATTACTATAAATGTTAATGATTTAAGTGAGTTAAATTCGGTAAGTCTTGAATTTTGAAAACTAAGCCTTAATTTCAATTATATTTGTCGAAGCTATTTAAAAACATCCCACATAGTTTCACACATTTACCTAGCACTAAAAAAGTCTTTCTTCCAAGTTTACCAACAAAGCAGGTTAAATTATCCCTACTTTACAAAATACTGAACAGAAAAACGTTGGTAATTCTAATTATGCCCGTCAGAGGCTAGATTACTGCAGTACAGCAGCACATGTACTTTAGTATACACACACTGTTTACAGAACAAAACACTGAACTTTGAATGACCTTTATAAAAGAAACACCTGTCAATATATACAACTAATAAGAAAGAGAAAGTATTTAGATAACAATAAACCAACAGCCAGGTGTATGAACAGCATCTATGACATGACAACAACGTTGACCTTTCAATTGATAGGTTATGATATACAGCAGTGTGAATTGGTCAATATTCTCGCTTACTGTAAAATAAAGCGAAATCATGTTGTATATAACTATATACAATACTCGTAAAGGGAAAGAATTATACAATTGAATTAGTCTTTTTACTAAGATGATAAAAATTTTATACTGAGACGACAAGATTGATTTATTTACCAGCAATGCTTACGTTTATTTCCACGTAAGCTAGCATTAAAGTTAAACGCAAAAGTAAATTTTCTTTTATGTTATAAATATTCCTGTATAAATGAATAATCTACTGGATCTTTCACTGTGTCATCTTTCTTCTATCAGGTTTGGTTTCTGTCTGCTGCCACGATCCGTCAAGGCTGAGTCTGTTTCTGTTCTTAGATCAAGAAACGTTAAAGGTAACATATAGTCTATTATACTGTGTAATGAAAATAAATGAAATGTACGTTAAATTATCACAGGAATGGTCACTGCTGTGTTGTGAATAACAAATGAATTCTAAACAGTACTAATGAAAGTATTTTAGATGAAAGTAAAAGTATTATAAATTTGCAGTGATTTTCGTTTCATCTTTGAAATTTGATTTAATTTTACTAGATGAGAAAATGTAAACAGCTAAAACAAATAAAACCAATACGATTTAGTTAGACTGAGTTGAGTGGGCTAAATTGAATTGAATATTTTAATCTGATATCCAACACTGGATATTAAAACAATTGTATCCATCGTAATGTCACTATCTTTGTATCTATATCTCAACTTAGTTTCAAAGAGTAGAATAGATAATAAGATAGGTCATTACAATTCAAAAGTATATCGAAGGCATTTTCAGTTTAGGATGAATAACCTACGCAAAATTAAAAAGAAATTTATTTATGTGATTAAAATAATACATTCACATGTAATACATGTATTTTATATAACCTGACTACAATGTTGAAAATCTATTCAGAATAATTTAATATTACTTACTGTCTTGATTAATAATGAATTCATGCTCATAATGAATTATTTATTAAACAGTGCATATCTGTTTGTTCATAACAGGGGTGACATGTTTACAGTATTATTAAATGACATTACAGTCATCACAAACAATATGTCTGGAATGTTACAATACGACGTATAAAATACTGTGTCAAACGAGGGTTGGAATTGAATAGAGTGTAGATTTAAGTAAATGATGTGTGAGCTATATATACATGACACTGTGTGTGTCTTAAGATTTATAATAGTTGACCAGCATTTTTATTTTTCATACATTACAACCCAACATATTTTACTCAAAAAACAGGTTAGATCAATCTTAATAAAGAATGTGATACGGTATGCAATAAAAAGTCGAGTCAGTATTTAAACAATTATTTCGCCTACTCTACAAACAGGTTGAAATTCTAAACATGTTTCGATTACAACTAAATGATTTGCAAATTAACATGTTTTGAAGCGAAATGTTTAGGGAATCAGACACTTGTATAGACGCGTTTAAAAAGAGGGGCAAAAAGTGTTTAGGAAAACGTTTACGTCCTAAACACCTTTTTGGAGTGTGTTGTCTGTAGTAAGTACCTTTCTTCAATAGTGTTTTTTATTTAATTAGCTACACTTTTAACCTATTTTTCACTCTCGATATGGTCTCTTTCCGTGTCTACCCAAGTTTAAATGTGATAGCGAAGCAGAGAAAGTGTTCTTGAATGTGTGTCGGTTTTGTTTCAGTATCACATGTGACAGCATTTTATTTTAATTTATTTGATATGCCTTCTGTCAATGTGAGCAAGAATGCTTTATGTGAGTGTTGTATTTGTCTAATGCTTCATGTTGAGATATTTTAAATAACTTACCACACGTAACAAAAGGTTTGGTATACTGGTATACAGATTTATATAACCCGACAGGTTATTTAACCGATGGCTAAAATGGGACGTTCAATATTTTGTAATACTAGATATGTGTGTGTGTGTGTGGGGGGGGGGGGGGGGTTACAAGTAAAAAGAGGACAGTGATTCTTTATGTAACTGAATCGTAACTGAACAAAAACAATTCTTTCAGTTGTGTTGATATTGCAATGTACATGTATTGGTCATAATATTTTATGATAAACTTAGTCTCTGACCTAGATGACATTTATTCTGTCACATGACATCCCCCTCCCCGGGGGTCACCTCGCCATTTTATGTTTCACTTCTTGATCAAAACTCGAAATAACAAACTTCCGTGTGAAGTCGCAATGGAAGTATACTTGATTGTAAATTCGGGACATATCCGAGGCTTGTTATTCATTACTTGTCTTTAGATGAAACTAATTAGCATCAATTAAGAAAGCTGCCCCTGCGTTTATAACCCTGTACTTATTTGAAATGAATTATTATTTTGTCTTTTTTCTTGTTTATTACAGTCACCTGGTTTTCTACCAGTACTTTGTATCAACTGAATCTACAGTCCTGTCGCTGGGAGGTTAGTGAAATTACTTTACAAACCCTCTTTCTAGCAACACCAATTTGTGAAGTTGACGTTTAAACATGATCATGATAATGACCATTTAAATATATGCATCCTTTTAAAAGTAAAATTTGGAGTGTTAAAATGTTCGTATTTTTCTGAACTGAAAAAAAATTCAAAGACCAAAAAGAATTGCCTCACTCAGGGGCCTTGAAGACACAATCCCGTTCCTTTAAAAAAAATGGAGAAATTGGGGGTCCCTACATGTAATCTGGGACCACATATATCACCTTTTAAAGTGAAATTTACGTTGCTTCATTACGTCTAAAGGATATAAACAAACAAGTGGCATCCGCGAGGAGGGAGGGGACTACCAATTGCAACCCCCCCCCCCCCCCAATTATGCCACTGCCCATAGGGATATCTTTAAGATTATAATTTATGTAAGCGCTAGAACAATATGAATGGATAAAGACAGAATTATTTTTCAGAGACTTAGAAACAAGTTTTTTAATAAAACAAAAATGTATTCAGAGAATCTTTCTCCAGCATGATTTCAACAGTAGTCTGATAACCACGAAGTTCTTAATATTTTGATGGGACTCAAAACCTGGCTTTAAGTTTAAAGAGAAGATAATATTGCACTTTATTGTCATTCCACTATGATACCGGTACGAAGACAGTGTAAATATTAGAAGTGGTAAGGTATGGTACACTGGAATATAGGGCTGTAACTTGGTGACTGTCGGCCTATATCCTGACACCCCTTTGTTCCGACACTAGTATGTTTTGACACCCATACCTGTATTTGTCTAATCTGTCGAAATACATGGTTGTCGGAGTATAGAGATGTCGAGAAATAGGAAGGCAGGGATATTGGGTGTAACCGTGTAAACTAATGAGCTATTAAAATGCACCTGGCCAGTTGAAGTTCTTGAATTGACATTCCATGTGACGTAATTACCAATAACCAGTAATTAATTGGGTAAATATGGGCAATAAGTTACACTTGTTATATAGCTAACAAAGAGGGATAGTTTCCCTAAAAGGGCACATACTCATCTTGGAATGATTCTAACATTTTTTGCCTTAACAAAAACGTTTAGTATTCCCTTTTCATTTGTAACATTAAAAAATGAAAACATTATTTGATCGGCCTCAACTTCAATACTCTGTTATTAGTTCAATACTCCTCTAGTATCATTGTTTAAAGGCCCAGTTCTCTCACCCCAAACAACACCAATTCTCCGAACCTTCTTACTTAAGCCCCTTCCACAATTGTCTGATATTCATCCTCATCCAGATACAATCTCAGTTTATTGCTTCAAGGCGAGTATAGAAAAACTCATTTTATACAATCAAAACACTCTCAGTACCGTTAATGCCCTGTAATATAAGCTTTTGTACTCTGCATTGTTTGAATCAGCTGTCAATCAAAGAACTGAGCCAATTGAGAATTCCGGTACCCCCGTACCAAAACTGTAGTGTGGGGTGAGAGGTTTGGCCTTTATTAGAGTTTGCTATGATTATCATATTGTGAAAAATACGCTTCTTCCACTAAAATCTCAACCCTGAGACTCCCCCTGTACCCCAGCAAATGTATTTCATGTAATATTTGTTAAGTCACCCATCTTCTACACATCAAAATGTAATTATTGTTAACTTGAACTGTAATTAAACTACCGGTCCGCTGTATTTGCTGACATTTTATTTTAACTTTCTGAAAATTGTCAGAGGTTGTTTGAAAAACTAAATACAGTTATTACTAGCTATTAATATTACTAGCAAACACTGAGTAGTGCTCGCTTTCTTTCCTTTTGTTTTTTAGCAAAAAATTATCTTTTTCTGGACCCCGTCGATGTTTGGAACATTAATACATACATATAAACAAAATGGTAGGAGTAGGTGATACTGTTCTGAGATCACGTTCCATGTCGTCTGCACATTAGAATACATATAGCCGATCTCTTCTGTATGAATGTCGTCAGCCAACCAGCATTCAGCATTAGTGCGTCTGGCTGGAAAGTCCATAAAATTACTCTGTAGGGGCGAACTGAACAATGTATTCGAATAATAAATTTTGAAATAACATTTGATCATATCTCGTTCAAATTAAGGCTTTGACCCGACGAAAAAAAAAAAACCCGCGTAGGCAGTGGGAAAAGTACCGCTCAATCCTGGTAAGGGAATCATGATAAAGTACATGATTATCTTATTTTTCGGGGGGGGGGGGGGAGGGGTGTGTGCAAAAAAGCCATAATATTTGAAGTATGCACAAAGACAGCCTGGTCCGCTGTGAACAGCACGGAATTTCCCCTTCCCCAAAGATCAACGCCATCAGAGTCCGTCCGACGCGGACTTCCCTCGACAGAACGCGTGCTTTCTCGTTGGAAACTGTTTGGCAATTTCCCGACGCACCCTGCAACTCTTCTTCGGTACCTCGGGATGACGTCATAAAACATGTTGGAAATGGAAGGATTAAACGCACGACATTAATATTACTTGGAAGTGTTTTACATGTTCATTGACAGTGCCACGTGACTGATTTATCTGTGAACTTGCTTTGGTAGGTGCCTGAATAGCATATAGGGAGCTGTGATTTGGCCAAATAACAACTTCATGGATGTAGATGGAGTCTTTAAGGTTTTTTTAACTTTTAAAACGCCAAATTTTAAAGACGTTTCTTAGGAAAATACTCAACCACGTAATAACTTAAGAAACATCACGTCAGAAAGGGTGTACTTACTGCTTTCCCTACGAGGGTCAAAATGTGAGGGGGAGGGCAGGGGATAACTGTTGTCCGAATTTATAATTCATGTTGAGAATATATTTTCATTTTCATCTGTTTCATATTGCCGAAAAGAATGCTTTGCTTATGCAGCATTGTGAACGCATTCCCTCGTTAGGCTCGTTTCTCTCTCAAACTTCGTAAGATTTTGCACTTGCCCAAGGTATTATTACTAAGTTCCAAGTAGGTATTAACATTATAAGAGTGCCTTTCAAACCCTCTTGTTATTAAAATTAATTTCTTTTTTTTTTACGTTCTAATCTTATATCAATATTTAATAAAGGGAACAATTTTGTAGCTCAACGTATCACAAACCTCGCTCATTATGTTATCTGTCCGATTTGCGATTTTCGATTGACAATAAAGTATTATGTTTCCAAGCATGCATTACAAGGCTGATGTTCAATCAAAAGCAGAATATGCCCCTGATATTGTGTAAAATATTATAAACATGATCTCGTTAAACATGAACCATTACATTGTAATTCGACCCTTTTCAATTACGGCCTATAAATAAAGGCATGCTACGGGCCCATCACCAGAGAGCGAGGAACCCCAGTGACGATCTTGCTGGTCGGGCCCAAGTATGGGCCTTTCAAATTTAATTTGTATATAAAGTGTCTTTATTTGAAGGTCACTATCAACTATAATCCTTTGACCCTTGCAATGGACAGACAGTAAGTTCATCACACAATTATCAATTGATAGATTTCTTTTGAACTCGCTGCCGCTGAAACTGATGTATATCTGCATACATCTGCCGTAGGTTAGGTTTTGACAGAACTCCATTAATGGCAGTAGGTGAGACATGTAATCCAGGACGACAAACTCACATTAATATTTTCCTTAAAGGCCCAATTTTCTCACCCCAAACAGTACCAATTCTCCCAACCTTCTTAATTAAGCCCCTCCCACAATTGTCTGAAATTCACCCTCATTCAGACACAATCTCATTTTATTGCTTCAGGGTGAGAATAGAAAGCTCAAGGTGTATTATTAAAACACTCTCAGAACAGTTCATGCTGTGAAATATAAGCTTTGGTACTCTGCATTGTTTGAATTAGCAGTCAATCAAAAAGCTGAGCCAATTGAGAGTTTCTGTTACCCTATACTAGAAGTGTAGTTTGGGGTGAGAGGATTGTCCCTTTAAAGCTCAGTTCATACTCAGTCGCCGACCCCAATGCGGAACGGAATTTTTGTCCGCAACGGTTGCGGCGACTAGGGTCAACAAACTTTTTTGGGCGCTTCTTATCCGCATTGAATGCAGAAGTCCGTTACCATGGTTTTACAGTCGTTCCAAGTGTACTTGCGTACTCTACAATCCCTTCCTGATCCGTTCGAGATAAACCGATTTTATCTTTTTCCGCTTTGCGCGTCTCAAAGAGCAAGTTGAAACACCTGTCTGCATTGTGATAAACACATAGGAGAATAAAGAACCGATATATTAGATGCGGATACATAATAGCTTGATGAAAAAATGATTGAGGAAGTAAGAAAGTATCGAAATTTGTATGACAGCAGTTCGGATCAGTACAGAGACTTTCAAAGAAATGAGCACTCCTGGATTGCATTAGGCCGCTTGTTCTCAGCAAGTGGCCGGACGAAGAGGGACTGCAAGGACAGATGGAAGTATTTGAGAGACAGATATACTAAAGCAAAACGATCTAACGAGGGGCGTAGTGGAGACCCGGGTGGCCAAAAGTTCAAGTGGAAGTATTTTGATTTAATGACCTTCCTGTCTGATCATGTGAAACATCGTGACACTGACAGCAACACTCCAAGGTGGGTATCAACCACGTTTAACGTGTGCCTGAAACTGTAGAGAAGGGGACATGAGAAGATCACGTATGCCACCCCCCTTAAAGGAATAAGCCCTAGTGATGTTATGGCTCAGAAAGAAGTACAGAGGGACACAAGGGTAGGAAGATCATTAAAATTTGGGTATTGAAAGTTCTTTCCTGAGCACCATCCTGAGGGAAGGGGAAACTGGAAAATTTTGAATGTTGGAGGGTCCTTAGATGAAATTTCGTGGAATGTTGAGAGAATTTTCCCCAAAATTACTGCAAAGTTTAACATTTTTCTGCAAAAGAAGCAACTAAGGAGGTTTCGTCTTTGAATTATCAGAGGGGGCGGAAGTAAACTTCACGACACTTTGATGACGGGTGGTGGCCCCGCCCCGCTTCCTAAGCCTGTGCAAACGTAGTGAAACGTTTTACTTTTAACGAATCGAGGCCTAAAATAAGTACATAGCCACTCCAACAACCCTTCTGCGTGGATACCTCGATATCCGTCCTATAAGTTGCTCCTGGGAAGGGAGCTACGTAGGCCATACGCTTGTTGAAAGTGCATATAAGTTCAGTTAGTCAGTGGTCATAGTAACTCAATAAACTGAACTGCCTCACAGTTCTTCACCTTGGCGGTCACCAGCTAGTGACATGCCCGTAGCCAGACAAGGTACAGGAAGGACCCAACCAACGGGCCTACGTTGGGCCCATCATGGGTTATCTGTGGACACCATGGGATTTTCATGGGCAGGGGTAACCATGTGGGGCCCATTTGGGTGTTATGTGGGTGTTGCGTGGGCAGAAGATCGTGGGAAAATAATGGGCTAACTTTAATAGGGCCCATGTGGGTTAAACCTAATGAAGTATGGGCAGAGGTTAATGGGCAAATGATAGGCTAATCTTAATGGGACCCATGTGGGTTTTGTATTGACAGATGTTTGTGGGTGAATGATGGGCTGACTTAAATGGGCCCATGTGGGGTTTGAAATTTGTTCTGCATGGGCATTTGTTCGTGGGCAAAAAATGGTCTAACTTTAATTGGGCCGGTCAAATTATGAAAATTTTCAAAGTATAATTTCATTGAGGGGATTAACCCTTTGCTTCAGAAAATGTTGGTCCTACTTATTTTATCATATTTTGTTTTCGGACGAAGCATGTGGGAATTTTTGGCGAAAACAATTTAAAAAAGTATATAAAAGGGTGTGAAGTTATATTGGAACACCAGGTTTATATACCTTTCATCTTTATGGAACATTCCGAATTTTTCAAAGGAAATTTGTGTTTATCACTTAATGCAGATCTAATTGAAATAAGGTAAAGCTGGCAATTTGAACTAGAAAATGTGGTTACGAAAATCGTAACCACTTACTGTCCATGATTGTTTCTGTCCCAACGTACTTTGGTACGTACTAAAGCTAAGAATATCGTCCTTTCACGTTTGTTGGCCGATGTGATATACCTGAATATGATGAATGCAGTACTGTGTTGGTTGCTTGTTGTAGATATCAATCCATCTTTACATTGGACTCGCAATCTCGTGATACACATGAATGATGCAAGACTGCGCACTATTTCTCATAATGCTAGTCAGGCTAATTGAAGAACCACCACCGATATGCCGATGTAACGTCAGTGATCAACCGGAAGTCGTAAAGCAGGGTTGTCCAACCTACGGCCCGCGGGCCAAGGTCCGGTCCGCGAAAAAGTTGCGTCCGGCCCGTCAGAAATAATCTATACTGCAAAATTATTCAACAAGCAGATTAATTGATGACAACTTTAGGCTTCGCCGTCCGCTATGGCATGCTTAGCTTTAAATGCAATGATTCATTTCAAAATGTCTGCTACATGTAGCTACATTGGAGTGTTGTCCACAGGGGCGGGTTGAGAATGATTCAGGAGGAATATGAAAAAACTTTGTCCGAATATTCTGCCCAACACCATCAATTTTTGCTAAAATTTATTTATTTGTTCAATCAAAAACTAAGGTGAATCAGTGTTCCCTACGCGCAGTGATTGCATTTTGTTGCCCTAAGCGTCGGGAAAAATTGAGAAAAAAACGAGTATAGAATGCGGCCCCTCGTCCATCATAACCATTACACGTGGCCCACCGCTGCGAAAGGTTGGACAACCCTGTCGTAAAGTATGCCTACAGTGCTCACAGTGGCACTTCAGGTAGGGTTACTAGACGTTGGGTTTTACCGGGACACGTCCTCTTTTTATTGTTTCGTGCTGGTGTCCGGGCGGTTTTATAAAATTACCGCCACTATGTCCGGATTTCTTGTAGGCCTATTTTAGGTTCACATAATCTGAAAGGTTTTCCCTAATTTTGCTTCAATCAAGTTAGAAGAAACTCTAGTAAAAGCAACAAATATTGCACCATTTTTCATCTAGACACCACTGAAAACCAACATAATTCCCAAACTCCCCAGCCCTCCCCTTCTTTTAGACCCTTCACCAGGGTGGCGATGCATGTCCTCATTGCGAGAAAATAAAAGGGCCAATGGTGACCCTAAGTGCAGACAAAAAGAACAGTATACACCCCTATGCTAATTCTGAGAATGACCATCATTCTGAGAATGATATTATATACACAAGCAGCGGTGGGCCTTTGGGCGTATGTTATGCCCACGGACGTCCCGTATATAAACATGGACAGAGGATCACGGGAAAATTGGTCGCCACCGTTCGAACCAAAAGGACGCAGCAAGATGTTACTGACTGCTAGGCCGAATAGAAGCTATGTACAACTCACACTTCCTATAGATATTGTCAGAGCAGACTAACACTAACGTCCTATGCGTAGGTTGTCGCTATCGTACGTGTGATTATAGCAAGATGGCTGCCTGCTGTGTTTTTGTGCGCAGAGAAGGATGAGTTCTTATTACTTCTCTAGATACACCTAGCGTTTGACAAGCATACTGTAACTGCTTCCAAGAGAGAAATATAACAAGAGAGCTAACGTCAAATTCTAAGATTAAACCTAGGCCTAGATGCGTACATAAATGTTATGGCTGTTCCCCTCGGCGAACTACAAGCACTAGCGAGATACAACAGTACAGTGTGTGTGCCACAATACTAAAATGCTCTTTTGCTTGTGGGCGTTTAGCGACACTGTACGTGTAGGCAATATACTGCAGGTACAATGCAGCCGTTGTGTGATGGGCAAGTTCACTGTTTACAAATTTGACTTACTCAAGCATTCTTTTACTAAACAATGAAATACATAAATGCCAAGATAAAACCCGCTCATTTTAGGTCATATCATAACCAAAAGTGACCATGAAGTCTCGTTCCCGTCTACATGACTCACTCGACATAATGAGCTCGATTTTAGAGCAAACCACTCACTGAAAATAAAGGAACATTGAACGAAAGAACTGTCCCTCGAAAATGAGAAGCGTGCCTAAGGTACTGTCCATGACGTCATGGACAGTACAATTCTTGCAGAAAATCATGTTACTCAATTGCTGGCATTAGCAATGCCGGCAGCTTTTAAGGACTTGAAGAATGAAAGTTACATCAGATTTTCCGTTGCTAACCTAATGGGACCAACCTCAGCTAGGTTAGCCCGGGTCCAACTGGGGCCGACTTCAGTCCATCTGGGCAAGCCAAGTTGGGGCCCACCTAGGGACACCTGGCAAATAATACTTATTTTCCCAGCAGAGGCCTTGTATGTAGCCTAGAACGGCCCAGATGGGCCCGACTTCAGCCCAGCTGGGCAAGCCCAGTTGGGGCCCAACTGGGAACACCGAACAAACGGTGTCCGCAAGTTAAGCGCAGAGTATGAATTGAAACGCGGATTTTACAGGTGCAGAAAATTTCCGTTTGAGGTCGACGATAAGCCACATCAAAATGAGTAGTATGAACGAGTGACAAACTTTGCGCCGACCTCTATCGCCGAGTGTGCGGCAAACTAGGTCGGCGGAGAAGTATGAACCAAGCTTAACACGTCTCTACGTTTGTGTTCTACCGGTAATCACAGAACTCAATTTTTTCCCCATAAGGCAAGTATTAGCAGCCACCAAATATTAAGAGTGGGTCAAGGGTTTGTCAGTGTTAGAGATTGACGTCGTGAACAAGGGGAAAATGGGGCCGAACCGCACCCTCCCAGGAAAAAAGTGAAAGGGAAAGGGAAGAAAAGAACAAAAAGCAACAGAAACGGGAGAGAAAATGGAAGAGGGAAGGGGCAGTTAAAGCACACCTGTGTCGTGACCGGACAACTCCCACCTGGACAATTGGCACCCGGACAATTCGCACCCGGACAATTGCCAACCCGGACAATTGGCAACTCGGACAACTCGCACCCGGACAATTCGCACCCGGACAATTGGCAACTCTGACAATTTGCACCCGGACAGCTCGCACCCGGACAATTCCCACTCCGGACAATTGCCAACCCGGACAATTCCCACCCGGACGATTCCCACCAAACAATTCCACTCTTACGTTCGAATCTCCGCCACGAATGGCTCTCAATCATGTCATTTCCTGAAAGATGTGCATGAAAACTAATCCCACAAAATCACACTATATTATGTGACTTAAAATGTAGGCTTAACTTTTATTTAGGGTAAAAGTTACCGTATTTCCTGCAAGAAAGGTTTGAACTGCTATAATATCAGATTGTAATGTTTTACATTCATGTAACTGAAGTATCTAAAATATGTTAGAATTGGAAATAGAAAACGAATTTAGATACCTTAAAGCCCTTTTAGAGAATTATCCTTTGGTCAATTAAAAAAGGTCTGTTTGCTTTACCAAACTCAGGCCCGTATTCAGGCCTGAGTTCGTGCGCCGCGGAGGTTCAGGGGCGAAACCCCCGTAGGTTACTGCGCTTTGATGTTTCAGAAGCCCCAGATAAGACTGTCCTAAGCCCTGGCGTAGCCAGGATTTTTTTTATTTGAGTAGCCAATTGCACAGGGTCTGATCGCAGGTAGGGGGGAGGGGTGTAAAGAAATTTTGAATATTAAAGTACCCTCAGATGCAATCTGATGTAACATTTAACATCAATAGAAGTCATGTTTTGGTTTTAATGACCCAAACAATGAATTGTTCTGCAAAGAAATATTGGCACACTGAGTCATACGGAAAACTTTGCTTAGCAAATCAAAAGTTTTCAGTTCTACGGTGTAGAAGTATAACCTACAGTAGTCAGGTGTCTTCCAACACTAATTTTCTTCTCATCAGTATCTGGGTTCACTTGTGAGGGAGGTAAATGACCATATTTACCATTATTCAGAATCCTAGTAGGGTTGTTGATTTTTATATAAGAAATTTACGTGGAGCAATACCATAGGCGTATAGGAGCATTTCCAGTTGGGGAAGGAGATTTTTCTGCCCGAAATATATTACTCTTCCCAAAAGACTAAGCGGAGCGAAATCTTCAGTTAGCGCATGCGCATACAGAAAATTTTGAAACATTGCGACCTTCCAGATGGCCGGAAATTGCATTTGCAGGCTCGTGAATAGAATCTAAGCAGTCGTTATTTTGAGTTTTTGTTTGCAATAACATGCTCACTTTGATACAAATGAGTAAATTAGCCTTCACAATGATCACAATATTACCACATAGAAGATACCAATGCCATTTTTCGGGCAAACTTTTAGCACATGCATACACCTGTACACTCCCGTCTTCCCATATAGGCCCAATTCAGGTCATCTCAGACATTTTTGCAAATTCTGCCCGAAACGTTTTCCATTTCGGGTACAGTGTCGACCAGGTCTGTGAAATAAGGCTGAATAATACTTGTTTAATAAGCTGCCCGGATGAGTCGAAATTCCTGTAATCGTTTCGATTTTTCGTGAAAATTTTACTGTTACTGTAATGCGTTCTTTCGTTCAGACAAATTTTTGAAAAGATTGGGGCTCTGAAGATTGGGGACTCTTAAATAAATGACTACCCGACTTTTTCCAGGCCTCTGCCCGAAATTCAAGTTAGCTTAATATGTACAAATCTTTTCGAAAAGTGGACCACTATAACTACTGATTCTCTGGAGTATGATAACAGAGCTAAACAGCTAAACATACGATATTACCTGTATGTTATGTTATAGGTAGACAATGGGACCAAAAGCATTTTAAAGAATTTTCTCTGTTTTCATCTGAAGGACGTTCATGAAGAATTTCACTTGTAACTTCCACGGGTGTTTAGAAGAGGATCATAACTTTTCAGTTCCTTTTATATCTGAATCAGGCAAAGACAATTGACTACAATACTCTTGCCAAATCCAGTAAAATAATTAAAAAATTAAGTAGACTTTCAAATGATTTTGTTTTCGTTTTCGTTTTTGGATATTTTTTTTTTTTTTGAAGGGGGGGGGGGGGGCTTCACTTCAAACGGACTGAAGGGATAAACGTCGACGAATAACTTGTACTTCTTTCAAGTGTGTATGGGTAATGCGTATTTGATTGATCCCTTGGCCCCATATGGCTATGCCAGAATGTATTTCAGAGATTTCTTGGGTAAACATTTTACCAAAGGTCAAATGTAGGTATTAGTAATATGGACAACACCAAGGTAAGGCTAGAAACGCACACAGCGCGAAAAAAAAATGGCCTTTTTGGAAAGATTTATAAAAGGGCATAATCAAAATAAACCATTGACTCTGTCGTAGAAATTTCTCAGCCAGGAAGATATTTAATGACACTTTTAACACGTCTTTTAGGGAAATGAAAAATCAATGGCACGCGCACCCATTTCCCCATGCAAGTTGGTCCCACTGAGGAATGAAGTGTAAACCATAGCAAGAAAAACGGGATAGAATTATCAATAATATATAAAAGAAAAAGTCAAAACAAGCAAAGATTAATGTGTGCGAAACGCGCAAACAAAATTGGCCATTAATAAGTATGAAAACATTATTGTGGTTGGTTTCTTACGATCACATGACCACATTTGTCTCGTTCCGTTTATCAGCAGATTCCCATTAAGAAACAAACCGATGTTTTAGAAAAAGTTTCGTTCAGCAGAAGAGACTAGTATGTGACAACATTGGTTGGAAATGTCGCCATAAGTTTTCTAACGTGTCTAAGGTAAAGATTACTAATAAACAAACGTACAGAAGGCAAGAACGATCTCACCTCAGGTCAGAATTTTCGATGCAAATCTCGTATTTTACCATCAGATGCATTAACTACTTGATTTTCAATTGACATAGGCCACTGCTAAGCTGAAGTCAAACGTAATCGTAACACATTATCTGTGCGTGCATTTGCAAGATTCACTTCATTTCATTCCCTTATTCTAAATTAGAACAAAGGTTATTTAACACTTGCTGCACTCCATGCTTGGACAGTGGCGTCAATCCTGGAAGGGGGGGGGGGCAGGTAGGCAATTGCCACTCCAATGAAAATATGGGGGTAAACATGTTTTTTGCCACTCCAATAATTCAAATAGATTTAAAATAACAAGAAAAACAACAAGCAGAAGAGACAAAATTTAACATGGGAAATGAAGCGCTTCCACAAAACGTCAATTTGAGTGCGTGTGGGTATCACTGTGATTGTGTATGTTAAGTTGGTCTTGTGAGTATGTACGTGTGCGCTTGCCTTCGTACGGGTACATTGCTTATAGATAAGTCCGGTCCTTGACACGATCCACGGTTCGACTTACCTGGTTGAAGGCTGTACGGCATGTTCCTTTTTTAGTCATATCTCAAACGTTTTGAAAGCTGCTGAGAAGCTGAGAAGGCCACGGTCCGCTCCTCGGGGTACTCGGCAGGCTTTTGGAAAATCTTTTGTGGAATATATCCCTATCCCCTGCCATATACGCCCACTGTGATACTGCGTGCTGAATTGTCACATCTTAGTGAAGTTGGTCCCCTTCAGTTGATACCAGATGCAAAAACAATCATTGTACCCTGTGGTAATTTAGATATTCTAAGTGCTTGGGAAATCACATACAAGATACTTACTCTTGAATCCATGTCATCCACAAAAATCCGGTTTTATGTAGGGTCATGTCCTAACGAATAGGTGCCGGTACCGTAAGTACAAAGACTGGACTAGCAGGACCGATGATGGATGTGACTGCCCAAACTAAATGATAGACAGTGCAGTGCTCTCACGTATATTAAAGCTATTAAAGCTAACAAAATCTGGAAGTAAATTACACCGCATCAGGGCAAATAGGCATGACGGGCTCGGCACTCGCGAATCACTTCCCGGTGTAGATCGAGGAACTTCGCCCTAAGATGTTTTCATTTTTTTCTTTTGAGATACTTAAGGGATAGATGATGATCGCCACTTCCTTTTTTGAAACTTACCATTGTCGGAAAATCATTAGTTTTTGGCTACAGGAATGTGAAGAAATGTTATCTGCACACCTTCTATCCAGGTTAATTAGAGTTTGGTGGTTACATCCTTTCAACACATTGTATCAAAGGGGAATGCCCTTCCAGATGAACCCACATTCGGAAACTATTGTTTTTGATGCAGTGTTTCGGTACATATTTCTGGAAAAGACACATGTCAAGTTTCCACGTCATGTGATTTCTACTTTAGAAGACATTATCTTTCGTCGAAATCCAGGCTGTCTGAAAATAGCATTGCATTGCAATGGAATTAATTAGCCTCACCGTGATATTAAAGACTTTTATAATGTGGTTCAACTCACCTTGACTGCTGTCACGGGATAAAGTAACCCGTCTTCAGTTGCGTCAGGCACGTGGCGGTAGGATTTAACTACGCACCTGACTGTCGGGAAAATATATCTTAGCTAACGTATACAGTTTAATGTATCGCAAATGAGGGCTAGAATCGTGAGTTTTTACAACGGTAGTTTGATTTAGCAAACCGTTCGTTGTAGCCAAGACATTTAAAAATGGATGGTTAGCTTTACAGCAGTTGAGAAAAGTTACTGTATATTCAGTGTACAAACCGAAAAAAATAATGTAATATTTTCTTGCAATGTTGCAGAAAATGTCACCAAACTGCATATTAGCACCCAATAACGAGAACTGTTTCAGCTAACAAATTGGGAAGGGAATAAGGGTACCTTAAAAATTACGACGACAACGGTAACATATAACGTTTGGCGTTTTGGTCCTGGCATGTTGGAGTATCAGACAGAGGACTGTGAATATGTTGATAAGCAGAATTGCATGAAGGGTGCGATATAGGCGCTTGTTGTCCATTTCGTTAAGGTTATTTTAAAAATAAATATGACAATAAAATGAGCAAATTTCAGCATGATCAGAGAAATTATATGGATATCTTTAATAGTCTTATTATAATTTAACTTTGGCAAATTTTCAATAATGAAAAACATGATTATCTAATTCAAAATGTCAATAACTTTCTCAGCGCAATTCGTTCTCATCCCTACTGAAAGCTTACTAATAAAAATTTTGTCTACTGCAGCATTGTAAAATTACTTTCAAAATATTTCAGTATATTACGCTTTCTAGTAGTGTTACCGAACCTTTAAAATAAGGGGTCATTGCAAGCAATGACGTGTGTCCTTAGTTATATGCACCGTGGTCTTTGCAAGAAAAATCTCTAACCTTATACTATTTTCGGGATAGGATAATGCAATTGCAACTTTTCGGCTTTTAGACGTGATACACGAATGTGTGCGTATTAAAGCTTTGGTGAAACTGTTCCCTTCTTACTTCCTGTAGGTTAGTTAATTAGTTAGATGGAGTTTTACGGCCCAGTCTCCAAGCTATTGTTGCAAGTCGAGTCGACCTCGTCCTCGTTCCTTTTTTCAAGTAGTGGCTCACTGGCTTGTTTACCCTACTCCAATGTTTATGCGGAGCATCACGCACAACGGCAGTATATTCCAATTTTTAGAGTCCTTGGTATGACTCGACCTGGGAATCGAGATCGGGCCTTCCGCGTGAGAAGCGAACGCGGCCCCACTTCCTGTAGAACAGCTCACTCACTCAACTCAATCAAACTTGACCAAACCTCTTGCTGTTTCCGGTCCCCATATCATCTTCAGCATGGGCGACGATCCTGGGGGATGGAGGGATATATCCCCCATGAAATTGGATGGGGGATACTGTGCACTATATCCTCCCCATGAAAACCAACCTTCATATTCGGAACTACGTAAAAAATATGCTATTACGAAAACTTCTTTCATAGAACAAAAAATTAAAAGATTACAAAATCCACGCTTTAAAATATAACATTAAACTGTTTCTCTAAACACAGAAGGCAACGTATGAATGTAGCTTGACAGTTCTGCACACCCTCCCATGGAGGTTCTTACAGTGATTTTACTTTAAAAAATACAAATCTATTGATTACACAACTATAAAGAGCCCGAAGAGTGTCTACAAGAAACTTAAAATGCTGTGATATGCACCAACACGCCTTGAAATAAGTAAAAAAAAGTACTATGGGAATGGAAGATATGCAATATAAAGAAATAAATGATACTCAATGACAGTGGCGAAGCTACAGAGGACAGTGGGCAATCGCCCCTGGCTCTCTATGAACGGAAAAATTCGGATATTTGGTATTTGTGAAATCAGTCAACTATAGTGTGTGTTTTTTTTTTTTTTTACTTTCTCTTCAATGAAAAATCTAATTCTCTTCAATAAAAGCTAAGTATATGTAATTATTTGTTTGGAATATGAGAGACTGCCGGCGCGCTTCGCGCGCAAAAATTCTCATTAAACTCCTTGCAGTCGTGTTCCGTCATTAATTAGTTTGGTAAAACTTTCTGAACTCTGGAAATGGCAAAATCACCAGATCATCAAGTTATATCGACAAATAAAGTGCTATTTTCATGAATTTTCTATCATTAAATTCCCAATTTTCCCATATATAAACTCTTGACCCTTAAAATGTTGATGTACAGCCTCAATTTGTAGGTCTTAGATAACACTGTGTAGCAACAACAATCTTTGGTAGCTGTGCAATCTCAAACTTGCCAATAAGAAAAACAGATTCTTCAGTTACCCCGAACTTTTCACATTTCCTTGTATAGCGAACCCAGAATCCAAACTTTTCTCCCATACAAGTTCCACATTTTCAAAACTTTGCTGAATAAAGCTTCGCGCGCCCCAAATCACGAGCCAGAGCAATGACGTTCACGATGAAAAAAATCGGTAAATTTGGGTGCTTGCCCCCGACCCGCACCCGACCGGAAAAGTATAGCTACGCCGCTGCTTAATGATCTAATGAATTTCTTTTCACTCGATTCAGAAAATTAATCCCCCTTTTATGGCAATCGTACAAATTTAACTTTAAAGGGCCAAACCTCTCACCCCAAACTACACTTTTGGTACCCGGGTACCGAAATTCTCAATTGGCTCAGCTCTTTGACTGACAGCTTCTTCAAACAATGCAGAGTGCCAAAGCTTATATTACACAGCATGTATGGTACTAAGAGTGTTTTGATTGTATAAATTGAGTTTTCCATACCCACCCTGAAGCAATAAACACAGATTGTGTATGGATGAGGATGAATTTCAGACAAATGTGGGAGGGGCTTCAGTAAGAAGGTTAGGAGAATTGGTACTGTTTGGGGTGAGAGAGCAGTGCCTTTATTATTCTTTTTACAATAGTCCATTTTACCTTTTTATGAAATACGCTTCTGACAGTTGCTACGATATCACGTTAGATAACCCGGAAAGGGCCACTTTCGGTGATTTCGTGCGTATTTTTGGCAGAACTTATCCTTTTAGGTTCCGCGCCTAGCAATGGTGGCGTTCCGCTTAGACAGTACGACACCAACTATATCCCCCCACTTTCAGAGACAGATCGCCGTCTATGATCCTCAGCAAATTGACTGATGTTTATACGAACTTAAATTTGTAATCATTGTGAACTGATGAAAAAATGTTTCATTCGCTGGAGTAAGCATGATTTCCCCAAAAGATGGCCCTGAATTACGCCGAATCAATGGCGTATTAAAGACAGATAGCTTGAAGAGATGATCAGTCCCCTGAGGCTTTGGCTTAGCGATTCGTCCGCTAGGCCGGGGTTAAAAACTCCCCAGTCAATTTCTCTAGAAGCAGTCACCATTGAAAATCCCCCCCCCCCCCCCCCCGCCATTTTCACTGGTGATGCCTTTGGTAACGTACACTTAAAAATCGGCACAAAATATTTGATTATTTTTTTTTTTTTCAAAATCGTACACTTCGCAACCTTCAAAACTACACTACCGTATTCTTCACATTGAGTTGTAGGGGCCTGTCCCAGAACATCCGCAAAAGTCAAAGTTGAAAGGAAAACCATACAACAGAATGAAGTGTTCTATATCATGTCTTCTATGGAAAGAACAGGGACTTGGGAAAGTGTGACTCTTTGGTTTCTCGAAAGGAAATACCTCTGTAGTCGTTCGGGCATGACTTAGTTTGCAAAAACTAAGGTAGCAGGATCGTTTTAGTAGGAGCGTTTTACTTTTAGTGTTGGCACAGGGAGGTGTGTCACCCTGGTTGGCGTATACTACGGAGGGTCCGCTCTATAGTCCACCGTTTCATTGGACCCCCATTTAACGTAATTCGTCTCATTAGTCCCCCGGTTAGGGTTTAGGATTAGGGTTTAGGGCTAAGGATTAGGTTTAGGGTAAGGGTTAAGGAACCAATGAGACGGGGGACTAATGAAACGGGGACTAATGAGACAGAGGAATAAAGACATAATCCCCATAGGTACTCCTAAATTATTGAAGAACAAGACAGAGCTATTACTTTTGTTTACTGTCTGAAGCCAATACCGAGTTTAACTGATTGAAGTTGAATCAAACCTTTAAAGGGACAAATTTTAACGTGAACACTGCCTCAAGAGATAGCATTGTTTGGAATGAAAAGAACCTTTTTGAGCATTTAGTGACCTAGTAAGTATATAACGAGTACAAGGAAGTTTAAGAACATACATAAGCCGAGATAGGTCTCAATTTCAAAGGAGAGGTATACGTTTTAAAATTTTAGAATCCAAACTAAATTGTGGAACGTTTCCTGAATGCAAACGTTAGAGATTTCAACTAACCATAGTAAAGGCCATTACTAAAATGCACAAACCTACACTAATTTTGCAAAGGTCATGGTCTGCGCGACTACATACGAATCCCTTTCGGGAAATGAAAACTACAGGCTCAAAAGCTGTCCCAACAGGGAGTTGCTAGAGATTATCTAGCAACTCTCTGGTCCCAGCGTTGTTTTTCTTCGAGCTCACCACTTTTAAATGTACTGCCTCATGAATCGGGTTTAATTTACTTCTCGTAGATCATCTCGCATATCATATAAATCTATATTACATCACTGTAACCACTAATTCCTTAACTCGCATGCAGCGGAGGAAATGGTCCCCATCCCCAAACATTTTCATTTTTTTTTATCATCTTAATTCACCTGTATAAAACGACAGCCATTTTCCAACTTTTGTAAGATGAACTTTAGCGGGCACATAAAGTGGCTTTTCCGGTGGGTGCCATTATAAAACGGGACAAGAGCTTAGCGAAAGGAGATGCAGACTCTCTTTTGCGACACTTTTTTGGCAGTTCTAGTACTCATTTCGCTAGATATTCCAACCAAGAGATTTTTACCATGCATTTATATTCCGCAATAATATTGCATTGATAATCTCAGCCTTCTGTTTGGTTTGGTTTTGGTTGCTGGAGTTTGAAGCCTCAACATCTAACCTTTCATCTAGGGGCACCTTTAAGTGTTGGGCACTTGATTTTTTTTCTCCTTTATTACTTTTGCGTAGTCATTCGGGGGAAGAGTATAGTTAAAAACAAGTAAATGTGACCTGGTGAAAATGCCCGCCGAAAGCGTGGTATAGATAAACCACACGTTGAGTGCAATAAAATTACTAAGTTTGAGTACCCTCTTTCAGGAGGCCGATGTGTACTGTGAAACAAGAAATTCCCTGTTTAACGATAACCCTAATCACTAACCTAATCCCTAACCCGAACATAGAATACAGTCGATACAATACAATGACAAAGGCCAATCAAAAAACACCTTGTTAAACAGTGCGCATCTACCCCTTACAGGAAGCTGTTCACCGGCCCTCTAACAGGGTCTCCCGTCGTTCTTGAACATTTGTGACTCGGCGAAGGGTGAAGAACATCTCTCATCGATCAGAAGGGAAAAAAAGGGCATGTGGACTAGTCACTGTACTTTAATGTACTGCACTCGGCTAATGAGGAAGCCAGTACTTTGAAAGGGCTAGAATGTTCGGACCCGTATTAGTCCGTTAACTTCACATTTAATACCCCATGGAACAAAAGTGCATTTAAGGGAGTTGTTTAAGGGGGCTGTTTTCTGTTTTTAAAATATGAAATATATCTTATCCCCTTAAATGGCAAGGATTCCCTCGTACCCTTACTGTTGGTTCGCCGAGGCTTGCACCGAAAGTGTGCAAACTCGCGCTTGACCACTCACAGTGCATCCTAGATTTCTTATCGTTACTTACCACCACTTCGGTAAATTCTGAATCCGCTTTTTACATTGAAATTTCCTACTCAAATTTCGTGTTGACCGGTATTTTTTCATTCACATATTACCGCTCTACATATAACTGTGATAACTGCTAGGGTAACAACGGACCGGTTGGCCAATCGTCGGGGTCATATATTGTCTGTATGTTCATTGTCCGGTTGGGACATGTCTGGATTGGCAATTGTCCGGGTGGGAGTTGTCCGGAATGGGAATTATCCTAGTTGGCAATTGTCCGGGTGCGAATTGTCCGGGTGGGAGTTGTCCGGAATGGGAATCGTCCTAGTTGGCAATTGTCCGGGTGCGAATTGTCCGGGTGCGAGTTGTCCGAGTTGCCAATTGTCCGGGTTGGCAATTAACCGGGTGCGAGTTGTCCGGGTGCGAATTGTCCGGGTTGGCAATTGTCCGGGTGCGAATTGTCCGGGTGCGAGTTGTCCGGGTGCGAATTGTCCGGGTGCGAATTGTCCGGAGGGAGTTATCCGGGTGCCAGTTGTCCGGGTGGGAGTTGTCCGGCAACCCACCTGTGTTAGTGCCATTTGAATCCAACCCACCACCAGTAAGCCAAAAGTTTTGCAACGGGCTTTCAAAAGGGAGATCTCAAGCCTGGGGAGGGGTATGAGGGGGTGAGCGGGGCCCAACTATTGGAAAACGTGCATTTTTAAAGGTCTCTTGTGATGGCATTTGATGCAATCTAGCATACAAAAGACAAAATTTTCTGCATTAAAAACTGATGGCGAATGTGCAAATTTTAATCCCGTGAAACATTTTTGTCTCCTTTAATTAAACGTCAGTATGGGATGACTAAACGAAACGCCCTCCCTCGTACATGTCATACATGCCCTTTGGTAATGGAGCCACAACAAAGCATCAAGGCAAACTCGGCTAGTTAAATGCTCCACCCGCGGGTGCTTTATTGCGAAGCGCAATCTACTTGGTCAGGTGGGCAACCGATTTTAGTGGCAAGCATAATGCCAAGTGGGAGGAAAGCCCCCCTCCCTCCCCCCCTCAAAAAAAAAAACCAAAAAAAAAAAAAAAAAAACCACCAAAATCGAGAGGGATTTAACCCCACCTAAATGTGAATCTCACAGGTGCACATCAGCTATAGAAATAGGGCACTGTGCCACGACCAACGACCCGGTAGGTCTTTGTTGTTAGCCTTCAAGGTCAAAGGTGGAATCTTGTCTACTTAGTATAGGCAACCTCCACTCGGGGGCCTTTATCAGCGACTATCATATGGCGCTATACACCCTGTGTAGCTTTGATATTATGCATACAGGGTAACTTCGTTCAAACTTACAAATTAAGATAAAGTCTTTTTTGAGGTCACGTGTACACTAACGAATAAAAAGGCACTTGACTTGTACGGAAGCCTGCCCTTACGACGCACATAATTAAAACTGTCGTTTAGAAAAAAAATTGTGATCAAGAGCAGGGTTTGGCCCCCTGGACCAACTCCCAACCTTGCTTCATGCAGAATTTTCTTTTTCCTCTCATGGTTAACAAAACACTTTCCACACCCAAAGGATTTATCGTAGCAATTGTAACAGTCCATGAATTTTTATAACCACTGTTATAAAAAAAATCACCATTTGTCTGTATATACGTCTCTATTTACTGAACTCTTAATTCAGTCATTTTAATGTGACGCAGATGTACTGGTGAACTTTATAAAGCCCAAGGAAGAGGAATTATTGAAGCAACGTATAGAACTATTCCAACAGTGTTATTAGGGACGGATGTAACTTTTAGACTGAATATTTACTCCAAAAGGTAAAAAATGACTCGAAAGAGATTGTTGGCCCTTATTGCATTCCATGTAAAGGGGTTCCTTTCACTATAAATCCTAAGAGAGTGTAAAAAGTTTTTTTTTGTTATAAATCCATCCATTGCTATCAAATTGCTTTCAGATATACACTCAAACGCCACTTGGAAAAATACCGGTAGCTTACAATTGAGAGGCATTAGTCCCCAAAATTTTATATAAACTAACACATCTTTTACACCAACATTATTGGCTGTGCATAACCGTTATGAATACTCCGGACATAATTTGCAAAAAGAAATAGTGTGGAGATTAAACGGTATAAATTTTTGACATAACTCCAGCATTTACCTGGACATTAAATATATAGAATCTGACCAAAAATTTACTTTTTAATTAATTTCACCCAGACGTTGGACCTTTGTCTTTTCTACGTGACACATTGAGTTGGTGTGACGTAAAATCTCAAATAACTAACTGCCCCTTTCTCAGTAGGCCCGTGATATCAGGGAATAATTTATGCAGTATCGCATCGCAATTTGCTACACAAACAGGTCAAGTTGCTACACAAATGAGAAATTGTGTAGCTTTTTTTGTACATAACCCTTGCATTTTCACAAACAATGCGTGAAAGACCTCAGAAATCTTCAAAACTGCTACGCAAAAATTTGAATGTTAAATTATTCCCTGGATATGCTGATAAAATATACGTTGTGTATTGAGTGTTTTGACTAGTTTTTTTTTAAAGGTAGTGTGACAAGCAAAACATTTACGGTTCCTTGATATACCTCTTCAAAGTTTGTTTTCTCAACTCTGAAAGGGCCAAACCTCTCACCCCAAACTGCAATTTTGGAACCCGGGTACCGAAATTTTCAATTGGCTCAGCTCTTTGATTGACAGCTAATTCAAACAATGCAGAGTACCAAAGCTTATATTACACAGCATGAATGGTACTGAGAGTGTTTTGATTATATAAATTGAGTTTTTCTATACTCACCTAGAAGCAATAATCTGAGATTGTATCTGGATGAGGATGAATTTCAGACAATTGTGGGAGGGGCTTAAGTAAGAAGGTTAGGAGAATTGGTACTGTTTGGGGTGAGAGAACTGGTCCTTTCATTCAGTCATTTTGATGTGACGCAGATGTAGCCTACAGGTGAAATTTAGAAAACCTGAGTTAGTTAATTAGTTCGTTAGGCAAGATTTAACGACACACCAACACGAATGTGTTATATAGTGTCATACTGTTCAAATATTCTTCAAGCCCCCCGTTTAGTCGCCTCTTACGACAGACGGGGAATGCCGTGGGAATATTCTACAACCCACAGCCCACGGGGGACAGACAACGAGGGACTCCCTTGGTTTTGTGGCGCCGACAACCCGCCAGTCATGGGATGATTAATCACGGGCTTAGGTGGGCATTTTTTAGGCGTCAGTCGGGGAGAAACTTCTCGCCACGCACGACCTCCTCAGCCCACCTGGATGCAGTTTTCGTCACACCCCGGACCCGCTTGAGAAAATGGAATGATTGAAGCAACAAATAGAAGCAAAAGTATTCCAGCAGTTAAATTAGGGACGGATGTAACCTTTATACTGAATATTTACTTCAAAAGGCCAAAAGTGACTCCTTTCGGTTGCATTTTATTCACTCGAAATATATGTTGGTCCTTATTGCATTTGATTTAAAGGGATGCCTTTCACTATTAAATCCTTAGAGAGTTTTTAATGAAATTTTAAGTTATTTTCCGTTAAAAATCGATCCTTTGCTATCACATTGCGTACAGACATGCACTCAAACGCCACTTCGAAAAAAAAAAAAAAACAGGTAGTTTACAATTCAGAGACATTAGTCCCGAAATTAAATATAAACTAACACTCCTTTACACCGCAATCATTGGGGGTGCATAAACTTTATGAATATTAACGGCATTAGACAAAAGAAATACACTGGAGATTAAACGGTATAGATTATTTTTGACATAACTCCAGCATTTGCATGGACATTAAGTATAAAGAATGTTACCCAGTATTTTACTTTTTAATTAATATCACTGGACCTTTGTCTTTTCTATAAGTGACATTAAAGAATACATTGAGTTGGTGTGACGCTAAATCCCAATTAACTAATTACCCTGCTTTCTCAGAAGCCTAAGCAGTGATATGCGGATAAAATATACATTGTGCATTAAGTGTTTAAAATGAGACTAGTTTGTTTTAAAGGAATTGTGACAAGCAAAACGTTTATGGTTCCTTAATAAACCTCTTTAAAGTTTGATTTTTTTCTGCAGAAAGTTGTTGCTTATAGGACTGTGACGGATCTGGAATTTTAAGATCCGGCCGGACTGGATTTTTTCAATTGGAATTTTATGAATATAATCAGGTTCCACGTAGTGTAGAAACACCAATGTCATATGTCAAAGGGTCCAGTTTGAGATATTGACCGTTGGATGTTACTGTATGCATTTGTGTCTCGTTATATGCTTTAGTAAATTTTAGTGATAAATACTGTACACATATACCTCATCTAAAAATACTGGATAGATTAACAGTACCTTTGTTATGAAGGATAACGTATTGATTTCCCCATACCTTGCAGATGGCATGAGTGAAAATTCCTGTAGATTTTAAATTGCATAGGCAGGAATTGCTAGGTGGGGGGGGGGGGCAATGATGAGTTCACCTGACCTCCATTGGTTGGGGTGTACAGGCACTAAAAAGTGGTGCCTCCTGATGATCGTACTAGTATGAAGGAAGGTGGTGCAGTGGTGTCAGGAACTTCTATTTGTTTATTGATTATCAATTACTTAAAAGGAAAGTAGCTAAGAGAAATTAATGGATTTTTCAGAACGCTTGATTTTCACTTTTCTAGGGGAGTGTCCTGAGGGGAGGAGATCCCCCTCCAATTTTAAGATTTTTACTCTTTTAGAGCCTGAATTGATACACAAAGTGGTATTAATTTTGGAACTTTTCCTATCATATTTTTTTTACCAATAAAACGCAATATGGGTGTGTCTCACCTGTTTCTTGGTCACACTACTTCAGGGTGACTTCCTCCAATAACCTGATTTTACCCCGACTACTTTCAGAGATGGGGTGCTATGCCTCCCCCCCCCCCCCCCAATTATGCATGCTACTGTTGAGAAGTTCAGTAATAATTCAAATACGTCTTACAGTAGGTGCTGTAAATAGCTCAGTCAGAAACCAGTAAAAATTTAGAGTTTTAAGCCTTCCAACTTGCAATGAGTAGTGCCTGACTGTTTCGAAACTGCTAACCTCTGACAGCTTTTGAAAAGTAAATTAGAAAACTTGAAAATGGTGATTGCTTCATGACGTTTACACGTTTCATTTTGGTCTGACCTATTCTTTGAAAGAAACAAATCTTATGTGCAGTAGTCATCTGCCTGTTCCAGTCTTTGGTAGGAACTTTGTTCCATTTATGTTCATTCCCAAGCAATTTAAAAAAGCTTCATTACATTCACATACTGTACTTCACAATTTGGAGGGGAAAGGTCAACGAAGTTTAAACTTTTTGGTTGTGTACATTTAGTGGGATCAAATCCAAATCATACAACATCTTTTACACATAATTGACTTCTTTTCCAAACCTACTTCCCAAAGATTACGAGGGCTGCATGTTTATTTCAATCACGTTTAACACAATGTTCTGTGTAGAACATGTCAAACTTCTCTCCAAATACCACCACATGAGCATTGCCCCCTATGGGCTGGGGGTTGTAGAACATGCCCACCGTATTTCCCACCTGCTGTAAGAGATGACTGAAGGAAAACCAAACTTAAACTTGGTCCATACTTGAAATTTAAACTTTAAACTCTTTGTAAAGTTGACTGACACTTTATAAAACATTTGTATTGCTATGTCAGGTGTGACATTAAATCTTAAACCAAACAGCCACTTAAGCATTCCCCTGCAACAAGCTTCCAAATATGCTATTTTTCACCCATGAGACCCACAAGCATGAAAATCACTGAGATGTTTGTACTTTTAGTATTAACAGTTGATACTAAGTTTTAATATTGTGGCTAGCCCCTCAATGAAAAGTTGGTCTCTAATAAGATTTAGTCACAGTGAAAGTACATCTTTTTGTGAATGAAATGCCCTCCCTTCTTTGAGAGAGTCTCATTATATTGAGAGATAATCTCTTGAATCAATACTCTTTTCACTCCCTTGTTTTAAACTTGGTTTTAATTACTTTAGCCATTTTCATCATGCTTATCACTTAAATATTCTTCCAGCATAGTGTCTTTAACTAAATATGCAATAAAAAGTCTGGTTCCGGCCGGACTTTTAAAAAAGATTGGTCGGACCCGGATAATTTTTGATTATCCGGCCAGACCGGATATCTGGTACCCCCTAGTTGCTTATGCTAAAATAATGATGTCGTACAGTGATGACATTTTTTTTATGCTCATATTATTTTTCTCCAAACTACACATCAGACAATTTACATTTCTTAGTTTATGGTTGCTTTCCCACCTTTAAGAAGAATTTAAGCAGTTGCGTTTTTGAGCTTTTGCACTCTAAAATCAAAACAGTGAACTTAGTCACTCTTTGATAGAGTGAAAAATGTGAATTCACTCTATTAGAGTAATAATTCACTCCAAGAAGATTGAAGTTAACTCCAAAAAGAGTAAAATTCCCTTAAAACGAGCGAAGTTTTACTCTTGATGGAGTGCCCACAGTGATCACTCTTAAAAAAAAAGTGATCATTGCAGGCACTCGTGGAAGTGAATTTCCCCTCTTCCTCTAGTGAATTTCACTCTTTTTGGAGTGAGTTTCACTCCTGTTGGAGTGAATTATCACTCTAATGGAGTGAATTTACACTTTTCACGATATCAAAGAGTGACTAAGTTCACTCTTTTGATTTTAGAGTGTGTTTGATCGCTGTCAATAAAATATTACCAAATTGTCAAAAGATTCAAGGCCTATTATCGTCGCTGTTCCGCCGAATAACGCGCAAAGATCCCAAGATTGGGGCGGATACCAGAGGGTTAATGTTAAACATCTGCACTACTGAGATGCCCACGGGGGCAGATGTCGGGCAGTCAGCTTTGCAGTAACGTATCGCGAAATATTTTACTAGTGACATCATCTTCACGTTTGTAAGAAATCAAGGTGCTCAACAAGTTTGAGTTTCATCTAATAATTACTTCAAAGAAATGATAGAACAACTTTGATGGTATAACATTGTTGTTCCCTGAAACAAAAACAAAAAACAAAACAAAACAAAAAAAAAAAAACAATGAAGTTTCACTACATCCCGGGTTAGTATATCACCCACACAATCATTAAACTCCATCAATTCTCATTGAAACTGACGATGAGACTGATTAAATTACTAGAACAATGGCCAGGTGTATCGTAAGATACATCAATTGTGTTGGTTAAATCCATGGACGGATTATGTAACTTGCACCTTAAAAGAAAATTAAATGAAAAAACAATAAACAATAATTGTTAACAAAAGCATGCTTCAGGTTTTTTGTTATGTGAAATGTATTTGAAGTGCAGTTAAATTTCATCTAAAAGACGAGCTACATTTATTCTTTTGTGTCACAAAAACTACAGAGCAACTGTTCTGTTTGTAGTTCTACAATAGATCGCACAACTCTTGTTGAAGCAATTAACAAGAACCCACTACCGTGGAATAACAGTGTATTCTACTAACACATTGAAAGTAAAAATTGCCACCAATCAGTATTTATATACACTCAGTCTCTTACTTTTAGTACGACCTCTTTTCATTTACATTTTTTCCTCTCTCACTCCATTTTATAAACATCAGGTCTACGAGTCCGAAGCATCGCTAACATACAGTAATTATTTGTTGTTCTTATTTTCTCAATTTACAGTTTGCTCCTGATTACGGAACGGGAGAGTTATCAGATGAACAATACCAAACTGAGGTAAGGTCATCTAAGCATGGAAGTACTTCCATGATCTAAGTACACGTTTATCAGCTTACGCTAATTCCTGTATCCCTTACCCAGGTCGACCAGTACAAACACAAGCTTAAGGTAATAGAGCAGATACCGTTGATGATTACCAGTGAGCTAGTAGTATCGATGGTAGAAGATCAAAATGAAAACAACTCATCAGAGTAAACGCATAAGTTAAAAGCGAAGAGTCTAATGGTTAGTGAGCACGAGTTTACGGTCCAGTATTAAACACACATTTGTAATTTCATCGAGATTGCACATATTACCCAGCATTGTGAAAGTACTTCATTTGGCGTCAATTTTTTTTCCTGGATGATGATTGCGGTGATTCTAGTGGTTTAGCGAGTCCTCTTCTAAACTGAACATTAAACATCATTGATATATACTACCACATCCCTAATATCAGAACTTAACAAAGAAAATCATGTTAATTTCAAAACCCAAGGATCAGTGTACTTTGTTATTACTTTAATATTATCTCTTGAAAAGACACAGAAGTTATTATAATTTGTTTTGTTGCACCAATTTGTGCAATCAGAGGGATTTAATAAGTGATGAAATAAGGCTTTTATGGACCACCCCACCCCCATCATCGATAACCTACACCTGACCCTATCAAATTTTGGTAAAATAAATTTAAAGTGTATTAGGTGCACTTATACCATATCCAATACATGTCAGTGTCTTAAAACATAGTATCCCTACGCTGTAAAAAATTGCTGTAAAATAACGGCGATATCCACTTGTAAAAATACGTGTTTTTACTGTAAATGCGATATTACAGTTCTTTTACAATGAAAATACAGCAAAGCAATCTTTCAACGGGAGGTCAAGGTAAATTACCAGTTTTCTCAGACATGACCTGTTATTTTACCCTTTTCCTGTAATGTTAATTAAATTTCCTGTAATTCTACAATTCTTTTTCTGGTAATTACACTTACAGGGAATTGCCTGTTAAAAAAGTACTTCTCCTGTAACTTAGCATCAGCACAACCCCGGTTAAACCGTAAAAATACCGTTCGTATTACCGTATTCAGGTATTGTAAAGTTGGTCTAGCAGTTCTACTTTTCTTTAATATTAGTAGAAGTGGTGAATTTATTTTGTTGTGATAGCCATAGGGGAGGAAAATTTGCAAACTCTTTAGAAGTTAGCTAGGCTACGACAATCGCAGGTCATTTCTTGCAGTACTATACGGAGGCAACATTCTCTTAATTTAACAGGAAAACATCAGGAAGATCCAGGCAAAGTCAGATTGCTGAATTTAATTAGACTTTATCAACATTGGCGTCCGCAGAAATTTTACAATGGGGCCGGGGCAGGGTCGCTCGTGGATGATTGAATTGTGTACACTATGTAAGCGGAGCGCCACCATTGGTTGGCGCGGATCGTATAAGAAAATTTCGGGCCTTACAAACCCTCCAGATGGCCGGAAACGACACTTTGCGAGTGTTATTAGCTGCATGTACCCAGCCCGGAAACAGAAATTTCATGTCTGTAATTTTTAGATTTTTAGAATTTTCAATGTAAAAAATTGTTGAAGGGAAATCTGCCTTTCCGTCACGGCCTCGAACGCCTATGCACGATAAAACTTACAACTGTCAAACAACCTGTAAAGGCCTGTATCCGTTACCAATTATGAATCATACCCCCTTCCCCCTTATTCACCTTGTATATCCTAGTTATATCCGCGCGTCGCCGCTCGAGATCAGCACGGGACCGAACCAAGACCAACGCATTCATCAATAGTCGGATGCCATATGCACACTACATACCTGACAACAAGTACAATTTTGGCATAGTTTTTACGATTGCAAATTTCCAATAGATGTCACGAATGATGGTCCCCTAAGTACGACTTCACTTTTCAGCATACCATCTTCTCTTTTGCTTTTCCTGGTCAAAGTCCGCATATTTCAAAAGTAGAAACTGACGCTGTGAGTGAAGATATTTTGATGATTTATTTTTATTTTTTTTATTTTAAACTTTAATTATTTTTTCACGCGTTTGATTTTCCAGGGGGAGGGGCAAGTGCTCCCTTGCCCCCCCCCCCTGTGCGGACGCCCATGTTTATCAACTTACAATGTTGCTTCTAGTTATATTTTAATATCTTGACTGAGATTCTCATAGACAGTAGGCTAGGCCTATATTGAGCCCGCCGAAATCTCTGGGTATGTAGTAACGGGGTAATTGGTATAAACTGAGATAAGTTTCCTATTTAGGTAGGCCCATGGCCAATTGGGATGGGCAAGCTTTCAACCTGAATGTTTTTGTCCCTCGAAAATAGAAGATAAAAATTTCCACTGACTGCTTTGATGCATGTAGCCTAAGTGTTTTTTCGGCCGTCAAACTGGAAAGCATTTCACTCGAAGCTTTATACAACGGTACGGTTCAGTACCTTGGCCACGAGATCGATGTGGCGAGTCACGTCGCGTCGTTTCCCCTATATATGTAGGCAGAGTGTTTTTTTCTTTGTGAGCGGAAGTGGGAACCGTGGAATCGAGCGGGATGCACGAAGCAGAAAAAGCACGTGGGGTTGCATGATCTAACCGTGTGCAAAATAATGGTAAGCTAACTTTATTATGTCTGTCTATAACCAGGGAGGTGTTAATAACACCTCCCTGCTATAACCAAGATAATCTGCTTGAATTTGTTATATCAAAGCTTATCGTCGGCATTACAACAGCAGGCAAGGTATTTATGGCGAACTAGGCCTATGTTACATTAATTTGGTCCCGATACAGTAAGCTCCATGATCCAATGAGGGATACTCTTCATTTTTGCTGTGGATAGAAAAAGTGTTGTGATTGGTTATTGTGTTGTGCCCAACAAGCACGGCCATTTCATAAAACGCATTTAATTAAAACGGTTTAAGATCTCAGATTACTCTAAAAATAGTTTGTTGTAATAACAGAAAGTGTACAAGTCTACGTTGAGCGTCATAGGACAGAATCAAAAGCTATTTTTATATAAATTTAATTCTTAAGCTGGTAGGTATAGACCAATAACAAAGCAGTTAGTTGCCGCCACTATGTACTAGCACTTGTGTTATTCGGTCGGCCGCCACATCACAAGCGGCCGTGTGTCGATGTTACGGTAATATTTGCATGGTGGAGGTTTTATTCGGGGATCTAGTTAGCTGTGGTTCGTAAATTTCTGAAATTCAACTCCACACTTTTTTTTATTTGTGCTGCTTTACATCTGCAGTTTACCAGCAAGTCACAATACTTTTCCACAATTTCTAGTGGTTCAAAATTTACTATTACGTTAGACTTTAATAACGTTAGACCTAGCCTACAACGTTAGAGACCTAGCCTATACTATACAGAGTTAAACTATCCTAACGTAATTGTCGACTAAACAACGGTAAACCTAGCCTAGCAAGTAGCATGGACTGTCAAGACCGGTCTGCATTTAGTAAATTTAGCCTACTAGTATAACTTACTAATAGCCAGCTACTTACCAGGGCCTGAAAGTCTAAACGGAAATATGATCTAAGCAAATGTAACATTGTCATTAGCCTATAGGCCTATTTAATAAGTTAGGCCTAGGGACCTAGCCTAAGTTAGGTCTAGGCTACGCCATGTAACATTAGGCCTAACGTTAGGCCTAGCTGCTACGTAGAAACGAATAGCAGATAGACAGAGGCTAGCCTATGCCTTAGTGCAGAGCGCATTATTTTATGTAGCAGGACCTAGCCTGCATAGGTTTTGCAAAACCGATGTTAAACACATGCAGGATGGCTGAAAGTAGGCCTAGCAGCAATGAGGGGAAAGATGGAAGACCAGCATGCAAAATTTGTGGTATACATTGTGGTAACCCAAAGTCTTACATACAACATTGTCAAATTCACAGGCACCAGCATAACATACGTTTCCCCTGTGTGTACATAGCCATTGCCTTAAAACATACTCAACAAACAAGGGATTATTAACACATATTAAAAGAAATCATGATGCTAAAAACAATCAAAGGGGCTCTTTCAAAAATCATATTGATGCTGGAATTGGTTTCCAGTGCACAGTTCATATTTGTAAGAAAAAATGTGATGATGTCCAAGCACTACTATCCCATTTAAGGAGTCACATTGCAGATGGACTTCCTGTCATTTGTCTGTTCAGAAATTGTGAGAAAAAATTTAGTAAGAAGAAATCATTTTCTTCACATTTGTCAAGATTTCACAGGTACTGCACAGCTTATGCTGTGAAACCAACATTAGTCCTCCAAGAAGATCAGCTTGTGAATAGGTCTGAGCTCAGTGGTACTGGTAGTAAGCAGGAATGTAGTGGTAATGTTTCAGAGGATGGGATATATTTGCCAGGGGTTAGTGGTGATTATCCTTAAGGAGTAGAACATAATGAAAATGTATCTGAGTACACAAGAAATATTGCATTGTTTCTGATGCGACTGCTTACAAAATACCTTGTTCCTGAGTCAACAATTCAAGTAATTGTGGAAGAATTGTATGGTTTGTACAGTCTCAGTCGTGATAGCGCTTCAAGTCATGTACACAAAGTTCTTCAAAGTGCATCAATAACATATGAGGGCTTGGGTGAAAACATTTTGGATGGAATTGCTGAATTGGGATGTTGTTTACCTCCGCCTGAAGATGCAAGCAAATTTCACTCTCCACTGTGTGGTACTCTGAGATCAACATTCTTGAGGAAAAAATACTATAAAAATGAGTTTTCTTATGTGAGTCCCATTGAGATCCATCTAGGGAAAGATTCGGCAGGCAGGACGCATGTCTTTCATTAAATTCCCATTCTTGAAACCCTGCAAGTATTGTGTAAAGATAAATCAGTGCGGAAAAATTTTGTTTACCCATGCAGAACTGGGAAGGTTTATAGTGACATTCACGATGGGGAAAATTTCCAGCAGAGTGTATTTTTCAGTGCGAATCCTCATGCATTGCAAGTAATTTTGTATCAGGACAGCTTTGAAATTGTGAATCCTCTGGGATCGGCAGTGAACAAACATAAAATACTAGCTGTATACTATACTCTAGGGAATATTGATGCTCGGTGTAGATCCCAAAAAGATCAGATGCAACTAGTTCTTCTGTGTAAATTAGAGAATTTGGACATGAAGATATTTTCTCAAGGCTAGTTGAAGACTTGAAATATCTGGAGCAAAAAGGAATATGTACTGGTGATGAAGGGCACAGTGCTTGCAGTGGTAGGTGATAACATGGGTTCTGGTTTCATTGGTGGTTTTTGCGAGTTTCAATTCACACAATTTTTGCCGCTATTGCCTCCGCACAAAGAAAGAAATAGAGGAAGAGCCACCTTACATAGAAGGGGATTATAGAACACCTGATTCGTATAATCAGTCTTTGCATGAGTTACAAGAAGGACAAGTAAATTTGCATTCAGGTATCAAATTTGATTCAATATTTAACTCTCTTACCCATTTCCATGTTGCACTTCCAGGGCTTCCCCCTTGTATGGGGCATGATTTATTTGAAGGCATAGTGGATTTCGATCTAGCATTGTTTATTCAGTACTTTGTTGATTGTAAGTGGCTGAACAGCACTACCACACTCCACAATTTCATCTGGAAAATGTAAAACTTAAGGGATGCTCATGTAACCGTAGGCAGGTTTGGGACATGAGTGGCGACCCAGTATATCTGCTGGTCACCTGTCAGTGGTGTGAAGGTTGAAGGTGGATGCAGCCAAGGTGCTGTCATTTTGGCTTCTTAAGTGATTGTGTCTTCTCTACAAATCAAGCTGGGTTTTTTTTCTTTTCAGACGGTTTGATAATCAAGATAATTATGTTTTTCTTTTATTTTGTGGTACATTTTCTGTGGAACATGAGTATATTTGCTATCCTGTTTTTAGTATTGTCATGCTGTGCAAGTATATTTAGTATGACTGTGTGTGGAGGGCTGGAAAAATGATTATTTCCCAGGAAGAATTAGGATTATTTCCAGGGAGAAAGTAAAATTTTCTATCATTCTCCCTACATTTTCATGTACAGAAAAGGAAAGTTTCCCGCCAGATGCCCAAACTTCCCAGGAAGGAGCCTCCCAGCTTCCTAACTTTTTCTACCTTTGTGTGTGTGCAAAATGCAGTTGCAGTAAAGCATGATTAAGTGTACAACTAATTTCCTGCAGTTCACCAAAATATCCTCCCAAAATTAGACTATCATTTCTGATTTAACACATTCAGTTACAAGTCATAACCCTTGTGTGTAATTATTTGAGCCAAAGTAGTTTTAATATGAGCAAAAGGGTTCATGGTTTGCTATGTGGAGTGCTCTAATTCCTTCCAAAAAAGACTTCCCATGATATATGCATGAGTACTGTTAACACTAAACCAAGCAGTTGATACACTATGCCCTTCTTTCTTTCCAGGTTCATTTTCATGTGTCACTGGTACCTTGGATTCCTCAGCTTCTACTGTTGACCTGGACAGTCCTGCATGTAGCCCTAAATGTCCTCCCAAGGAACCAACGTCAGAAGAGAGTTGCTCTTCACAAGAAATAGAGGTACCTGTAGGCCTACATGTTCCCTGGAACAAAATGCCTGCACAGCTCCTAGCAGATATCAATGCAAATCGAAGACCATCTCCACGTCTAAGAAAAGAAATGGTAAGGATCATTGTAGATAGCCTGTACAAGCCAGATCGTCCTCTCCCACGCATGAAAGTGCTTAGTGTTTTAGCCCAAGAAGTTGTCTCTAAATACTCAAAGTCCTTTGCAGATCAGGTTGATGGTATAACAATTGGCTCCGGTTATGACAGTCTTGCTTCTCAGTTGGTCAACAGGGTTGATAATATTTCTAGGCAGAGGTCACCTAAACTGAAGAGAAAGATAACAAGTGAAAGTGATGCAAAGCCTACAAAAAACATGACACATATGGCTGCATCAACTGGCAGCCACTATCATTGCCTGATGGTAAAACAGAAGACAGCCAGGAGGAAATCAGGGAGCAACTGAAAGAACTCTATAAATCAGACTCATGCCCTGATGAGGCAGAGGTTTAAAAGAAAATGGATATGACTTATGCCACCCAGCATGCTGCATTAAATCAGTCTGATGTGGCAATGTTGAACATAGTAGAGAACTGGCCATTTCTGTTTATTGAGAAGCATATGCTCTCACACTTCCGAAAATTAGTTGGTGTAGACATTAAGTTTAAAATGACGGAGAGCTTTGAAAGAGGAGGACCTACTGTAAGATTCAATGGTTCTTTTGTCAGTACACAGATTCATGTTCCCATGCTAAGGAAGTGCAAGCAGCATACAGTGATGTAGCTGAAGCTTGTCGTGTGACACCATGGGTTCTTGGACTTACAGTGTTCACCTTCTCTGTGCCTACAGTACTTTGGAGAAGATATTAGATCTCATCTCATTCCTGCAAAGGTAATGTTTAAATACATCTATTTAAATATAAGTAAGCTTGCATTGTGAGCTGTTCAAAAGTATAAAATTAAATATCAGAGAAGCTCTGCTTGACCAGCTGTGTCATAATTCCGATTGAAGTTGGGGGGTGGGGGGATCCCCCCTAAAAAGAGAAAAACTTTAATTTCTTCAAAGTTTACAACTAATATTCTCCCAAACAATCCCATATAAGAATGCAGTTTTATACTAAGTGCCATACAAATTTTATAATTTCTACATTCTGCATGTGGCTCCTTCCTTATTAACCTCAATGTCTTCACAACAAAATGAAAAACAAATAAAAACAAAGCATTCCTTGTCAGTATGAGGAAGTGATATAACCTCTACTGCCTTCAAATTCCCTTTGGAACACAAATATACTAACTTCATTTGCTAACACCTTGAGAAATAAATGTAAGATCTGAATGGAAGTTTTACCAGATTTTGTAGAATAAGCTCCTCTTTTACACATAAAAAATAAATATTTGCTTATATTTTTGATGACTTGCCCTGGTATATGAACATGTGACCCTCATATAAAACAAATGTTCTACGACTAGGCTACTGCGACAGTTGGTAATGGAGTGTATGAAGTCATATGTGATTGTTTAAAATTCAGTTTTTGTTGAAAATATAACTTTTACTGCTGATGTCTTGAGAACCACATATCAGATTTCAATGGAAGTTTCACCAGGTACTGTAGCTCTAAACAATTATCCTGCTCCCTCTAACATATCAAAACTTGATTGAGCTAACTAAATTACTTTTTTCATTGTTTCCATTCCAGGTTCTTTTTGGGAATAAATCCCCATACAGGTTGGAAGAAAAAAGGAAAAAAATCGAGTGTAAACTCTGGCGTTATGAAACTGGCAAACAAGTTGAGGAAGGATTCAAAGGGAATACAGCACTCACTTCTATCTGTCCAACATTTGAGAATCTTTCTTCGCAATTATTTACTTCCATCTCTTGCATAAGTTTAGTGGAAACTGACATAATTGGTCCGGTAAATTCATTTTGTGTGAAATACGAGACAGTTGGTAATGATTTGATTCACAGTTGGTTTATGAATCCTCCATGTAATTCATATCAAGTTGAGTGATTCAATGTTTACTGACGTTAGAAAGAGTATCTTTAGGTGACTGAACTGATTGTCCCAAATTCCATGCCATGATGGACCAAAGCCACAGATTCAGTTCACTCAAATTTTGATTGCCTGCTTCGTTCTTACTCTTTTGGAGCTTTCATTCATAGAAAATCGTTTATGTTGTTAAAATTGTGTACACCCATTTAAAGGTTACAGCACATTTTTTTCTTTTTCCGTGAATAGAAATACTAAGTTCACTGTCAGTTTAAAAGTGGAATTCTGTGCTTTTTTACTGCAGAATGTGAAGTTACTGTTTGTGCTTGATAGTTCATTAGTGCTGTTTAAGAATTTTTCCAGAGATTTGGTACAAAGTGGTACACTCTTAAATCAAAGGAGTGAACTTGGTGACTCTCTTATAGACTGAAAAGTGTGAATTCACTCCATTAGAGTGATAATTCACTCCCAGAGGAGTGAAATCCACAACAAGAAGAGTGAAATCCACTACAGAAAGAGGGAAAATTCACCCTTTCACGAGCACCTGCAATGATCACTCTTTTTGGTAGAGTGATCACTGTAGGCACTCCATCAAGACTGATAATTCACTTGTTTTTAGGAAATTGCACTCTTTTTGGAGTGAATTCCAAACTTCTTGGAGTGAATTATCACTCTAATGGAGTGAATTCACACTTTTCACTCCTTCAAAGAGTGGGTTAGTTCACTGTTTTGATTTTAGAGTGTATATGAAAGCATTACTCACTAGGAAACCATTTAACAAAGCTTTTAAGAGGTTTAGTGAATGACAGTTTCCCTGTTGCGCCCCCCCCCCCGCCCCCCCTTATTGGGGGAGTAAAGCAATCTGATATAGGAAGGACCCATATAATGCCATGGTATTGGAAATATTAGTAGAGACTATTACTGTTGGTAACAGCAAATGGTGTTTTTGACTGAAGTGAAAAGTTGCTTTTAATCACACTTGTTAAATTCTCTTCGGGGGCTGTGAGTAATTAAAATAAGTCTAGTCATGATTGTCACAGAGGCATGCATTTTCTATCTGATAGAAAGACTAAGTAAGTTATTAAAAAAAAGGAGAGTTATCATTTTCAACATTTTACTGTTTTACCATGTCAATACTTTACGTTCGTTATTCTTACTTGACTAAGTCTTCTTCTTTCTAAAAATTTTATACTGTATGTTGCTGAGATCGTTTGAGATGTATAGTATGAAAGTTGTGGGGGATGTTTGGGTCATTGTGGAGAACACGAATAAGTGATTTTTGTATGTGCTGTTAAGGGATCATATGATCATTAATGTCGTCAAGTCATACAACAGATGGCTTGGGTAAATTTAATTACTATTTTGTGGGCCGAGTTCTACCTTTGGAGAGGGGAAGAAAGGTCAATGTTTCATCTTCATTCATGTACAAAGTTGAAGGACCAGTTGTTTTTCAGATTGACTGAAAGTTAAAACAAGATATTAAAAGGAAGCTTCAACCATTCGTACTTGTTTTTTGGTTCCTTTTTAGTATAAATGTATGACAGTTTTATGGCACCTAATTGTAGAACTAAATCCAGCTCCCAACATTGATTAGGGTAGAAAAATAGTTGTTATAGTTGCTCAACTATTTGGTCCTTTCTGAAGACTGGCAGAAACTGCACTGTTTTTCAGTGTACAAGTGTCCCTTTGGGTGTCACTGTTTGTTGCTACCTAAGCAAATGTGAACTCTAATTATACAGTAACATACCAACAGCTGCAAATTGAACTGCGTGGTCAGTATGCAAGTTTTTATTTCGTTTTACAAACATTCCGTCCTTCATCAAATAAATTGTACTTTCAGTTGGGAACATTTTAGCTATAACTAGATTGAAAGAACGTTTTATGCAGAGAAGAGTTATTTGTCAGTAAGGAGGCTGAATGTGGATATCATTACAGGTACCAAATTGTTATTTTACAGGATGTTGAATACAAACTGCAATTTTACTGGAAATTTCCTGGCAGTCGGGATTCACAGTTTCCAAGTTATTTAACAGGTACTGTAAAAAAACAAGTTCCTGTAGAATGAAATATTGTTATTTCACAAGCATGTTCTGTAAATTGAAATCCTGTGTTTTGACGGGTTTTCATTTACAGTTCCGAAACTGTGGAATAACAGTATTTTATTTTACAGGAACTTGTTTTTTTACATTACCTGTTAAATAACTGGGAAACTGTGAATCCCGACTGCCAGGATTTTTCCAGTAAAATAACATGGAAATTTTTTACAGTGTACCACAAAAGAACATCCAGTGCATTTTGTTGCGTGTTCTAGATCCCAAACGTAAGATATAAAATTCGCTCTCACCATGTACTTTATACTTGAAGTCAGTGGCGGCACCAGGATCCAAAAAGTGTGTGTGTGTGGGGGGGGGGGGGGGGGCAAAAGAAAATGCTGGGGGCAAAAAATTTCTCGCGAAGCGCGAGCTGTAACGGGTGGGGTCCAGGGGCCCGCCTTAGGACCCCTGGTGGGGTCCAGGGGAAAATTCCCGGTGGGAGTCCAGGGGGTGAAGCCCCCGGAAGTTCCGAGGTTTTAGCATATCTTGGTAGGGAAAAATAAGTCTCGGGGTAGATATACTTTGATTCATCATGCACAACCCAATGCAAAATTTCAAAACAATTTTAATGTTTTAGGCACAAGAACACAATACGAAAATTTGGACGAAACTCTTAAAAACAGATAATGAGCAGTCTCCTAACAATTTTTACCTGTTTTTTGTTAAATAGGAAGTGTGCAATATGTACATAAACAGGAAAAATACATCTGTTACACTTAATTTTATAAAAAAGGGCAATTTTGGTAAAACCAGGCAATACGAAAGGTATGTTTGTGTCGTTCCGAACCGAGCTAGACAATCTTGGTGCCGCCACTGCTTAATGTCACCTCGCACAACCATTCTGTTTTCGAGTCAGTGTTTACGAGATTTCGTCGAGGTTTTTATTCCAGGCCATGAAATTTCAGTTATTACCCTTTTTACTTCACAGCACAGATTGTAAAAACCTATCCCTGGTCAATCATTATCTTAATCTAACAGGGATGTGTACTTGATTGTGATATGGTAATTAAAGTGATTGATCTTGCCTCTGGGCCCCCTTTATCCTAATCCTATTTGATGGAAATATACTTAGCTTTAAAATTCTAGTTACATATGTTTCATAACTAGAGTGCTCTCAATATTACACCGTCATTCTCGAAATCTTCTGATATGACTGTTCACACTCATCTTTTATTTTAAATATTTTGTTAAATATGATGTAAAGATTAAAGTTTTAACGTGGAAGTCCTGGAAATCTTCATATGTTACAATATCTGAAGGATCTAAAATGTTTCGATTTATTTCACGATCGTTAATTGTCACAATAATAAATGATGAATAATTAATTAAGATAAGCATTTTTAAGTTACAGATGTGTTCATGTAATTATTGAAGTTGAGTTGGGAAAACGTCATTCACCAATTCTAAAATTTAAGAAGGGCCACCCGCCCTGTTGCACACAATGACTGTAGATTCAACTGTAAGACGCTTAAAATGTACCCAACAGCTGTTTCTGGAATCAAATTTTCTGGCAGAGGGTATCCCCCCCCCTTTAGCGTTCATCAAGTCCCCCAAAATTTAAAAAAGACCCTGTCGCCAGTTTCCCTGACCCAAAAGGCAATACGCACTCGTTACGAAATACTGTAAGGAAAATGACGTCATCATTTACTCAATATACAATTTATTCTTCTTCTATCAACAGGTGAGAAAGTTCAGAAAGCGATGGGAGTTAAACGAGTAAGAGGGTTTAGATGATGTAACCATTCTGCACTGTCCACATCATATTGTATACATCATAGTATGACGTCATGTACAACAATTGATCTGTAGAAATACGGTACACTGCCTCATCGTAGACGTTCAGTTTGGATTCTGCAGAAACGTCGGAAACATTGAAAACTTCACTAATTTTGTACTTCGAAACGAACAGAGTCTGGTCATAAATATTTATGAGGGTCTTCCTCTTTCCTGTCCACTTTGATTTGTAAGTAGTGTGTTCACAGACTTAAGTTCAGTTCAGCTGTTGAGCAGTGCTGCAGAGCAAGTAACCTCCACCCCCACCCAGCCTTTGGGACAGTGGCTAAAGACTAGGGATAAGCTCACGTCCGTCGGATGGGACGTTAAATAGCGGTCCCGGGAGCAGGATTGGGAGCGATTAGTACACGCCTGCCTCGTTAACTCTGAGCACGAGTCGAAAAGAGAAGGCGAAGACCGCGAAGTTCGCCGGTGTTCATCCACGCTCACTCTGGCATAGGGTCCTCCATGAGCCAAATGGCTTCCCGACCCTCAAAATTTGAAATGAAACAGGAAGTCCCAGATTGTGTTGCATATCTGCCTATGTGTAACGGGTGGGTAGCTGAACTTTACGTTACACACAGGGGTGTAGATTTTGTGTGTAGATGGGAAGCAAACATTTTCTAACAGCCGGAACCTCTGTCACATCGCGGACTTGTATATATAGTCAATCCACGCACACGGACACACATACGCGTCTCTGGCACCTATCGGGGATATGCGCATTATACTAGTCAAGTGGGGATATTCTGTTTTTCCCAGTCAACTGGGGATAATCACAGGTTATAAGCAAGGTAACTGGGGATCCTGAAAAATCTACACACACATTTACACACAAATTCAAACAAAAAACATGGAATCGAGGATATACCTCAGATCAAACTGTAACGTCACAGGCACTTATCTGACACCCCATTTTGCATTATTTTGGACTTTCTAAAACCGGGGATATCCCCGTTTCGCGGGGTATCCCCAGTTCCACTGGAGTTTTCATGTGTGTATCCCCGATTGACCCCAGAAACGCACGCGCGAGCACACACCATATACACACACACAGACAAATTAGCATACACACTCACATTGACACGCACATAAACAAAACATATGAATGGCGCATTTAGTCCAGTGCTATTGCTTTAAAATAGGCTCAAACCGCGTTTACTTGAAGTCTTAACGACATCTGTACACCAGGCTTAGCGGCATATTTTCCAGGAGGTGGAAGAAGAAGGTGAACACCCAAATTTTGTGATTCTTTTGTTTTTAAAGGTTTCAACTCCATATAATGAGAAAAGTAATTTGCCCTTTCTAAGCAATGTTTTGAAAATATGGAGCTTCTATTACAGAAGAAATTGGATCCAGGATTTCCCGTAGGAAAATTTAATATCTTAAGGGATTACTAAAGAATCTGCATTTTCCTTTTGGCAAATCTTGGATTGCACGGCAACCAAGGCTCGATGTTGCATGCATGAGACCTACAAATTGAGACTCTCTGACGTCATTCCAAAAGTTAAGAGCTTATATTGTAGAAACTTGTGGAACTTTGCAATTTTCAGCATGCGAAGCGGACGGAAAATTTGTTCTTTTTAAGACAAATAATTACAGATATTTAGCTTTCGTTGAAAAGAATTCGCAATGTTATGAAACGGGTTGGGAAAACCACACTGTAGTTGACTGTTGTCACAAATGGGTTTTTTTTTCTGCCTGTTTTTCTTTTTTTTAATCTGTCCGAATTATTGGTGGTGAAAACGATATGTTTGCCCCAAATATTTCTATTATTTTGGCGATTGCTTTCCAGCCCCGAGGATCAATGCTCCGGTTAAGCAATGCGCCCAAAATAGGATAAAAGGTGACGTCCTTTCCCTAGCCGCAAGTCCTTTGTGCTAAGTATACGACTGTTCAAACAAACCTTTAAAATCGTCTGAAAGGAGTTCTTCACAACATCTCATCATCAGAACCATCATATGACCCAAATACAAAGTAAAAATAATATTAAGCCTTGGAAAAGGTTTTGGCGGGAGCTGGGTGCGCCCCTCTAAATCCGCACCTGAGGTAAATAACGGACTTTTGTCCATCGTCCTTTGCACCCGAAAAAAGAGGTTCAACAGGCAGACAGGGGGAAATGTGACTACTGTCCTACTAGCAAAGTTGCGTCATATCGTGAACCACATGAAAAATCTTTGGCACGAATGATAATGTTTCTGAAAATAATCACTCGTAGATTTTTCCTCAAGTCGTTCTTATTATGCTTCAGGTATTCATCGTCTCGTTCTTCAACTTGTCACTGACGCTTGTTTCAATTCAAAAATTTAAATCGTTAAAAAACCTTAATCACTACTGAGCAGGATGAATATTTTACTGCAAGTATCTGGCAATACGACGAGAAATGAAAGACAAGCACTGGACAATGTAAACATAAAAAAACAATATAAAATAGTATACGTACATTTCTTTACATTATAACGTCACCCAGTGGTAGCTTCAACTTTGCTCAGTGGTAGCAATTTTTAGTCGAGAAAATCTCTTGGAGAGAACCTGACCCAACAACAGGAGCTCGCCCTCTGGTGAACTTCTGGTGTCTTTGAACATGCTTTAAAATGTTTCAAAAATAGAACCATTTTGTATTTCAAGACTTCTTTAAAGGAAAATTTTTCCTCGGTAGATCCTCGTTCCCCTTAGCCTTCACTACACTCTTAAAAAGTTGGTTAAAAATTCACCAACACTGGTCACGTATGTCAAATACCTGAAATTGGGTAAAGTTTCCCCAATATGTGTTGTTTATTTGGTTACCCCACAGGCTGGTTACCCAATTAAGTGGTAAAAACCTCTTGGATAACCCATTAATCAACAATTATTGGGTAAACTTTAACCAATTTCAGGTATTTGACATACGTGACCAGTGTTGGTAAGTTTTTTTAACCAACTTTTTTAGAGTGTAGGACAGGGAATATTTAAACGTTTCCAATCTGTTGAAATTTGGGGGATGAGTTCCTTTCAAAATCGGGAACTACCAAAAAGACCCCAAACAAAGTTCACCTTCCATCTTTAATGGTCAATACAGGACACCATTTTGTATTCAGACGACGGCAAAGCTTCCCAGTGCTCCTGTATATCACCATATATTTTCCATGTAAGTCAGAAAATATGCCGTACGCCCGAACCCCACTGACATCAAAATGTTTATGCACTTCCCAGACTTTAACGTTTGGATGAATTCAAATTATTGTTTAAAAGGCAGGAGCGGTCATCCCAAATTGAAAAGTGAAGTAGACTGTCCAGTTTCATAATTGGCTGTTGGCCAGTCATGTGACAATGTTTTTTTCTCTTTTAATGTGAAACTTAACAGAAATAACTGTTTGGTTTACCTTGAATATGCAGTAGTAAAGTCATGAATGTAATTAAAGATACTCTGAAGACAAATAAGATGAAAATTGAGTTATTTAGCTTTTTCTTCAAAATAAGTTTGGGGGGGGGGGGGGTGGGGGCTGCTCTTTACCTTTAAGCCAGACTTATATAGACTTAAACCTATAGAAAACATCACTATGTTGATTTCAGGCAAAATGATTGTTGCAGAACAACGTTCATATCTCCGTACATCTACTGCTATAAGGGATATTTCAGGGCAAAATTATTTCTCTATCGTTTTGGTATTTTACCAACGTAGTACAATAACACGGCTACGACATGAATGGCCTTTTCGTGTAATATGTGACAGCGTTAAAGCTGCCAGGGTAATTATGATATCGTTAAGTCTGTACAGCGTATGGGATTGTGTAACTAAGGTGGTGACTTCATTAATTCGAAATAGTAAAAGTATTCACCTACGTACTCATTTGAGAATAATACTGTGTTGAGCATTATTTTCATCATCATATAATTTGAAAATAATACTGTGTTGAGTATTTACCCTTTTCTTGTTTGCAATTTTGAAATCAATGTTTCAGTAAGCAAGAGGAAATCTTATACAAGTTGCCGCTATCAACAACGTTTTAAATGCAAGAAAAATTCATTCAACGGTAATATAGTAAATCTTGTCAATTTCAGCCATGAAAATCGGTTACTTTTAACCCACCAGAGGGCATGGGTCTCCTCGTTGTTCAGACACATAAAATATTAATTTGATATTCCGTTAAGTATAAGGTACGCAAGCAAAGTCATTTAGGAACTTCTGGTTAAAAGGGGAAATGGATTAAAGAGTCTCCGTAGATAAACTAGCTCGGTACAGAGACCACATGGAAACACATATAGTCATTCAATTAGTTTCTTGCAATACTACAAATTAAATATATTACCCTAATACGCATTAAATTAACAGTAACGTTTATACCTTTGCTGCGCATTTCAATCAACATAAATGACATTATTTTACATTGTGATACCGATTTTGTTGTTCTTTATGAAAAGGAACAGTGAAATGTTACTGTTTCATACTGGCTCCTGAAAAAGCCGCAATCTAAGTTACTGAATTATCCACGTTAATGTAACTAGCGCCTATTATAATAGATATGTTGGTAAGATAACGTAACACCAACAAGACATGTGCTATATAGTGTCAGCTTCTTTGAATTAAAATACTGTATACGGCCCGGCTCAATTCGCAGAATAATTTTGAATACAGTGCAAATACGGTTTAATTCCTCCCCAATAGTCGCAACTTAAAACAGGCGGAGAAAACCGGGGACGTATTTTATAGAACCCTGGCACCTGCACTCAGTCTGTAAAAAATGCTGAAAATTGCTGTAAATTTAAAGATCATAAAATGAAAAGAAAGATACAGATTAAAGAAAGGTTCTAGTAATAAGTTTCCAGAACTTTTCTCTAATCCTTTGGTTATTTATCTCTTTATTTTGTTGTTCTGTAAACATACCGTAAGTTTTGCAGTGTGTTTATGTTCTCATATTAGGTGAAAATTAGCGTTAAATTTAAGTACTGACGAAATATCAAAAGTCATGGGCCTCATAAAAATGAGCGATCTAGCTGGACGTGTGGAATCTTGAGTGTGTTTGGGAACAATAATTTACATTTCGTGGAATTCTTCAGGTACGTTTCTGAGATCAATATTCGATTCAAAGTTATAGCCTGCGTCTTTTATGACTTAGTCAAATGCTTTTATTGGTTTTGCTACCCTCAAATCAACTCCATTTTTCAATTCTTAACTTATACTGCTTGCAAAATGTATCCAGTTTGTTTCCGTGTTGAAACATTGAGCATTCAAATTAAATCAAAGAATGTTAATGATTATTCGTATGAGTTATCTCGTGACATTCTAATGGATTTAAAAGAGTTGCTCTTTTGGAAAGCATCTCAATGCCGAATGACCAGATTATAGAGCTGGTTGAACTTTGTATGCATTGCTATAAAATGTCGTGTTTTGCTTCTTATTCATTTTCTATAAATGTACAATACTAACTTTATTGACAGTTTTGAGCTATTTTTCTCATTTTGAGACTATGTATGTCACTTGATCTTGTTTGCACCATAAAAACAATGAGTCAGATAATAAATACCTATCCCTTTGTATTTCAGTTTATTTTTGTATGTACGAAATGGACTTATGAAAATAATTTCAAATTTTTACCTGGGCAACGGGTGAACTACAAACTTAATTTCAAATTAAAAACGTCAAATTTGCCTCAGTGCCTGTGCTGAGCCTAAGTAGTTTGCCATGTTTGATCGTTATAGGGCTTTAATGGGTGATAGGTTTTATAATTTGGGACTTACATGAAACTATAGTGAGATGAAATGAGGTGTTCCGTTTCGCTAAGTTCATAACTAATTGATTTACAGATCACCACTTTTATAGTTATTTATAACCGGAAACGGATAAGGGGAAGACGATGTGCCTATCATTTAGTTGCCCTACAATCCAAAGTGAAGGAACATGTGAGCAAAATCTGGAATTTGTGTCTTTCCCTGGTCATACCGAAGACTTTAAAAGAGGAATCCCTCTGCCATTGTGCTGGGTGTCAAAAGAAACAATGTATTCAAGTAAATTTACCCGTAAGCAACAACTGAAGAATGGCCGTCGCAGCTTGACAGCATGGTAACCCTCCTTTTAGAATCCCCACCACACCCCCACCCCCTAAAGTCATTCTTTCCTACTCGTTAGATACTTTCCCTTTAATTTGGCAGCGAAAAACAAAGCATCTGTCATTAAGGAGGCGGATATCCATTTAATCCGTTTCGATGGTGAAAATTTTCGGAGGCGCAGTAGTTCGGCAATTCGACCGAATACAATGAGAGGATTTGCTCGGCTACCTCAAATTTCCTGCGCAGGCCCTTTTATCAGACACTAACCCAAACGGAGGAGAAATGTGACTCAAAAAACGTAAAAAAAATATCGATGTGTTACAGTTGAAACTCATTGGAAAATAAGGTTTGCAAGAAATATTGAGTCAGTAAATATTAATGAATGTGTAACCCTCTATAATACCCTTGTCCCTGCAACATGAGCGAACATGACTTTTCTTGGCGGCAATTTTGAATTTCAAAATGGTTGCCACAAAATCATGGTCCAGGTATGACTTGGTTGCTCTTAAAGGAACAATGAAATACCCAAAAAGTATCCTGCATTTAAGAGAGAATTTTTTTCTTGCTCAAAAGGAAGTGTGGATATTGTTTACCATTTTCGAAACACCTCTCCAAACTTTAAAAACAATTTGTTGCTAATGCACGTACACACATACAAGGGAAGAAATAAGTGAAGTAAAGCTCAGTGATCACACTTCTTGTTTTAGACCTTTGTTACTTATCTCATAGTTGCTCCTCATCAGATAGTTTACGGTTCAGTACTTGATATTGATGGTCTTTAGGGACATAATTTAAATTTCCAAAATGAATCGCTCAGGGTAATGCTGATTTAACAATTTTCCTCAAAGTCAAAGTTAAAAAGGAGGAAATGAGACATGAAGGTATACGGTCTGTCCCTCTCTCGGTTTCACAAAGTTAACATATTCAGCTCATGTTTATGCATGATTAAATGCGTTTCAGGAATTATTACTCATCCTAGATTTTGAAGAAAATTATGGCTTCATCAAAGAGCAAAATTTGTCATTTTTATGGTACCACACCTCTAATGGGTTCTCTCACTATACAAAAATGATAAGTAAAGGGTAACAGCTAAAAAAAATCTTCACTGCCAGGCGGAAATGTAGGTTGACTCAAAATTTTCCATGGTACCATGTAAAATATTGTTCGGAACGGTCGCCTAAAAAAATCGTATTACTTATGGAGAATCTCGGGATGCAGTGTGTTCCCTTCCCTTCCATTGAATAGTTCTCGTTTTATGTCCAACATAAAACAGCCAAGTAAATCATGAATGGATCGCGTAAAATTTCAAAAGATCTACTGTTATTAAGTCAGCGCCCATTGTTTTTGCAGATCTAGTGTAATGGATCTTTGAAGTGTTTTCTTCCCAAATTGCAAACGTTTTTTCTTTTAAAACAACAGAAAACAATATTTCCATGTCGAAAATATTAGTGGAATAGTGCAGTCAGGAACAGCGACAAAGAGGTCTTACTTATCAATTTGTTGGCGGGTTTCCCTTCACATTTTAACTGCGGATTACATTGTCTATTACATTTGAGTCAAGCCATGGAGGTGTTTCGTAATACATCAATAGCAACTTGTTCAAGAAAAGCGTTCCAGGGACTATTTAAGAATTCCATGATAGAAATTTTTTACTGTTTGTTACGATTACTTATCTGGTTGTCTCCAGGATAGTATGAGAAAAATTAAGCATAAGATTTCCTTCCAGAAGCCCGTTTTAGTTTTGTTATAAATGTTAGCATGTACATGTCTTCAATGTAAGGACAGTTGGGTAAACATAACCAACACTGATCACGTGTGTGACAACATTGAAAATGGAGAAAACCTGTTTAAAATAGTGAAAATTAACGGGTTATTCATTTTAAAACGTACCGGTACTTATAAATAAGTTAAAAACTATGTTATGCGCGCATGAAGGTAACTCCGGTTGGCTGATCCCTTAGGGAAGCGTCTCCTGTCTTCTAGTCACGGAACTAGCTAGTGGCTGGTAAGAGGCGCTGTGGAGTCCCCGTGCGAGCAATAGGCGGCTGTCACGCGAGCGTGTCGGGCCGAGGCTGGTGTGTGGAGAAGTGTCCCAGTCAGGGAAGAAACAGACCATGCAGAAACGGAAAACAGGCGGTCAAACGGAAAATGGGATACACGTGAAAAGCTCTGTCACTGGTGCAGAAACATAACTGTAGGTCTGGAAACAGAAGACTTATGGACTGGTGATCAATGTTGTAGTCGAGACCGACATGTCCGAGACTGAGACCGAGACCAGGGGAAAATTCGAGACCGAGACCGACAAGGCCCGAGACCGATGCGGAATGTACAACCTTAGTTACTTAAGATAAAGAGCGTGTCCTCTCACCCCAAACTAGTACAATTACCGTAGTAGTCTACAGAAATTATCTCGTATTTGGTGTAACGGTGAGAGCATCCGCCTCTCACACTGGAGGCCCGGCTTCGATTCCCGGATTGACTCATAACAAGGATTCTAAAAGTGGAACCTAATGCTGTTGTGCGTGATACTCCGCATAAGCAATGGAGTAGGGAATACAAGGCAGTCAAAACTACAAAAAATGCCATGGCCTGCTCGACTTAACCAATAGGTTGAAAACTAGTCCGTAAAACTCTAACTAAAAGCTATTGGGCGTTTTTGTAAGGTAAATCAATGTATGACGTTTTAAATGTAGGGTGAGGTTCGATGAAGTAATCATTTTTTTTTTCAGAAGGGGGGGGGGGGGGCATGCAGTATGTTGAGTGATTGCCGGTAGAGGGAGTGGTCTAAGGGAAAGGATTCCCATTTCCCCTTTGAAAATTCTTGACCTTTTCGAGAGGCCTAAATTCAAAATGGTGCATGATTTTTTATTTTTCAAGAATAATCCTGATATTTGAATTGTGGTGGTTAATGGGTTCAAAAGTGTATCTACATAGTCATTATTTTAAGCTTTTGTGCAATAATTAAAAACCAATCAACTTGATTAGAGATCAGAAATCTACCACAAAATGTACCATAACAATAGATGGACTGGTAGGCTATTTAAGCGTCAGAGGGAAACTACTACGGGATTGAAAATATGCTGTTTCCCTATTGCAACTCTCATCTAAACTCAAGATCCGCTGAATTGCTGCAATGTTGCATGTTACTGATCGAACTCCCGACTTCAAATGGTTTTACTCCAAATGCTCGTTGCATGATAAATGTTAAACTATTGCTCAGCGCACCTGACCATCCTTCACCCCCCTTCCCTTTTCTCGTACGGCTTTACCGGTTGCGGAACGAACCTGAGGAATGCCCCTTACCCTTTGAAATTGTTTGTAAATGTTGGTGTCCTTATATGCAACCTTGTGCCACATATGCTACCTTCTGTGAGGAAAGGGGTTGGGTGGCATTGCCCAATGCCCTCCCTGGGTACTTCACTGGTGAGGTAAGATAAAATTTATTGACATTCATCATAAACTAACAATGGACAAAGAGCACTCACTTAAAAAATGAATAAATGCATAAAAAAGTTTTCTATGCATCTTACAATTTACGCAACACTTCAATTTTCTATTTTTAGACATTAATTATCTCACTCATATAGTAGAACAACAATTTTTTGGCCTGTCTCGAAGCGAGACAAGGACAATTTCCGAGACCGCAAGAGTCAGGACCGAGACCACAGAGTATAGAGACCGAGACCAGGAAAAACCGATCTCCAGACAGAGACCGGTCTCGAGCACTACAACACTGCCGGTGATCATAACTTATAGAGGACATCTACAGCAACTACATGACTGATCGGAGTTTGAAGGAGAAGAGACAGTGGCGTAGCTAGGATATTTTCCGGGGGGGGGGGAGCTCGAAAATATCCCCAAAATTTTTCAGTTTCAGTTTCAGTATATTTTCAAGGACAAGGTGCATACAAAATACGTAAATTTATGATAACAACGAGATTATCATTACGTCACGTAATGTTACCTAAGTTAATACATGGTCCACAGTATCCTGAACATGACTACTATATACATAGGATTAAGACAATGTCATCATGGGCCAATTGTCACTTCCATTCTCAGTGATTAATTAGATTAATTTTCCGAACCAGTCCTTTAAAAATAAGGTCAACATCATAGGTTTGTCAAGGGTATTTACGAAATTGTAGGAATTAAAATGATCCATGTTATCTTCAATTTTAAATTACACAAGATGGGCACTTAACAGACCACAAATATCACAACTTGGCTTATTTTTTAATTATATCCTTACTCTGCATGATTAAAGTCGGCAGGAATCGATAATGCAGAAAGTGCGGGGAGGGAAAATGGATTACTTAAAAATTAAGGTTCTTGGGGCTCCCTACTTGGTGCCCCCAGATCGTCTTTTCAGAACCAAAGCTAGGGTGCTTTTCTTGTGATGAGAATTCAGCCCTTGTCTATGATAAAATTTAACGTTTGAGACATCTCAGTAATGAAACTGAATGAAAATTAGGGGAAGGTGGGCCACTCCTAACTTTAACTGAATAACGGTTGCCCCCTCAAGACATTCTTACTGAAGTACAAACATACTCTGGTTTCCTATATAGCCTTTTCAGGTGACTTTCAAAGAGTCGTTACCTTCAAAGGTTGAGCGCGCCGAAAAAAATGAATTTTTACATCACCTCTGCAGTGAAATTGAAATAAATTAGACATAGAGTGGTCCCTTTTCACTACAGCTGAATAAGGGGGATCCCTGAGGATATTTGTACTAGGCAAAAATGTACCGTTGGTTTCCTGTAGAGTCCTTTTCATGAGATTTTTACAGAGTCCTTATCTGTGATGGGACGTGTAGAACACGCCGAAAACAGACTTCTGAGACATCTCATAAAGAAATTAATGGAAATTAGAGAAAGCGTGGGCCCTTTTTCACTTAAGCTGGAAAAGAGTGGAGCCCCAGATTAGGGTCAAATTAGACCATCGTCCTTTCAGGAAGCTTGGAGGCACTTGGTCAGAGAAGAGGATCAGAAGACGACCGCCTCCCTGCCTCCCCCCTTTCACTAGTTACGCTAGAGCTTAAGCTCTTTGCGGCCCGGGCACTGGTGATAAGTTTCAGTGACAATGGAAGAGGTGTTCTTCACGAAGTAACCCCGAATCCTGAAAAATTTAAAACGGGTGCACGCGAAGCGTGTCGAAAAAAACAGCGTTGAAACATTAATTGGAAGAAAGTTGTTTTTATCTAGTTTCAATGCAGTGGCCTGTTTAAACATTATACAACTTAATTAAGTATCACTCGCGAAGCTTTGTCAGATGCAGTTTGTATTTCTTTAGCAAAAGCAACCAGACTTAGACGCAAAAAACTAAGTTCTGGAAAAAAAATGGGGGAGGGGCAAGTGACCCGTAATCCCCCCTATGGAGACAACGGTTAGCTATTGTTTTTAGCTCCGTTCATGGTTAAACACAGCGTAAGATCAGTCTGTAACCTGCCCGGTAGCTTGTTGGATGAGAGGGCATTAAATGCTTGAACTAAAAGTAGGGCGCTGTCATTCAATAGGTTCGAAACTGGGCTGTTAAACCTCAGCTAACCTTATCTAACCCAGGGCGTTTTCAACTTCAGTGACGGAGTGAGGGTGATACGCGGAGCGCGACCATCAGTTCGCTTGGAGCGTCCCGCCAGGAGATATTTCGCTAAAACACCCTAAGGTTGCAGGAAATGACACTCCCTGTGCCGCATTCCTGCATGCTTAGAGTCCCACATTTTTCTTATCCTGAAAACTTTTAAGGAGACAATTTGTTCACAATCTACATAAAAAAGAAAAATTTGGAAACTCTAAGGCCCACCGGTGTGTATTGCTGACAGCCTTAAATCGAATAAATACAATGGTTGTGGAACAAAAACAAACAGAAATTGTGATAATTAAATAAGGGAATATTTCGTTCACGAGGCTATGATTACGTTACTATTTATTAGCAACGTATTATCCAATAATGCATCAAGTAAATGAACATAACATTAGCTCAACAATATATAGGGAACTATCTCGATGATGGTATCCTATGCTCCGGTCCCATGGTCATCAGTGTTGGGCAGTATACATTGAACTGACCAATACCCTGCATGTGTACAAGATAGAGAACATTCACGCTGCTGCAGAGAGGGAATTTCTGCGGAACGCGAGTCAGCGCAGCGCGCTTCATGCTGCAGTCACACAGATGAGATCTGGGAAATGAGTTGCATGGAAATACGAGTAATGCATGAAAAAATGTTTCACGATTACTTATACTGAGAAATATTCAAATAAATAGGAAAAGGAGGTATTATTTCGTCAACTTGAAATTTCCCCCAATTCCCACAAATTTCCCCCAAATATTTTTCAAGGGGGGGGGGGGCAATTTGTCCCCCTGCCAAATTGCACCCCTGCCCCCTGTCCCCTTCCCCCTGCCCTCCCCTGCCCTCCCCTGCCCCCCCCCCCCCCCTCATTGGCTGCACCACTAAAGAGAGACTATATAGCCACATCTTCAGCAGTTGACTATAAAGCAGGTACTTTGTCAGACAAGAGGGCTTACACAATAGCAAGTCTTACTTACGCGCAAAGTATAACACTAATATATTAACATATGATTAAACGGTGTCATGCCAGCTGAATGAAAACTATAATGAAGAATGCAAGCAAAGCCTTTCAAATTCATACAACCAACGAAACATACTACAGCGTCTCAGGCAAATAATTGTAACACTCCTTGCACATAAAATTAGACATAATTTAAATTTCTTAAAAAATAAGGAACGTGAGGAAATGCTTTTTCGAATATTCGAGTGCAACTTGTTGACAGAGTCTTCGAGTATTCGAATAAGACTGCAACTAGTTGCACCATAGATTTGACAGAACTAAGGAGTAAACTCCCTCTGCATGCTCTCTATATTATGTCTCGTGTTTCCGGGGAAAGATGCATTGGTATTCAAGTTAGTGATAGACATACCCTTATTCAACATCCAGGGTCATAGAGATGGTTACGTAAGCAGAGTATACCGAGTTCCAAATTTAGATAATGTCTCTAGATTTCTTATAAGAGCATTGGAATTGATTGCATGCTACTTTTGTTTTTAAATTGATGTTAACAGTAACTGGTTTAGTTTTTGTTTCCCAAAATGGGACAAAGTGTTCGTTGATACTTAAAAAGGGGAATCGGTACTTTTGCGCATTTGACCTCCATCAAATGCAGCTGTGGAACGATCCGTTTCTCTATGAGGCCTACCTACCTACTCTGTACCATTTTTGCTGTAAGTGCTTCTGGCTTGGGTAGCCTTGCATATCTAACTGTTGTACTACCATTCCTCTTTCAACTATACCCAAGAAATACAGAAACGACAGTGGTCCTCCACTATATTTAACCACCGATGTTAGAAGTTTGGAAGAAAAATCATACATAATTGGAAAAGGGAAGAAAATGAAAAAAGCGACGACTGCCTTGCTTCCCTACCTTGTACTGTTGTATGTTAAAGAGTAATAAAGGGAGCCAGAGTTTATATTTCAGACCGGAAGACCGATTTACCTACCTGCTCCTCACCTTCATCGTCTTTAATGTTTCTACACAATTCCTGCCTAGCATGTTTATTTCCCAGTCCTCTCATCTCCTCAGTTATTGCCTGTAAAGCGTTCCCGAATACCTCCAAATCACGTTTGCCTGGCAGTGCACCCAAGTGTCCCGAGATGCTGGTTGTAGTTGCCCATGTTATTCGAGAACATTAGTAGGGAAGTTACCAAGAGCTGGCATTCCTATAACTTCAGGCCACCTGGTGTAAGAAAATGTCTACTTGTTTGTTTGTTTTATTTTTTACATTATGTTGCTTTTCTTTGTTCTCTAAGGAGTAACTCATTCAAAAGGAACGCATTAAGTATAATAGCTTATCTGGGAGGAGTGCCACTGTGAGAGTCTGAGTGTAGTATTTTTTCAAATGTTCGCTTCTATTTTTTGGCACCAAACTTGCTAGTGCTTTGCTTTTCATGTGACCTTGTCTGCAATCGTCTTTAACCTGCAAACCAATGCATCAATAGTCGATCTGATACTCTTAAGAACTGTGAAATGACCCTCGGTAAAATTAAATCCGTTTCAGCAGGGCTTCCCCTCTCATTTCTTTTTAACAATAATTTGCTAAATGTGCAGTACTTTTTTGCACCACATCTCATTCACCGCTTTGCTTCGTTAAAGTACAGAAGTTGTGTAGTTCTAAGGCGAAAACAATACTAAAGGATTTTTTTTTTAAGTAAACACCCTCAGATTTGACTTTGACCCAGCGTTGTTTAAGTTTTATTATACAGTTGCATTACATATCACTAAGCTTACCCAGATACATGGCTTCTTTATCATACAAATATTACAATGCAAAACCTATAATAAATCAATACAACACAGAAGCCATAATAAGGGTCATGAATAAAGCAGACTATAGACGAATCAAAGCAGCCAAGTGATCGTATGATTGAGTTGGACATAATTAGGGTCCATCAGCTTTAATCTTTCGAATTCTTTGCTTCTCTGTATCATGATTGTACCCTGAAATCCCTCTTGACATCCTTAATTTCACTAGATAGAGATAAACGTGAAAGGAGCGGCACCTTTTGGCTAAGATCATGTGTAGTATCTGTTTTATTTTTTTTTTTTTTTTTTTTCATTCAGTTTAGATTGGAGCCATGCATGACAGACCAATAATGTAAATGGGCCGAAGGCCTTGAGGTGGGTCTAGTGTTGTCCTTAACTGGACGTATAGCTTCTTCGGGAAGCAGTTTCAAGTTTGGTTTCGCCGAACGACCCTTTGTCAGAGGGTCGGGAGGACTTTGGAAAAAGTAATTCCACTAGATATGAAGGCTTAGAATGCCTTGTAGCCAAAGATAGGAAGATTGAAGGCTGATGCAGATGGCAAGCAAGACCTCACATTTGTGACGTCACTGTTGTACAAAAGGGTGCCGGAACTGTGTTATGTCAGTACAGGGATATTGCATTTTTTGTTTTTTTTTTTTTGATATTACGTATACTTATCTAACTGGTGCGTGTTTTGATATGACACTATACGCAGTAATTTTTCTCTTTTGGGGGAAAATACCTCACCGGAAATGGCATTTGCGAGTCCATTTGAGCAGAATTATTTGTGTTTATGCACATGCCCCTAATCATCTATGCCGATTAATTTAGCTTTACTTTCGAGAAAGTAAAATATAATTAAAGGGAAGATTTAAGCAAAAATTTAATTTTCATATGTGAAAGACTAACCAAAACGACATAGTATGGTGAAACTTCCATTCAAATCTGACATGTAGTTCTCGAGATATCAGTAAATGAAGTCAGTAGATTTGTGTTCTAAAGTGAGTTTGAGGGCAGCAGAGCTTATATCACTTCCTCACATTGACAAGAAATGCTTCGTTTCTCTTTGTTTTATTAGACTGTTGTGTTGACCTTGGAGTTAACTGGAATAGGACCTCCCTGTGGGGGATGCAAAGTTTTTAAAGTTCTCATGCCACTTAGGCAATCACATTTTAATAATGTGGGTTTTTTGAGGAGAAAATCAACTCTATTAAAGAGAAACGAAAGACTGTGCACTTATGTGGGGATATGATGTCATATGTGCTTGCTTCAAGTTCACATTTTGTTGAAAATGTGAAAACTTTACGTGCTCATATCTTGAGAACTACACATCGGATTTCAATGCAAATTTTACCAAAATGCTTAGAATAAATACCCCTTTGACATAACAAATCTTGTAATGACCTTAAACCCTTTTTCAACTTATAATTGGGTGGGGGATTATTTCTTCTTTTAACTCACTCCTTACCCCGTCTACAAAAAATTGCCACTTTAGCAACAAGACGAGGAATTTCATTTTTTTTACATGTATGGGTATATACGATCTAACATAAACTGATCAACTTTTAACCTCAGTGCCACTACCACTTTGTTGGAACGTAGTAGGACAATGACATGGAAAATGACATTTCCAGAACATGTTAAAAAGATCTTAAGCTGTGAATATTTTTCACTTTTGTTCGAAATATTTTTCACTTCCAATGAAGCTGAATGCGCAACAATAACAAAGTTACCGGCAGATAAAACGTATCCTGGCATTTTCCCGGTAAGATTAGAAAATATGCAAGTTTTACGAACTTGTGGGAAGGGAATATCTAACAGTTTAAAGGTAAGAGAAGTACGCATAGTACCAATGTAGATGCTGGGTTACATTGATGTGGTCAATGGATAAAACGTGAGGAAATATTCAACTTATAGTGTACATCAATTGAGTTTCAAAAAATGTATATATCACACAGCATGGAAAAAGAATTTAAACAGTCCACATCTCCTCTTCATGGTGCATGCATGAGCTGACATATGGACGTTGTGATTTATTCACTCAGTTTAAACTGATAAATTGCGTAATAACTTGTAATGTCAGTGGTGTACTACTCAAATTACAACCTTTATATTCCTTTTTTCTCTAAAAGCTGCTGCACCTTGTGCCAGTTTGTGGTGGTAATCTTGTATGTTATGCGGTGATGTAATTAAACAATTAGACCTCTCAGTACAATATTCTATTTATGGGAACAGGAAGTTTTCGAAAGTTTATAGGAGTATTTTTCATTTCAAAGGGAAACAAAGCAGGTTATGTAAGTTGATCAAAGAGAAATGGACAATTTTGTTAAGTGAACAAATGTTAGCCCACTATTTAATATCCTAGTGATGAAAAAGCTCTGATAATGGGCGAAGAATCGATAAGATTCATTTTGCAACCTCCAAAGTGTTTTTAAAATGTTAGGCTTTAGTCACCCTTTAAGAACGTCATCAGTGTCTCATTGTTGGTAGTAAGCAAAACATACTTAATTGCGCGAGGTCGCTGGAAGACGTATTTTTTTTTTTATTTTAGAGGGCGCTAGAGTATTTTAGTAATGCACAATATGTTATTTAATCTGGAACTATATTTGTAGTGCCAGTTTTTTTGAAATGAAATGGCTGTTCTTTTTTTCTACAGTTTTGATTGCAACAAATTCATATATAATTGATGTAACTCTGTGTTAGGTAAACAAATTAAGAGTGAATTTTCCTAACGAAAAAATGTTGGAGTTATGCCAATATCGTTTTCTTCATTGAGATATCTCTTCAATAGTTTAAAGCCAAGTTGTTGCTAATGCACACAGACACACTCTCGCAAAAAGAGAAAATAAGAAAATTGATGCTAAATGATAAAATTTATTGTTTAAAATCTATATTAATTATCTTACAATTGTTCATTATGTAGTTTTGAGTTCGATAATTGTTAGTTTTGTTCTTTAAGGACAAAATTTAAACTTAAAAAATATACTAATTTTACATGTGTCCATGAGTAAAAGTTGTGAACCAAAGAGTGAGATTTGTATGGCGTTTAAATCACTCAGCATCACATAATTAGCATATTTAGCTGACTGTTTATGCAAAATTAAAAGCAACTCAGTAATCATCCTTTATCCTCGATTTTAAAGGGTATCATGGCTATTTCACTAGACGTTTTACATTTTCTACCCGAAATAGCCAACTTGTCTTTCCATGTAACCAGACCTCTGATGGATTCCACAACTTTAACGAAATGATTGGTTAATGAGTTAAAGATTCAAATAGTTAACCATTAACCACCATTCTGGACGATGGCGGGAATGCAGGGTCTGTTTTAAAATTTTCCATGGTTACAATGATAAAATATTGTTCAGAAAGGCCACTTGAACAAAACTGCATCACTCATGGAGGATCCTAGGAGGTGCGCGGTGCCCTTTTCTACCTATCATATATTACGCGTTTATGTGGTGATTCAACGACTGTAATAAACAACAAACAAGGGGGAAAATTATACATCCCACAACCAACCAGGAAAAAAAATAACTACCGGTAGCTATGAGGTATTTTTTATTCGTCTCAAAATTGTCTTCAATTTTTTATTTGGCTAGTTGCCATTACTTCTTTATCTACTGGATTTGGGCTGAGCAAAAATTCCATGTAACCAAAAAGAGTTCAATAACGAACAATTTCAGGAAAACTGTAGCTTTTTTATTTTTATTTTCTTTACCTTTGAGTGTAACAGTAACAACAGTAACAAATTAATCCATTCACAAGTTTCTCTGATGTTGTTGTATTGGTTGTTACTGTTCTGCACTAGTCACATAGGCCTATTCTAAGTACTGTTCCATCTTAAAGTCTGGATGTCTGTACCAGAAGAATTTACCCCGTAGTTAACAGCAGATTCGACCACTTTAACTTACTGTAGGCCAGTGGTTCTCAAACTTTTTCAAAATACCCCATAAGGCATCCATGACTGATAAAACGCCCCCTCCCACCCAACATGCTATCATGTTATATAAGTCTTTGACTTTGAGCTTTCGACTTTCAATTTTCAGCACTAAAATGACCGAGCTTAGTTTCATATTAGGTAAATTCAGTAGTTGCTAAACCTTTCGGAAAAGACAGTCTGTGCCAACCACTCTGCAACCTCTTAGGTTCCTTTATTGTTCGAATGCATAAGAACCTCCAGGGACCCCCAAGTCAATGCCAACGCCAATACCCCCCCCCCCCCCTATTGCTTGCAAACTCCTCAGCGCCCCCTCGAAACTTTTCAACGCCCTCCAGAGGGCGGTAGGGACCACTATCAGAACCACTGCTATAGGCCGTTTAATTTCCGTCTCATTATATACCCCACCATAAACAAAAATTAAGAAAGAAAGAAAGCGAAATTGAGATGCATTTGTGCAGTCAAAGGTGACGCTATGACGTAATATCCACTCTAATTTTTTTTTTTTTCAAAATGTACTTTTAATACTATTTATTCATTGAACATTAAGTATTAATGTTTGATAAAAATTTTAACATGCCCTAAGAACTACTGTGAATCTTATTAAAGAATTACTCCATGCATGGGTTTCTTTTTCTTCCTGTAAAGTAGTAGCTGCAGACTGCTGAAGAACATCGTTAAAATGTCTCTTTTAACGTTCTGACCTTCATTATGATAGGATTAATACATCATTTTTTTCTTTTACTCATGTAGATATTACTTACCCACTACAGCTTTTTCATTCAAATTGGTTAAGGAAAACACATTTCTACGGTTAGAAGAACAGAGTCAGACTTAAAGGGCCAAACATCTCACCCCATACTACAATTTTGGTACGGGGGTATCAAAATTCTCAATTGGCTCAGCTCTTTGATTGACAGCTAATTAGAACAATGCAGAGTACCACAGCTTATCTTACACAGCTTGAATGGTACGGATGGTGGTTTGATTATATAAATTGAGTTTTCCTTTACTCACCTTGAAGCAATAAACTGAGATCATATCCGGATGAGCATGAATTTCAGACAATTGTGGGAGGGGCTTAAGTAAGAAGGTTAGGAGAATTAGTACTGTTTGGGGTGAGAGAACTGAGCCTTTAAACCGACCACACCCACAAAAAGAGAAAACCTAAATACACCAGCTTAAAAATGTTATTCCTGATTTATCATTTCACGTTTTTGCATAGATAGTGATTTGTGTAAACAACAGTGTCACCACAGCGTCCCACTGCTTGTAGTATCTTAACGTGCTTCCTGGTGGAATGTCACACGAAATAGTAGTAGTTGTTACTTTACTTATAGTAGAACTGTCGGTCCTGCTCCACTAAAATTCTGTTGTTGTAGATGTTGCCAGACCGACCGAGAAGATCTCCATGAAAACAGCTCCCAAGGTGATTTGAACAGTATCAGAGATACTCCTCCCATGAGTAACAGAATTACCGATTGCAAGTCCATTTTGCATCGAATGAACGCAATTAGCTGAGCCTGAAAGAAAATATGAGAACAGTCGATGCTCCAAAAAGTCTTTAAGTAATAAATGCTTTTGAATGCTTCTTGCCTAATTGACCCTTTGCTATGAGAAGGTGTGAACATAATGATTGTGAATACACGCAGTGTTTCTTGCTACTCTTGCCGAATAGGATTTTGAAATTTATTTTTAACTTCCGTCAGCAAAAATATTTGGTATATATCGAACTCATGCAAAATAAAAGCATTTTCAGCTTTTTCAATTCATGGAATTGAATATAAAACATATTGCTAAGCTCCAAAATTCAAAATAAATAAATACAAAGGAGCAAACATATGCGTAGGAAGCGGGGGCAGCCCCCAGTGAAAAATGAGGGGGCGGAAACATGCTCGCCCCACTTCCAGGGTCTGAAAACCCCTTTCTTGATTTTTCCAAATCTCAAAAAAAAAACAAAATTTCCAGCGCGCTTCGCCCGCCGCAAACTACAATATAGGAAGCATTAGTTCTCTCTTGTAACTCAGTTTGCTAAGCTTTTCGGAACTCTGGAAATGACAAAATCGGATATGTATCATATGTGATACCACATCATCAACACCGGCAGATGCGTTGCTGTTTTTGTTAACTGTCTGTTGCAAAATTCCAAATTTTCTTCAGTGAAAAGCTCTTGATTTTGAAATACTTTGTTTCATAAGGACAACAAAGTTTGGGAAACTTTTGAAATTTCATCGGGGAGTGTCGGTTCGTAGGCCTTAGATAAGCAACAACGCAACAACGATTTAGTCGGCGTGCAATTATTCTCAGATTTACCACAAATATATGAAGAAAGTGCAGATTCTTCAGTAATCCCCCAACTCTTTAAAATTCATTTTAGGAAACCCAGAATCCAAAGCTTTCTCCGGCAAAATCTCCATATCTACATATATTTATTTAAAAGGGGAAAAGTTTCGGGCCCTTCGCGTGCCGCAATAGGTGTCTACTTCAGTGGTGTTCACACTTGGAGGAAAAATCCGAAAACATAGCTACTACTGCCAAGCCCGAAATATGGCATTTCCTGCTGTCTGAGGGGTCTCCATTTTTCCCACTTTTTCTGTACGCTTCGCACCAAATGAAGATAGTGTTTCGAGCAAAACTCCATATTCCAGGCAGGAAATCACCGCACTCAAATGCCCTCACTTACTTACTATCAGATACCTTTAAACACTCTCAGTTGAGTAGTTTGAGTAGATAGAATCTTTAGTTATTGAAGTGTCAAAATATTATCAATGTCCAATGTTACAGAGCAGTGACATAGCTAGTGGAGGCATAGGGCGATTGCCCCGTGGCTCGAAAAGGTGAAAAATTCGGAAATTTGAAATTCGAGTTACCAGTCAAATACAGTGAGGTTTTCCCAAATTTTCTTCCAATAAATTGCCATTTTTTTATATAAAAAGCTCCATTTTTGTGATTATTTATTTAGGGTGAGGTGCATGGGCAAAAATTGCCCCCCCCCCCCACCCCCACTTTCATATTGCTTCCTACGCCACTGCGGGTAAACAAGAGGGTGTCCTCTCATTTGTTCATCGCATAGTTTCAATATGTTTTTCGTTACTCTATGGACTTTGCTTGCCGAAAACCTGAAAACAATACATGTAATAACTAGAAATGTAAAAACTAATTACCTGAAAAAATGCTTCTTTTTGCCATTTTGTGTAGCTGTCCATACATCTTGAACATAGTGAAGCAGGAAGATGTGATTCCGCAAATTTTCACTTGACCAAAAATTTAGAAAACCAATGGACGTTTTCCACGAGATCATGATTTAATTTCTATTATGGTCGATTTTTATTCTCGGATATTATCTCTGCTGCTTTTTATTTTGTTTTATTTTATTTTATTTATTGTCTTTTTTGTCCCCTGCCAAATCTTCTACGAAACTATGTCAGTTCGGGAGATAACTGTTTTCGGGTGAAAATGAGAAACCACCCGATCGGGAGAAAATTTGCAGCATGAATATTCATGAGCACTTAGTATGTACCTCTTCACAGTCGTCGCTTTGTTTTATAAATGTGGATATGATTTAATACAAAGTAATTGTTCACCACCACGGACAGAAATCTTAACAAAATTTTAAGAATGTACTAATGTGCACAATTGTAAGCAAGAGAAACTTGCACAACTTTCCGTAGAAGAAAATCAAACTAATCTTGCGGCTGTGTCGAGTCTATAATTTAAGCTTAAGATACAGAACGCGCAAAAATTGCTCGATATCTCAAAATTTGCCCTGTGAACTACCAAACATGACCCGGCTTTTTTGTTCCCCTGGCAACAAAGTTTCTAAATATTCATAAATATCTTCTTTCCTTAGATCAATTAAATTTTCCAGGTGTTTTGAACGTTTGTTCCCGTTTCATTTGCCGGTTAGGATCAAGGGAGAAACTTGAAAATGGCGCCACCCATGGCCGTATTTCTCCCCGATCTGGTGAAAAACCATTTTCCCCCGAAAGAGGTTATCTCCCGAACTCTATGTAATCGTCAATTGCCATTGCAGATTTAACCAAATATCCCGTTACTCTGTAGCCTACGGTGTTAATCAACTATACAAATGCCAGAACATTACATTTTTTTTAAACTTGTACTGTTTCTGTTTCCAACTCCTTCATAACCTTAACAACTTCCTTGGTCCGATTGATCCGCCATCTTTCCCCCGTCTAATTCAGGCCTACTACCCTCAACTGTACAAGACATGTCGTGGCAAGGCACTTCCACTCATTATATAAGATTTTTCCCTTATCTGTTTAGGCAGAAAAGTTGTCATACAAGGGCAAACGACTTCGCCACAAAGCTTTCCGAGAGTTGTGTAAAGAGCATTTTTCGAAGGCGTCAATCATGAATTTAGAAAAAAAAAACTACAACTATTGTATTGCGGGAATTCGGGTTTGTTTTGAGGGATACGGTGCTCGCTCGGACGTCTTACGCTTACTATTGTTATTTTAAGTTTTTGCGATGTAGATGCCAAACGGAAGTATTCATGACAAATGAAACACTTTTTAATTGCCTTTTAAATTTTAATAATGAAGATAATGAAACGTAGACTTGGTGCAAACCCTACTGAGACTAGAACTGTGCATTTAAAATCTTATCCCTGACAAAGCGTCATCTTACCCCTTACGTCAGCCCCATTTCCACTTTGTCAATTACATGCATATGGAACTAAATGGGAGACTTCTTTAGTAAATGAAGATTATCTATATTATTGTAAATTTCTTGGTTGTGGTTTTGAAATTCCCAAATGGAATTAGATGGACAACATTGAACTTTAAGTCTAGAGGCGCAAGGCCCGTAACCATAACCATATATACACGCACACACATACACACGCAGGTATATATATATATATATATATGTATATATATATATATATATATATATATATATATATATATATATATATATATATATATATATATATATATATATATATTTATATATATACACACACACATATTCCCTTATTATTTATTTTGTAAACTTTTCAAGTGCAAAAAACCCTACATATATTAAACAAGTAGTAACAAATTGTAACACTGATTCCCCTCCCTCCCCCTCCCGGTACAGGTACAATACAGCTTCGGTGAGCTATAGGTAGTGACAGTATAAATCTTCATCAACAGCAGATATCAAGGTTTGGTGTTCAATTTCCTATATTTATACCTCTAGGGAACCGCTGGGTGATTTTTCTTTTACGATGTACTAAATTAAAGAAACTGGCGGGCAGAAATTGGTAGTAGGGAATGCACACTCTAAAAATGACAAACGTGTACTATGCACCAACCCAAACTAGTTAAACGATGGAAATAAACTGTGCTAAACTGTGTCCACCGTTGAGTCAAATTTAACAAATAAATAGTCATATGCAAGGATAGTTTAGTCAAACGATTTTGACTTGTTTTGGTTTTGTGAATACTTGATCAATTCATGGGTTAATTTGACCAACGTATTTTTAGGGTGCAATATGACAAACCTTGGCCTGGATTACCGCAAGCAACGATTTGCATGTACTCCTCCGAAGGTGTGCATGTGAGAGCCGAATTGGAAAAATCACAGGAACAAGCCCAAGAGCTTATCACATCATTCCAATCAATTTCACGTAAATGCGTCACTTTTCCTGTGAATCGTCTGCCCTTTCCTTTAAACGGACCGTCCCAATAAACGTCTAGTCTACATCCCTCGCTTACTACCAACGACGATGTCCTGTCGTTCCAATCGTGCGGGACATGAGATGTGGTCTCTCCATTGTAGACGTCTAGGTAGAAGAACAAGAACAATTCTCCACCTTGTGACTGTGTTCGTAAAGTCGTGCACACATAAACCTACTGCTGTCGTACTTTCTTGGCAATTCACTTGGGTCTGGGCATCGTGCGTTGATAAGCGTAACGCATATACTAAACAGTAGAATGACGAACATCATTTTGAAACCTTTGAAAGCTGAAAATGTTGAAAAAAGAGGACAGTGTAAAGTATTTCCAAAGCTGCAAAATGATTTTTTTCTTGAAATAGATCACGATTAATACACATAAAAATTAAAAGTTCGTTTGATGATCGGGAAATTGGAAAAGGTGAAAGGAATGCTTCAGGTGTGTGGGCATTGCTATAAATAATCCACTCACTGGAACTGCTGTGACACAACAAGAAGAAGAAATCATAAAATTAAACATGAACGTAATTTATGCTTTCCGAAGGAGCCATTGATGGGCTATTTGGTAGACTTTTGGAATTATCGACTAAGCTATGCCTAACGATTCCCAATGTAGTTTTAATATAATGTAATAATATCAGAGCGGAAAAAATACACCTTAAAAACTTTCCCTTCATCGTAGTTATCGAATTGCATAGATTTATCGTAATAGACCAAGAAAGGCCAACGGTCAAACGTTTAACATCAGATCACACTGATAACGTGGGGTGGCTATTTCCCTAGAAACAATGACAAACACAGGATGGTCATAATGGCTAACTCCGAACACAGATACAACTCGAAAGCAACCAAAATAACTAAAACTGTTGCACGCCATGCAAACTATTTTCCACCTTTATTACGGAAATTTAAAATATATCTTTGTAACACACGTAATGAACATGTGAGTGCTTCCTCTTTTGTTCAATTTTATATCAGAAACGAAAAGTGCATCGTGTAGGCTAATTACGACAGAAGGGAAATATTACGCCGAGAAAAGTTTCCCTTTCTCGTAAAGACAACATTTCATACATTTCTCTTTATAAAAGAGTTCAACGGTCAATCGTTAACGGCAAGTTTGTGTGGTTACGTCGAGCGCTGAGTGGGAAGACTGTGGGCACTGTGTTGATCTGAAACCTTACGGTTCATTTCGAGCATACCATTTGCCAGCGGGCACGCACTTGCACTGCTTACTATCCATGACTGAGCGAAAATACAAGAAATGCGACAAATGAAATCTTAGATTGTACACCTAATGTAACATTTCAATGCACTCCCCTATCCCCGTGTAGAACGTTTATGCCGGCCGAAGTAATAGTTCAAGGGATTGGCCCCTCCCTTTTGTTAATTATTAAAAAGTTAGATGTCCTTAGAGGTAATCTGTGCCACCAGGGAGATAGAAGCTACCTTTTCAAATAAAGTTTGGAATTTGACCAAAATTTGCCCATTTTTACGAATTAAAAGAAAATTGGCAACACTGAGGAGCCTTGTAAATTTGGTATCCTTACATGCAATCTGGCGCCACATATGCTATCTTTTAAAATTAAATCTAACTTACTAAAGTGTGGCAGTATTGGGCTATAGGTTGATTTTTATTTTTTATTTATTTTTTTTATTTTTTTGTTTCAGCTAATCGGTCTGCCCAAACACATGGGATCCTTGTAAAGTTCGATGAAACTTGTAAAGGCGTTGTGGCCAGTATGTTTTGTATTGCCATCCTCTCAGTTCAGAAGGGATTTTTGCCGGTCAATGAAGTTGCTCGAATTTATGCCTATCATAATCTTATGTCGCAAGGAAGTAAAATAGTTTGTAGAATGCCCTGAATTATACCAGCTCATTTTCCGACGATTATTTTTTTTTACATTACCATTTCATCCAGTGTTAGTGGTTAATTTTATCTGGTGATTTTCTGACCATTTTATAACTTACTCATTTTTGTTTTATTGAAGTTTAAATATTACTGCCAACTAAAGCTCAAAATAATGATTGCTTAGATTCTACTTACAAGTCGGTGGGAAGTTCCGTTTCCGGCGGCTTTCTAAGTGGTCGTGATTTTTCCAATTTTTCTGTACCCTCCGCTCCAACAAATGGTGGCGCTCCGCTAGGTTTTTCGGGCAGAATTAGATATTCCATAGGCGTAAGAAGCGTGGATCTGGGGGCGACCGTTCCCAGTTAAAAACTAGGGAGCTGAAGCATGCTTCCGCTCTCCACTTCCCGGGTCAGGAAACCCCTTTTTCATTTCCAAAATCTCAAAATGGCAAAATTTCTTGCAAAATACAATATAGCATGCATCATTCCTCGCTCATAATTCAGTTTAGTAAACTTTTCAGAGCTCTGTAAATGACAAAATCTGATGTTACCGGATGTGACGCCACATCATCAAGAGACACCGGCAGCTATATTACAGTCAAGCACAGTGCGGTTTTCCCAACTTTTCTTTCATAAAACTCCTGACTCGTCCTAAATAAAAGCTCCATATTTGTAACTATAAGTTTTAAAAAAGCAAATTTTCCCACGCGCTCCAACCTGCAACCCTTTACACAGTAAGTGGTCACTCATAAAACAGCCAGTGTGATGAAATTCTCCTAGCCGCTACAGTGAGGTTTCCCTAAACTTTTCTTCAGTAAAGACTTTTAATTTTTAAATATTTTCTCTACAAAAGAAAACAAAGTTTCGTGAGCTTTTTGAATGTCTTCAAGAAGTCACATTCCGCACTCCTTAGATAACATTATGTAACAACACCGATCTTCAATCGACATACTATCTCAGATATATGCTAAAGGGAAACGCAGATTCTTCGATGGTCCCCCATATATTCAAATATCCTTACAGGAAACCCTGAATTTAAACTATTTTTTGCATTACAACCTTCATATTTACAAATGTGTAAAAGGGCCCAAAGTTTAGACGTGTGCAGTACAACAGTGTTCTGCAAACTTAAGAAAAAAATCATTTTTTTTAATTAAATAAAAGTGTTCTTGCTCGAAGAAAAAGCGAAAGATTTAGCATCAAAAAAATGTAACTTTTGTTCAATGGTGGTTGGGAGAGGTTCATGGCCCCAAATCGCCCCCCCCCCCCACACACACACACTTTTATATTGCCTCCTAAGCCACTGAGATATCAGACAAAGAATAACCGTACGTCCCTATTACCCTTTTTCTTTAAGTTCACCCCCCCCCCCCTTTTTTTAAATGTCTTGATCGGCGCCTGCAAAACCTCTATAATTTTAAATTTCTAGACTCGAGGTACATTTTTAGCAAATTTGAGCAACGCGTCTTATTCAAAATAAAAACAAACTCACACTCACCACAGATACTATAACGGACATTTTCCTGTCACAGTTGACTGTTTCACGGGAAGGATAATGAAAAATGGGCGTGGATCATAGGTGGGCGGGAAGACGGGCATCTCCTATTATGGAAGGGGGAGGGGGGGGCATCGCCAAGAAATCCCCTCCTACTCTTTAAAAGTGATGGAAACAAAATCTGTGATAAATTAGGCCTCAGAGATTAAAATATAGAATGTTCCCTTCCTGACTTAACGCCGACATCGTCGAATTTTACTTTTCTATAATACAAGTTCGTAGCCCATGGATATTCATGTGTTTTCCGACGAGTAAGAATTACTCAAAATATATCAGATAATCACCAAGTATTTAAGAGAATGGAACCCGAGGTACGGAAGATGTTTCCTGAAATTGAACTTCTGTTGCGATTGTCGTTAAGTTACTCCGGCTAGTTCATGCACAGTTCAACGTACGTTCAGTGCACTGAGACGCAAGACTTGGCTCAGAAGCACAATTACGCTTTCTCGATTGAACCGCCTCATGTGTGAAGTGCATAGGGACAAATTAGATGCCATAAATCCTCAACTTATGCTGAAAATTTCATCAATAATAACGCGAATGAGAGACGCAAAGTATTTGGTTCTTTCAAATTGTTTAGAAAACGTTTAGAAAACCTTTGCCAAGACACGCAAATGAAACGGCTAGGTAAAGATGGTTGTAAATAAACATGGTTGCAAACACGTTAAAGTTATACACAAAACTGAGATTTCCCATCTGTCTCCTGTTTTAATTTTTTATGATTAATTTGTCTGCTTATGCATACAAAATACCATATAATTATAAAGTATGCACCAAAACACATATTTTCACGTTACAAAATACAATTTCTCACCGTGGGAGGGGGATATCCCCCGCAAGCGCGCCAAGGGTCTGTCGCTTCTCTCGCTTCTCTCGCTTGCCTGTCAAATGGTGTAATGGTCACCGTGAAAAGTCCCCCCCCCCCCTCCCCACTTTTGAAGATGGTTTCACTCCCATGTAATCAAAGGACTTCTTACCAAATTAGAGAAGTAGAATTTTATACAGTATTAAATGGTATAATCTGCACAGCAACTTAACGTATTAAATTTTTTTTCAATTTTAAACGGCACTTTCAGGAGGATTTTTTCTCGAATGTAACATGTTGAAAAAACATTCTACATCATGTCCTCCAGGCCCTGTAGTAATATCCTGACTCTTATTTAAGATATTTTAATGAAAAGGAGTTATTATATATTTTACAGAGTCACATTAAGAATGGATCCACCATCTAAGGTTTCTTTTACATTTTTGTGGTTTTATGTCCCGTTTGTCTTCGAAATTTGATACTGTTGGAATGTTTGAATATCGTTCCACTTAGCCCTGAAATTATGTTTCACAATATGCGCGATCAAAAATTGGTTGCTTACAACTCCCTGCAGCATCATCAACATTCTTCATATATGGCAATATTAAACTAACGTTCCGTGGTGACTTCAAAGATTTCCCATAATGCAATTTATGTAAAAAATACATTGCTTTGAAAACAAGTATCTTCCGAATAGATTTTGCTATGGGAAAAAAGATTTTACCCTCTCCAACTTGTAATTTTTTTTTTCAATTTTAAAGGCAGGGAGTTTTGTCACCGAAAGATTCCTTAAATACGCAACAAATCCAGGTTCCTTGAGTCCTCAGTTTTTTCTTTAAACGGTCTAAATTTGTCTCTCTACTGTTTGTAGACTTTGATGTTGGCCAACCGCCATTTGTATGGACTACTTTGCGCATTGTTCTTGTACCGTCATTGCCACCAGGGAGCTGTTCCGTAACAGTTCCCTGATGCCACTGAGATCTCTTTCAACCAGTTCTCCAAATATCTGGATCCATGTTAAAGGAAATCGAATTGAGCAAAAAGTAGTACAATAATCGTGAATATGAGAGGTAAAAGAAAGCATCATTTATGGAAATTAATCACCGTTGGATGCACATTTTTAGCATCTGGAAATGAAGATACGTACACGAAGAAATTTACATCATGTGACCACTCTGAAATCGCCATTAATTAAGTACAATGAAAGAAATAGCCAAGGCAAAAGGTCTGCTTGGCTCTCTAAATACCGAATCCATAATAAATAAAAGTAGTCCAAACCTAGGCTTATAAGATGCAATTTTCTGGCTTTTGAGACCACGAAAGTGCAGAAATAAGCATTTTCATGGGATTATCTTGCAGTGTCAGAAATATAGCCCTTATCATGAGAATGGTCACTTGAAGAAAAGCAAATGGAAACTGCTGATTAAAACTCCTAAACCATTACCACTATGATAACATTTTTATTTTATTTTAACCTGAATGTTCTCTTCAAATGATTTTGAAAAATGCTGTTGAAGGTATTTTGATATCTTTATAAACTCTTTTTATTGTCTTTGTTGACAAGTATCCTCGACAACAACACGGCTATTTGCGCTACAATTATTGGTGCGCCCTTTGCAACATCTTTTATTGGCCGGGAGGGTGAATTTAATGTCAGTTTGTGTATCCGTAAGCTTATAATCACGCTTTGTGCGGTAGCAATTAACTTAGCACAGCGACAACATTCATTAGTGCGTATATAGCATGAAGATACGTTTCGGCAAAACCTATCCCTATATTACGGAAGATGACCCTTTGCATCAGAATAAAGTGCAGATAGTACAGTTACTGGTGGCTGTTTCAGCATTTTGTTATCTGGGCCCAAAACAACGCTATTAATTTATATCTTTTGCCAATAACGGTTCAAGAGCAAAGTATGTTAAAAACCTAAAAAGGGCGCCGACAGACGATTTTGGTGGGTCAAGGGGGGGGGGGGGGGGGGGGGCGACCGCCCCTGACCATATGGCAGCTCCTCCACTGCACTCAGCCCTGTAAGCTGTACATAGAAGCAGGATATTATTCCAGGGTACTGCTGTTTATGTCACATGAAGGGCATTACCTCCTAGGTTATCCTTATAGAAAATAATGCTGTATATTATAACATAAACTTTATTGGGCAAACGGCGTCGTGTAAAATGACTGGGTAATTCCAACATAAGTAGAACGCTTAACCAATTAAGTCACCGAACCAATGTTTAGGATTTTTTTCTCTTTCTTTTGCACAGTTTGGGAAATAGTTTGTTAACTACTGTAAACGGCTTTTACTTTTTCATATTGCGTATCGAATAACAACTGTGCAAGACGATGTAAAATAATTCCTTGATTATAATGTTTTCCAGCCCGAGTCCGTGTCAATCGACTAAATACTGCAGTACAAATCCTATGATTCAACAATAACTTGAATACTTTATTCTAACAATCCACTCTTTGGAACTATAATTCCAACTGATTTTTGAAACGGGTGGAGAGGGAGTTACAAACCCCTTTATTGCTTTGCATGAATAGAGATATAGCTAGTATTTATATTCTGTAGTGATTTCCACCAACCATAGTCAATGACACGGGTCCTAAACTTTCGTAAGCTTCGTTCTTGACAAAGTACAGAACTTTTGTGTTTCGGAACCTTCAATCCCCTAGGAAAAGACAAATACCTAAAATACAATTTTGTTAAAACGAGGTGCGAGAAAACTGAAAACTGTACAGGCTTACAATAATACTTTCCCCAAAGTTTTAATAAAAGTTATAAAAGCAGTTAAAATCATTTAAATCAAGACCCTCCAAGACCGCCCACAACATATAAAGTTTCTGACTTAAACCAGGGAGCTGTTATTTTAAGGATTCCCGGGCTTATACAGAAAATGTGAGAAAGGCAACAGAAACCGGTCGAGGTTGGTCATCAAATGAGCCTCACGCGGCAAAATATATAAAACTAACAAATTCTTCACCTAAAGACACAAATAGTGCTTTTGTGTCCCCTTAAAATTGTTCAGAGACTTAGAGTAACGTCAGAAGCCCTTTTTACCCCACCATAACATCAGAAACCCTAACGTCAGAAACTTGCTTTACTCTACCCTATCTTTTTTTTTTTATATTGCTGGCAATCAGCAAAACATAGAATTTTATCTCCCGTCTGAGAGCCGCATGGCACCTAATTCTAGTCTGTTAGCCGGTGTAAAAAAGTACATCAATACTTTCATATCAATTAGGCAATTTAGTCGTAACATCGCAACAATATCACTTTGCAACCAAATTCATTAAAGATGATTTATTAACGGACGATATAGAAATAGCTTGTATGAATTTAAAATGAAATTATGAAAAATGTGTATGCTGCAGTTTCTTACCAAAGTTACTCGCACAAGTGCACGCCATCAAAACCATTTGACAACTTTTTCGAGGTAATATATTCGATATCAGATACTGTTGTAACACATGGACCGTCTATTCGAGTGTTTTATACTGTTGAATTATGAACAAGAAACGAAAATGGTATAATGAAATAACATCAGAGAGGAAAAAATTACACCAAAAAAACTTTCCCTTCCTCGCAGTTATCGGATTGCAGCCATCTATCGTAATAGACCAAAAAGGTCAAAGGTCAAATGTTCACGATCAGATCACATTGATAACGTGGTGTAGCTATTTCCCCAGAAACAATGACACACACAGGATGGTCATAATGGCTCATTCCGGACACAGATACAACTCAAAAGCAACCAAAATGACTAAAACAGTTGCAAGCCATGCAAATTATTTTCCAACTTTATTACAAAAATTTAATAGATATTTTTGTTACATATTTAATGGACACGGGAGTACTTTCTCTTCTGTTTAATTTTGCTTAATTTTATATCAGAAACAAAAGTGTATTGTGTAATGATGACAGAAAGGAAATATTTCCCCGAAAAAAAATTCCCTTTCTCGCTTAGACAGGATTGCATATATTTCAAGTTATAAAAGAGGTCAACGGTCACTTATTTAACAGCAAGTTTCTGTGATAACGTCGGGCGCTGAGTGGGCGGACTGTAGGCACTGTGTGAACCTGAAAACCTACGGCTCAACTGAAGCATACCATTTGCCAGCGGGCACGCACTTGCACCGCTTATTATCCATGACTGAGTGAAAATACAGGAAATGCGACAAAGGTATTTTTAGATTGTATACACGTAACAGAACATTTTCAATAAGCTTTGCTATACCTGTCTAGAATGTCTATGCCGGCAAGGGAAAGAGTTTAACGGAGGGACCCTCCCTTTTGAAAAAGGGTAGGTTTCCTTGGAGGTAATCAGTGCCTACAGTAAGATACAGAGGCTGCTTTTTTAAGTGAAATTTTGAATTTGAACAAAGTTTGCCATTTTTTGAGAATTAAAAGAAAAAATGGTATCACTGAAGTGACCTGGCAAAGAGAATCCTTTCCCTTTGAAAATTTTTGAGAAATTTGGTGTCCTTACATGCAATCTGATGATATATATGCTATCTTTCGAAATAAAATCTGTCTTACTAAATTAACAAAACATCGAATTATCAAAACATAGATTTTAACCTCCCGCCTGATGGCACCTAATAAGAGTCTGACAGGCGGTGTAAAAACCAGATTAATACTTTAATATCACATAGGAAAATTAACAGTACCACACTGAAAACATACATTAATCAAACGCAAGCTTGACTAGCAATTTTTTAGTCCAGCAATTAGTCAAGACAGATTGACTAACATTTTCAGTTTTTTTCACCAATAATCTTTGATGGCAGAAGCTGTACTAACCCGTAGTAGGGAACGACTAATTCCCTTTGCTTGACTAACAGTAAATGTGACGCTGGACTAGTCTGAGTAGACTCCTTGAATTCAAAAGCCTGACTTACTCAAGTGATGGACTAACTTATTTAGCTAGACTAGACTATTGGTACCCTGATGCCAAAGAGATCTCTTTAAACCCGTTCTCCAAAATATCTGGATCCATGTTGAAGGAAATCGAATTGAGCAAAAAGTAGTACAATAATCGTGAATATGAGAGGTAAAAGAAAGCATGATTTCTATCAAAGTGAAGGTGTGAAAATAATTAGGCCCTCCTGATAACCACTCAGCCCTGTAAGCTGTACATAGAAGCAGGATATTATTCCATGGTACTGCTGTTTATGTCTCATCAATGGCACTACCTCCTGGGTTATCCTTATAGAAAATAATGTTGTATATTATAACATAAACTTTATTTGGTAAACGGCGTCGTGTAAAATGACTGGGTAATTTCAACATATTAAGTAGAACGCTTAACCAATTAAGTTACCGAACCAATGTTTGGATTTTTTTTTCTCTTTCTTTTGCACAGTTTGGGAAATAGTATGTTAACTACCGTAAACGGCTTTTACTTTTTCATATTGCGTGTCGAATAACAACTGGAAAGCCTGACTTACTCAAGTGATGGACTAACTTATTTAGCTAGACTACCCTATTAGTACTGGCTAGATTAACGTTTTGGCGCCAATTTCCATTTCTTTTTTACATTGTTACATGCAGATTCACACACAACGCGGACAATGTAGAATACAGTACACAGTGCATGCTTGCACAGGCAGTGTAAAATAGCAATGATGCGGTTTACATGCAATGCATACAACACTGCACATTGGAAATATACTGTACAGTCGCTGCAGTATACCGTCAGTTAATAGACGACCATTGGTTATTGTTTACGAGGGGAACTTCAAGATAGCAGGCGAGTCAAACCTTTCGTGATTTTTGGCGATGTCCTCACACGGCAGGCGGTAAGCTGTCTTAAAATGTTTCAGTAATTTAAAAGCTAGTGGACAGCTGGGCCCTCGGGTTTTTGTATATCCCGTTCCATTGTTTTTTCGTGCGTCCAGTACTTCGTGCTTTACATATCAATGTTAGTAATACCAGTATCATAATGATGTTATATACCGACGGTGGCCTATTAGTATGAGCCCTGGCCTAACGTTGTATTGTAAATATGATAGTTCATGCCAGGCTGCGTTATATCAAGGACTAAAATCTATTTGGAATGTTCAAGTGAAAGAAGTTCCCATAGATTGTTACAGTACATGAGAGATTGCTCAGCAATTGTTTTTGTACCAAGCGTGAATGTGTAATTAGACGAATACTCTCTTTTCAAGTTCCCCAAACAATGAAATTCAATATTTTTCACTACAAGACCTACAGTTAGGCCAACCATTGATAGAGGTACAGAATATCATCAGCTAAATATTCTTCCCGAAAGCAGAGAAATTTTCTATATGACAGACACTGAATGATATCCCTGGAAACTGTACAATGTTTGTCCCTGGACCTTGACAGTAGATTATTGCAACTATTTGGACATTGGAGTTTGATTTGTTACGAGGATGCTGCAACACAACGTCCATCTGGCTTTTCTAACATACTTTTAGAAAAAGACAAGTATGAAACCTATATGAAAACAATGAGTACTTTTTTACTACATGTCCATGAAAACGAGAAGTCCTATTCTAGCGAACTGATCAAACATCCTTGACTAACATAGCATAATCATGACTAACATTTGTCTGAATAACTGACCGTAAGTTAGTCAAAAAAGGCAACCGCTTGATTAACCAAAACTTAGTCATATGTTAGTCAAGCACTCCATTTACATTAGTCAAGCATGCTGGACTAACTGGCCTGGACTTACTATAAATAAGTCAATCTAATTAGTCAAGTTGGATTGACTAATGACCTGTTAGTCAAACACGACACCAGTTTGACTAACTTTTTTTTAGTCAAGCGAGTAGTTTATGTTTTCAGTGCATCACAACAATATCGCTCCCGAACCATTCAAGCTGAATTATTAGAAAAGATAGTAGAAATAACTTGTGTGAATTTAAAAGAAAACATGATAAATATGTTTATTCTACATTGTCTTACCGAGATAACTTGCGCAAGTGCACGTCATCAAAAGCTTTGAACAACTTTACCGAGGAAACATATTCACTATTATATGATGTTGTAACCTTTGTGCAGTGCACGTGAGTGTGTTTCATTGCTGAATTATTAATAAAAAAACGAAAATGGTAGGCTTTTATATAATTATGTCAGAGGGGAAACATCACACTTTAAAAACTTTCCCTTACTCGCAGTAATCGGATTGAATACATTTATCTTAATAGGCCAAAAAGCTCAGACAACGATCCAATGTTTAACATCAAATCTCAATGGTAACGTGGGACAGCCGTTTTTCTAGAAACAATAACAAACACACAGCATGGTCATAATCCGGACCCCAAAACAACTTGAAATAACCATAATAACTTGTACAGTTGCACGTCATGCTAAACATATGCCATTTTTTTTTTTTTTTTTTTTGGAAATTTAATAGATACCACTGTAACATATGTGATGAACACGTGAGTACTTCCTCTATTGTTTAATAATATATCAGAAGCAAAAAGTGTATCGTGCAATTACGACCAAAAGGAAATATGACGCCTTGAGAAATTTCCCTTTCTCGTAAGGACAGAATTGCATATATTTCTTGTAACAAACTTTTGTTTATAAAAGAGGTCAAGGGTCAATCGTTTAACAGCAAATTTCTGTGGTAACGTCGGGTGCTGAGTGGGCGGACTGTGAGCACTGTGTTAACCTGAAACCTTACGGTTCATTTCGAGCATACCATTTGCAAGTGGGCGTGCCAAGTACTTGTGCCGCTTATGATCCATGAGACCATGACTGTGCGAAAATACAAGGGATGAGACAAAGGAATACTTGGATTGTACACCTAAATGGACCTTTTCAATGCGTTACGCATTATCTAGTTACCATATCTGTAGCACTCTCCCCCTTTCTTGAAAATACTACGTCAGAATGTTCAATTGATGTCAAATATTTTAAAATTATGTTTGTAGGAAAAAAGTACCCCGCTGGCTTCTGCTTAATGGAGTTAGATTGGCTGTGTTCTAAACCTGTAAACGTTAATGATATTACGTACAGTTGCGTGAGTACTAATTTTTACATAAAACCCATGCTAAAAAGTTGGGCAAAACTTTACTGAAAAATAAAATTGAAATATACTGCTTTGTATTGAGATATGTGTGGTTTACTTTTATTCATTCTATTACTTCAAGTGATGATCTCCTTACGTTACACTTTGTATTCATATCGTAACTTTGCATTTTATTCCGATAGGGGTTGCAAGTTGTCCATCGCTGTCCTGTACTTTGCATAACCAGAAATCGTATTTGCTAGGGATATTTGATCTTTATATCTTGGTGAATCCAACAATTGCTAGTGATGTCTGTCCTAATCGTTGAACATCGCCAAGGTTACCGTATAAGTTCGCTCTTCAGTAGGGCTCCCAAAATAACTCACCTAGGGCTTGCAATGTTAAAATTTGAATATCATGAAAAAATGAATTAAAAACTTTCTTGGCATCACAAATCGGAGGATTTGTATTGAGGTGAAGGACATTAAACGGATACTAACTAATACGGCGTTCCCACGAACCCACCGATGCCCGGTGTTGCATCGTCCTTGAGTTTACGATTCAACCGCAAATAAGCTCGGTGTTTTTGATCCGTGTCCCTACGAGTTGAACCAGGGTTAACCCAGAGAGGCATAGCCGTGCTGCACGCAAGCGATGAAGTTAACCACCAATGAAATAAAAGCCAGCATAGGCTGTGCACCAATAAAAGGGAAGCAAGCATGCCCGTTGAGTGCTGTGCTATACAAAATTAGTGTTGAAAACTTGTGGGGTATTTCCCACATTATGAACATGTAGTCTACACCGTACCCACGTACAAAGCTCCTTTGGGAAGAAAGGAAGCAAAGCGGACAACAAAGCAATATCATTGTAATTCATACGAGCATAATTTTTGGGAGTGTACCCGATATTCATAAGTTTTTTTATTTTTTATTTTTTATTTACAAGGGTCAGTGGTAACATCAAGGTTCATTATTTATAGGATTCGTTTTGAAGCCAAATCCTCACGTTCTGTTTTGTACGGTTTTGCATGGTCTCTCGAGATATGCGGTGTGTCACACCTGATAAACCTGATGAGGTTAGGTTAACGTTAGAGACAGTGAGGCAAGGTTAGGGTTAGAGCCTCGAGACTTACCGGTATATACATACATGATATTATGGCACAAATTTCGTGTTTCAAAAGGTTACCGGTACCTGCTCATAAGGTCCTTTATTCATAATCGGGAAAGCAGATTCCTTATTTATAATAGCAAAAGTTCAATATTCATAATTGGAAATAAAGGTCCGATACATGAAGTAGAAAGAACTGTTTGTTATTGATGATTAGAAAAGGGGTTACATACTCATGACAGGAAAAATGAGTCATAACAGCGGACTGAAAGGGGCCAAGGGACATTTATAAGCTTTAAAGGCTACCTGTATCTCGTAACTTGCGTAGTTCCTCTGTGGCTGCAGCCCACTTAGGCTTCCGCTCCTAAGATTTTTTTTTGCGTAGAGATGAGCTGAACGAAAACACTTCGTTCGCGCCGCGGGCTAGTACGGTATCTCATGGCAAGGGGACCCGTCCTTAAATTTGACAGGGTAACTTTTTACTTAGAATAATGATGAAACCCTTATTTTATCGGTGATTATACATATCGAAACTAGCAAACTCATTGGAGTAGGGGTCAGACTGTGGCACGGGGGTAGTCTACCCCCCCCCCCCCCCATTGCCGCAAAATCTAAAATTCGGGCAGAATTTGGAAAAATTCGGACCGCCACTAGGGATTTAAAAATGGCACGGTTTTGAGAAAATTCCTAAGCGTGCCCGGAATCTTAAAAAAAACATGCCCGAAAGGGAACACCCGTTCTAGTCTTGGTAAAATAAGTATCATGAAAAATCAACAAGAATCCAGAAATTCGCTTTACATTCGAGCAGCGAAAAAAAAAACTATTTTTCGAGAGCTTTACATCAGCTTTTTTAAAACACAATGCCCGAAATTGTCGAATATCCAAATTTTTTTCAAGTATTTGCCCCAAAATGGAAAAGTGTCATGGTCAGGGTAACACATTTACGAAACTAATGAAAGAGATAAAAACACATTTTGGATGGCTGACTCTTTAAAAGAACAATTATCCTTCTGCATGTTTTAAATCTTGCGCACACATAATGGAAAAAATGGCTCAGTATTCTGATACTTTCAAATCTTGTCAACCTTGCCAGAAAACAGGAAACGTTATGTTCAAAGTAAAATTTTCACAAAAATGGAAACGATTACAAAGATTTGTCGCAGTCGAGACATTCTCGGATAGCTTTTGATGTAAACAAAAATTTTAAAACGTGTCATTTAGTGATAGGCTTCCACCTCTTTTTTTTTTATTTTTCATTTTTTTTTTTATTACAGAAGGGTCTTCTCCCAAAATGGTAGCACCTTGTTTACCAGATTCGTAACAAATCCTAAAATTTACCTTCCAAAATATCAGCACTGGTACACTTACCAGTGGTGTAGTCAATTCGGGAGAGTCCGAGTCAAGAGTCCGGCAATTTTCAACTCTCAAGAACTCGAGTTCGGACTTGGACTCGAGTCCTTGTGTTATCTCAATAGAAAAACAATCAAGCTCTGTCCGAGTCCATCGAAGTCTAAAATCACGTTTCCGAGTCCGGAATCGACTACAGTCCTGAACCTTAAAAAGTTTTTCATTTAATTCAAGTCCAGGCTCTCGGACGATGTGTCTGCAATAGTACAATAAGCAGGGGTGGGGCCAGCAGGGAGGGGGAGGGGGGCCATCCGTCGGGGGCACTGCCCCCCCCCCTTCGGGGAAAGTCGGCGGTTTCGTCGGGGAGCCCTAAAAATATAAAAATAATAAACCTACATTTACAGAAATTACTGGGTGGGTGTTTTGAACATTTTTTTTGCTTTGTAATGCTATTTTAATTGTTAATACATATCGGAATCGATTTTCAATCACTTCTTCTTAACTCTGTTACACCTCATTCCATGTACCTTGTCCTATCCAATCCCCCGTCGGGGAAGGACGACATTTTTGGGGGGAGGCCTAAAAATGACAAACTTAAAGGACTGAAGTTACTGGATGGACGATCATGAACTGTTTTTTTCCTTTATCTGTTTGTGAACTTTTTTTCTTTTGTTCTTTTGTAACACTATTTTAATGCATGTCTGAATCGGTTTTTCATCACCTCTTACTATTTCTGCTATCCCTCATCCCATCTTCAATCCGTGCGCGCAAGGTCAAGTCCCCGTCAGGGAAAGACTGACCTCCCCCTATTGTTGAGAAAATTCAATTTCGTCGGGACGGCTTTATCTAGAGGCCCACAGTAAACGATATGGGCCTGATAACTTCACTCACCCGGGCCAGGGAGCACAGCTCTCTGCCCTGACGATTTTCTTGATTTTGCTTACTCGAAGACAATATTCTTCATGAAAACTCACAATTCCAAATTTTCCTTACGTGAACGGACGAGTGGTTGTTCATGTGCATATAGTGCCCAATGGTCTGCCATCTGACCTGCCCCGACAGCCAAATTCTGGCAACGGTAATGAAAATCGGCCATGACGTCGTTTCGAGCCACAAATAATGATATACAGCAGCGTGAGAATGTCTCTCTATGAGTCTGACTGAAAATTTATTTGAAGCCACTTTGTAACGTGACATATTTTCAAATACTTTGGAAGTAAAATCATTTACAGTCTAGAGTTCGGGCAGTCAATAAAAAAATTAATCCATTTAGTGGATCTTGTAATTAAATACGAAGATTCCTGGTAGAGTAAAAAATATTATTTTTATATCAATTCCGTTGCATAGTTTTCCCCGACAAGACCAATACAAGACCAAGACCAATACATCTAAACGTAGCATTCCCTTTTATCTGATAATTTTCTGATCACTTACTATGTTATTTTTTCTATTGAAGTAAAACTTAAAGGAAAGATCAAAAAAGGAATACTTCATTTCTAGTTACAAGTCTGGGAAATGCCATTTCCGGCTGTCTGAGGGGTTAGATTTTTTTTAAATTTTCTGTGCGTTCCGCGCCAATGATGGTGGCGCTCCGCTTAGATAGTGTTTTGGTGGAACAGATTACTTAACAGAACAATGCATTCTTGCATATTATTCTCCGATTTGGGGCAATATAATACAGTGAAAATTTAATTCCGAAAGAGAGCTCAAAATAATGACTACTTTGCTTTTTAGTTACCGGCCCGGGAAATGCCCCTTTTTGCTGTCTGTGGTTCTCAATTTTTCAAAAATATCTGTGCGTTTCACGTAGATAGTCTTTCGGTCAGGATTACTTTTTTCGGACAAAAAAGAAAACAATTCTGCTTCTCCCAAACTGAAACGCTCCCACGCGCCTATTTCAATATATCAAATATAAAACTTCAAATATATGGGAAGCCAAAATTTCCCAATGTGGTCCGAGGGCCTTCATCTGCCTGATGATATTCAGTAACCCAACAAAACTACAGGGGGGGGGGGGGCAGGACAATTTCATTGGGTTTTCAGTTGTTCCACATCGCACGCAAGTTCAGTCCGATCTCATTTATGTTTTAAATTAGGTATTTCGGCAAAACAGTTTAGTTTCTTTTCATGTTTTACTGAAGTGAACTTAGTTGCAAACAAAAGCTGAAACTTATGATTGATTGTATTCTACTTTCAAGATTGGGAAATGCAATTTCCGGCTGTCTGAGGGTTGCGATTTTCAAAATTTTCTGTAACTTCCGTGCCAACTTATGGTGGCACTCCGCTTAGATAGTCTTTCGGACAGAATAAAAGATTTTCTGCCATTCCAAAAATGCCCCTTTTCAAACTATGCCGTACATGAGCTAGAGGCTGGATCCTCCTTTGGCTATATACTCCTAAACACATGCTGGTCCTGTGGCACTGACGGGCGCCCACAAGAAATTTTGGCCTTTTCCAAGAAGTTAATAGGTAGGGTCTAATGGCATGCATCTTCTAGCAGTGGTCCATAGAAAAACAACTTCACTCACATGTTACTTACCAACAGACGTTCTTCGTACTAAGGGTACTCCTTTTTTAAGTTCTTCATTTTATATAAGAATTGATTCGCGGCATTCTCTCTGCCATCTTCGAGTATATAAGAGAGTTCCTAGCCCAATCCATTCTAATGAGGGATGCGTTCTCGCTCCAAAAGTACTTTTCTCCCCTCCCGAACATTCCTTGTATGAATTTGAATGAAATTATTATTATGTTTATTCTGCATTGTCTTAACGAAGTAACCCGCACAGGTGAACGCCATCAAAACCATTAGACAACTTTTTTGAGTAAATATATTCGACATCAGATACTGTTGTAACACATGTGCCGTTCATGTGAGTGTTTCATATTGTTTAATTATAAAAAGAAAAATGGTATTATATAATTATGTCAGAGCGGAAGCATTACACCTTCAGAAACCTTTCCCTACAATCAGTCGACAAACACAGGATGGTCAGTTAACTGTAATGACTCATTTTGAACACAATACAAGTCGAAAGTAACCAAAAAAACTTCCACGAATGGAATTTTCATAGATACCTTTCTTAAATATACGATGAACCTGAGAGTGCTTTCGTTATTGTTTAATTATACCGGTTTATCGAAAACGAAATGTGTATTGTGTAATTGCGACAGAAAGGAAATATTACACCGAGGAAAAAATTTCCCTTCCCCGTAAAGACAGGATTACATTTTTCCTCGTGACAAACATTTCTTGTTAAAAAGGTCAAAGGTCAATCTTGTAACAGCACGCTTCTCCGGCAACGCAGGGCTCCGAGTAGAAGTACCGTGGGCATTGTGTTGACTTGAAACGGTTTATTTCGATCATTTTATAGCCTGTCACACGCGAGATGACACGTGCTTGTAACGCGTATGACCCATCGTTTAGCTAAAGTACCAGAAATGCGACAAAGGAATGCTTGAACCATACACCTTAAGAAACATTTTCAATACGTTACGAGTGATCATTTGACAATGTCGGTGGTTTATAGAACTAAATTTACAATCTGTAGTACTCCTCCCTCTTTCTTAAAAATACTAAATATAAATTTCAAGTTAATTTCAGTGTCAAATATTTTAATTGTAGTCGTAGGCCTCCGTCAGTCAAGATGACCATGGATGAACTTGGTTCCTAGTTGTCTCGCATTGTCGCTGCTTTCCCAATCCTTTTAGTTGTAGGCTATAAACATTAAAAACTATCACCTCGCTAGCTGTGGCTTAATTCGGTTAGAATATGGGTGTGGTATAACACTTTCTTGACATCTCAAATCGGAGGTGTAAAAGGGATTTTATGGAAGTCTACTAAATCGACTAACTAATAAATATTTGACTTTTTCTCGGGATACACAAGTGTGAAACGTTTGATCCAGGTTAGGAGCAACTGACATAACCAGAACCTCCAGACACTGAAGGTTCACGACACATGCCTTTAAAGATGGGGTGTTACAAAAAGGGGCACAAGCTAGATAGAACAGGTGTGTTTGACCCCTTAGCACCTCGCTCCCGAACTTGAAAGCGAATGAAAGACAAAAAAGTAGCCCGACCCTTCGTTTCACAGGTGAAGCTGTCGTCAATCGGTGATCTCTCCTTACAACTCCTTACAACTCCTTACAACTCCTGTTACCACTGAATTTTGACAACAAGCCGATTGTGAAGAAGCTTGTTACTCCAACGAAGTTGAAGCAAGGTGATTATTACAATAAAATACGACGAATGTAGAGTTTTTGTACTTGGCAACCCCGTTTTTCATTATTTTTCACAAATTCTCACCATGTTTGTATCGGGTATGATCCATTGCTTAGCTAAAATACAAAAAATGCGACAAAGGAATTCTTGAATCATACACCCAAAGCAGTGGCGTATCCACTGGGGGGTGGGGGGGGGGGGGGGCTGGGGGCCTAGGCCTCCCAGATTTTCTTCATCCCCCTCCCCTCCCCCCAATTTTTTGCGTCCTGATAAAGTAATTGAAAAAAATTAAATGTTTGAACGGAAATAAACTTTGACGTATTCCCTTCAAAACAGAATAAAATTAGTAAAAATTAAGAAAAAAAAAAAAAAAACACGGAAGAATGTGTGTAAACACATTTTGTGCACACGTATGAAATAAAATAATAACTTCAAAATGCCTACTTTCACTTAATTAGATACCGTTTGTGATCTGCACAGTCGTTTATTGCATTTCACTTCGAAGATGAAACGAAAGTCTCGACGACAAACTTTAATGTGACTTTGTTAGGTTAAGACCCTTTCTGCCTTTCGGATGGCTGATTGATTTACTGAAAATAAGGCAATCGTACACTGGAGACCACTCTTACACGACCATTCTTATACTTACTCATACAAAAAATATGCCTTAAGCAGGTAAGGATAAGATACTGACTTCGGGTAATTCTTCCCTTCCATCCTTAACAAGTTGGCCTAGGCATATGTCGTGCCTCACTCCTGTCCATGACAAGTGCCGCTGTAGGACGATTTTTTTTCAACAAACCTTTTTTTAACAGTTGGCACTGGCATCCGGGGGATTTGTAAAATGTCCACAAGGTCCTGATTTCATGTGTTTCCCACATGATCCATACTTCTGCTTTGCGGTTGAATAATTTTGAGAGATTTATTCGTAGTATTTTAATTTTGACTACGTTATGTACCGATGAACAAATACTGCACCATTTTGCACATTGTCTCTTTGGTAGTATGTATGTCTCTTGTAAAATCGCTACAAAAACTGAAAATATTTTGATATTTGTCATGCTCCCCAACAAGGGAAAATCCTAAAACTTAGGCCTATAATCAGTTCAAAGTTTTGCCAAACATAGCACCATTTTGCATCTAGGAAATTTGACGCAAAGAAAGTTTCTCAGAGGGGGACACAGTTATTTTTGGTTTTCCTGTTAAAGGGTAAGGTAGTGTCTTAGGTAAGCTGAAATCCATTCAAATATTCCCCCATTTGCGGCTGGGTACATAAAATTTAAAACACGTGGGAAGTGCCGTTTTCTTGCCATCTGGAGGAGTTTTAAAGCCAAACATTTTCTTGTACGCTCCGCGCCAATCGATGGTGGCGCTCCGCTTAGATTCAAATATTGCCGCATTTGCGATCTACCTCTTTCTGAAGTTTACAAATTTTCCTAAGGGAAAGGGAGATACCGGTTCCCTTTAGTCTCACCCCCCAGGCCACAAATCAGAAGTGACCAGTTTGGGGTCCTTAAAAAGTGTATAGATTACCATTTTTCATAGATTCATTTTTTATTCTCATTATTTGAGAAGTCGCAGACATGAGATTCGTATTTCAAGGCTGGGTACATTCAGCTTAAAACACATGGGAAGTGCCGTTTCTGGCCATCTGGAGGGGTTGTAAAGTCCAAAATTTTCTTGGACGCTCCGCGCCAACCGATTGTGGCCCTCCGCTTAGATAGTCTTGCCGTGCCTGACCCTCGGAGTTACTAGGTCCCCACTTGTTACCAACCCCCCCCCCCCCAAAAAAAAACCTCATCCTGACTACGCCACTGACCAAAAGAGACATTTCCAATACGTTACGAGTGATCATTTTACAATGTCGGTGGTTTATAGAACTAAATTTATAACGTGTAGTACTAAAAATACTAAACAGAAATTTTAAGTTGATGTCAGTGTCAATATTGAAACTGTAGTAGTAGGTCTTCGTCAGTCAACGTTACAGATATTTTACGCTCACATTCGTTAGAACTATTGTGAATTTAACTGGTGCCGGTAATACCTGTTGTAGTGGTTACTCATTCCCAAATTACCTTACTATTTCGCTCTTATGTTAGGGTTTCCATAACTTTGCTCACCTACAATGTTAAAAAAATTTTCTGTAAATTTCCATAATTTTTATGGCAAATTTTTTTTCCAACCAAATAATGTTTTTTTTTTTTGTACAGTCAGACTGTAATCATGAAAAAACATTAAGGGTTTGTTTTTTTCTTTACAGTTTTTTCATGTAAATTAGTTTACAAAAGTCTACTGACAAATCGAAAAACAGAATTGTTCTGTTTTGTTAACCTTAATTTTATGTGAATTTACAGCCTACTGTTTTCATACCCGACGTTTTAATATTTATTATAATATTGCTCTTTTACCTTTCATATGTTATTACGTTACATACACTTCACCATTACGTTGATCAGGTATTTGCATATCAACGTAATGTGTCGTTGCGAAGTTGTTTTCAATCAAATCACATTGAGGATTCTTTGGTGTCATATTGTTGTCAAGTAGACTGCTATCTCTAGGAACTTTGTAATTGGAAAGTCACATTTTTTGTACGATATAGTAATTGGTTTTAAAATAAATATGACAAAGAATGCAAATACATTGGTTGCAAACATTTTCAGACATGGTAAACAATAAGTTTATCACTTCCTGATTAAAAAACGCCAAAGAAAATATTATTCAAAGCAACAGCAATCATTGTGTTAGGAAAATGCCTACAAAATCAGCTCCACCCATTCATGCAAAATGAGATTTACGTCATAAAGTGGTAAATTTACACACTCTTTCAAGTAAATTTGTGAAACGTTTTTAATTTGCTCAGATCAAGTGCATGAGCGCCTGTGGCGATGAGTTGACATCAGTATACCAATTGTCAGTGCTCTGAAATAAGGCCCTTACAATTTTTCTTCACTTAAAAATGTGTGTCAAAACACCAGTTGAGTTATATTTATAACTAATAACGTAATAACTAAGTATGCTTCTATAATAAGTTAATTTTCAAATAGGGCCATAAATTTGCCAAAAATGTTTTTTTTTTTTTAACTGAAGCTTCGCAGAACGATGCATGTTATATATTGAAAATTTTCTGGCTATTTCTTATTTGTTTGTTTTGGGCTTGTTTTTGTTTCTTTTTCAGCTTAAACACAAAATGAATGTTTGTTAAATGACAGTATATTTATGTGAAATCAGAAAAATACAAAATACTGTTAAAGTTTCTGTAAATTTACAGAAAATTTTAAAAAAGCAGTAAAATTTGGTTAAAAAAGCAGACAGAAATGGTTTTTCAAATAAACAGAAAATACATGTTAAACAACCTTTTTTTATTGCAGCAATACAAAGTGTCTGTAAAGATACAGATCTCTATTAAAAGTAAAATACAAAAAGTTTAAGTTAAAAAAGTCTGTAAATTTACAGAAATTTTTAACAGTGTACGGCTTGCACTGGTAAAATTTGAATATGCTAAAAATAAAATAAAATAAAAGAAAACACTTTTTTGACATCTCAAATCGGAGGAGTGCCGTGAAGGGATTATATGAAAGTCTAATTAATCAACTAACTGACAGACATTAGACTTTTCTTGGGATACACAAGGGTAAAACGTTTGATCCAGGTTAGGAGCAACTGCCACAACCAGAATTGCCAGACACTGAAGGTTCACGACACACGCCTTTAAAGTTGGGATGTTACAAAAAAGGGGGGCGCAAGCTAGATAGAAAAGTTTTGTTTGACCCCTTAGCACCTCGCTACCGAACTTGAAAGCGAATGAAAGAGAAAAAAGTAGCCCGACCCTTTCACAGGAAAAGCTGTCGTCAATCGGTGATTTATCCTTGCAACTGATTGTTAACACTGAAATTTGAGAAAAAAGCCGGCTAAGAAGAAGCTCGAGACTCCAACACAGTCGAAGCAAGGTGATTATCGCATAAAATGAGACAAACAAAGAGTTTTTTACACTTGGGAATCCCCTTTTTCATTATTTTTCACATTCCATGTTTCTCACTATAGCAGCTCTTTGTGGCTATGCCTATGGAGGAATGATACGGAGTCTTTGGAAACTTGAAGCTCTCGAAGTTGCCAAGTTACATTCTTGAAGTCTTTACGATAAATCTCGACGTACAGACACCGCCAAAATCAGTGTTCAATAGCAATCCACGTTTTTAAACGTGACAATGTTTTGTTGTTGTTGTTTGTTTTTCGTTTTTTTTTATCCTTTTTTTTAGTTTGTAAGCATTACAAAGGTAGCAGTAATTTCTCTCATGAGGTTTAAGGAAGTCTAGTTGGTACATCATAATTTGCTCTGAAAAGGTCACCTTAAACTGACAATATTTTATCTCTGATGACAGTGTGAAAAAATGTAGCTAAGAGAGACCTGCAGTTTCCGGAAAATGCTCTCCGCCATCAAATGGTATAATAACTCAAATAGAAACACGTTTGCTTCAGATCAGTGTAGTTTGGAAGACTGGTGCATCTATTGCACTGTTGTACGTTTACTGCGAAGCTCATTGCTTGTTTATTATTACTTTTATGCACCGGCTTACTTTTTCAAACAGATACTGATTTATATGTCTGACAGTTATAACGAACTGGAGAAAAGAATGTATAGCTTCTCTCATTGCCCCAGGGTGATCGCTAGACGCTAGAAGTAAACACAAGGTGATGTAATTAGATGATTAATTCAAACCAGGGTATCATTTGTTTTTATTTATATGTGTTTTGTGTTTATCGTTATGACTATGTAATTTTAATTACGATATCTTCTAATCTTTTCCAAGAAATCTCTAAACACAAGCTGTTGCTTGTATATCCCTTGGGTAAGTGGTTTGTTTCCAAGAATGGCGCAACATTTAATAAAACTGTTTATTTCAGCGACTGGAAACAAACGTCTAAACTATAACACTTCAATTATGACCCGTTCGTAAAAAGTGTACAATTTCCTTCGGCTACAAGAAAAAAAAAGTTGCCGTCATTTTAAAACAATATTTTTAAATTGATATGTCGAGAAGTTGTCTTCTTCCAATGATAAGAAACATCGTGTCTCGAATAACGCAGGATATTATAAATTTCATCATTTCCCATGACGGCTCCCAACGAAATTTTAACGATTTGAGTAGGGGTAATGCGTGAAATTTTGATCTGGCATTGCGATAAGAATTTGGTGGAGAGACGCAAAACTACCGCGGGAAACGAAGAAACAACAAATGTTGTTTCTCCTTTCCTAGAAACCCCCTGTTCAAAAAAAAAAAAAAACTGAAAGGTAGCCTACAATTAAACCCGAAGTCGGTAGCAAAATTTTCAATTTCCACAAGTCCTTTACCAAATTCAGTTAAAAAAAGCAGAGTAGCATGAAACATTAACTAACGCGTTTGTGTTTACACATGATGGATTTGTGTGCTGACCAGGGTATCCCCTGAAAAAAAATTGTTAGTCAGATGGAGTTTAACGGCCCAGTTCCAACCTACTGGTTCAAGTCAAGCCAGCCACGGACTTTTTTACAGTTGTGTTTCACTGGATTGTTTTCCTTACTCTAATTCTTATGCGGAGCATCACTCACATAGATTCCAAATAAATAGTTACTGTAGGCCTTAAGATCGAGAAAGGGGTTTTTAGACAGCTGTGGGAGGGACTGGAAATAGTTTGTGGCAATCGGGAATATCTGGGAATAAAACCGTGCTTTTGATAAAAAAAAATCCTTTTTGTTCATAATTAAACAGGTATCGGAGAAAATGACTAACCATCGCTTATAGCAGTATTTAACTCCACCCAAATTTTCCTTCCGAGTAATGAATGAATTTAAATACCTACAAATATGCTTGCAAGGTGGAGTATTACTGTGGAAATTTACAAGGTCTCTCGCAAAATGAATGCCTTTATGTAGCTTTAAACAATAGTTAGAGATAAAGACCATAAAAAGCTAGTATCGCTTCATTTGTATATGTTGATTATAAAGCTATATTATAAGTGCAAATTATCTTACGAAGTTATTGAGAATATGCTCAAATTGGGTTCTGCATGCAAATGGTGTATTTTGCGCAGCCCTGAACTGTAAAACTGTTTGTTAATTTACAGAACAAAAAATAAAGGGATACATAAAGATAACAGAAAAGTTTTAAATGTTGCCAGCATTTTTTTCTGTAATATCCCTGTATTTTTATATTTTTGTTCTGTAAATGTACAGTGTACGTAGGTAGGAAAAGAGCAAAAGATGCCGAAAGAATGGTATTTTGTATTAATTTGCTTTTCCACCAAGGGAAAACAAAAGGGCAGCCATTCTGAACATAACCAGACTCTTGGGCCATGGTTTATTTATTGAATGCAATAGGCGAGCTATATGTATCGCTGTGCATGTAAAAGACCTATTGAATAAGATCTTCCAACCTTCAAGGACTTCTCAAAAATACCTCGTTGGACTTTTTTGTCATTCTGGAACCAAAAGTGCCAAGTAAAGTATTAATTACAGTAATTTTATTCCGTGTAAGTTTATTTCTTATTTCTTGTTTTTAACTCCAGTAAGACTGAAAAGATTTAGAGTTTAAAGTATATAATTAAACGAGCACATTCCTTAAGCACACCTTCATGCTGATCGTTATCGGTTTTCACAATTCATATTGTTCCCCGTCTGTTGCTATAATAGCTTTGTTTATTTGAGAACTTTCCTTTATTTACACTGCAGTGACTTCAACATCACAGTTGTTTTGAGATCACATTCAGAGGTCACAGTTCTGTGCTGTGTATAAAATAAACATTTTTTTTTTCAAAAAGATAGTAAAAAAACAGCGGTTGGAAAAGGTTTACTTTCCGGAGACTTATTTTAAAATATTCAATAGTTCAATAAATCAAAGTGTACCTCAAGTCTAGAATTATAAAAGCATAAATTTCAGATGTTCAAAATGAATCTTACTCATCCAACTCTCATGGTCATAGCTCGTTCCATTGGTCAGATATTACATGCTAACATTTATTCACTTAAAACAAAATAGTCCATTGTACAATGATATTTGGCTCTCTTGATACAACTAAAATTAGCTGCTCTGTTGCGCTTTGAGAGAAAATGTTTCCACGACCTTGAAAGCGTCCTGTTACTTTTACATGTTGCAAGGAGAAGGTTTAATTAACAACATAACCTCTTAAGAGTGATATCAGAAATTGGTGCAAGCTACAGAAACTTTTATGAAAACAAGGAAATACAAAGACTTTAATTTGAGTAGTACAACAATGAAATCATAAATTACCGCGCAATGTTCCATTCAGTCAATAAAATTCAGCAATTTAACTTAGCTCAAGAATGTACTATAAACTTGTCAATTGGGCTGTCTTAATTCATTGTTCTTTCTCTTCAATATATATCTTAAAATTCAGTGGACTTGAGGTACACTTTAAATTATTCACATGTTAGTGATAACGTAAAATGAACCAAGCAATGCCTGAAAAATGCAAACCGAAATGAAATAATATCTCACTAATTTCTCAATTGCAAGAGTTTTATGTGCTTGTCAAGCAGATTTTGTAGTGAACGGCTCCAGAGTTTGAAGATCAATTAGTAAGACGACACTCCTAAATTTGAAAGGAAGAAACTATTACTCTATTTGGTATTTTTGCTGGTCATGAAATACACTAATACCTATATTACATTTAATACGTTCTCTAATACCGTGTAGTTGTTCAACAATAGAAAGCAATGTAAAAGTCATTCGAAGTAGATCCATGTTCTTACATAAGTATCGCCCATGGCGTTTATGGTCCAGTCACCGGTTCAGTTTGTACAAGATCAAATTGGAAACTTTTCATTTCTAGTCCAGAGTACTTACTCATATTACTCATGAAAAGCGAGAAGTTTGGAAGTTAAAGATGTTTTTGAACACATTAAGGTAAATCTGAATTTGTATGAAGGTTTAAGAAGAAAGAGATTTTTAAAGAACGTAATGAACTCTTTATAACTTTATAGCATACCTACATTTTCCATGACTAAATTAAAGAATGCCATGTGGAGGACGGTGGATTGTTGTGATACGTATGTTTCCTACAGTTAAGGCCGGAATAGGTACCGTGACCTCCCCCGACCGGTGGGAAGGCGTGCCCAATGTAGGGCTAGACACACTGCTATCCACTGGAGCCACCCTTCCACCAGTTTCTGAATGTCCGGCGCAAATACTGTCATTAAAAAGAACAACATGGTGTAATGCTATTTCGACTTCTTTTTCAGTACATTTTCGCACCCCACGCGAACACTCAAGCCATTAGCTTTAAATCATGGATAGTCAGCTTGAAAATGTTTGAAAATTTGACTTTCGCCCATTACCATTACAGTTATATTATTACTATTGTTTTTACTAACTAACTAACTAACTAACTAACTAACTAACTAACTAACTAACTAACTAACTAACGAACGAACGAACGAACGAACGAACGAACGAACGAACGAACGAACGAACGAACGAACGAACGAACGAACGAACGAACGAACGAACGAACGAACGAACGAACGAACGAACGAACGAACGAACGAACGAACGAACGAACGAACGAACGAACGAACGAACGAACGAACGAACGAACGAACGAACGAACGAACGAACGAACGAACGAACGAACGAACGAACGAACGAACGAACGAACGAACGAACGAACGAACGAACGAACGAACGAACGAACGAACGAACGAACGAACGAACGAACGAACGAACGAACGAACGAACGAACTAACTAACTAACTAACTAACTAACTAACTAACTAACTAACTAACTAACTAACTAACTAACAAACTAACTATCTATCTAACTAACCAACCAATTAACTATCTAACGAACTAACTACCCATCATTAATTTTATCTTACCGTCAGTGTGATTATAACAGCAATGTCATCACTTACTGTAATTACAGCGATTGCTTTCCAAAAAAGTCCAAGTTACTCATTCATCCAAAAAATAGTTAAATCGACAACACTTAAAAAACAATCTCTTTCCCTTTATTCGGGTGCACTCTTCTAGTCGAACAAACAACTGAGTGAGCCAAAACTGCAAAAAAGTCCCGCGGCGGGACGGAATTAAAGCAATAGTTTAGAAACTGGGCCATCTAATTTCAACTTATCTTACCTTACGTTTAATGTCGAGAGATGTCAGTACTACAATACGGTCAACCCCCCTCCCCCTTCTTGGGTCAGTAGCAGTTTGTTTGATTGATCAAAGGACTATTCTTAAAGGATCGTCACCGGTTGGCGAGGAGCCAAAAAAAATGAAAAGTCGTAAACCCCCTGAAATTCGCCTCCAGGCTTGAATGGGCCCCGCCGTACGAATGCATATAAAGCTAGGAAGGTTGGAAGGCAAAGTGGAACATTATTGAAATTAGTCTGGTTTATGGTCTAAAAGGAGAGTGCTCTCTACTAAATAAGAAAAGAATCGAAATTATATTATTCACACGGGGATATGGACCTTTTTATTTTAAAGGATATGATTAATAAAAAAAAAAAAAAAAACTGGCTGTGTCGAGAAATGTACATTTGCAGAAGTAGCCGACTGGTGGAGGAATTGATTGCTAATAAAAGAAATGCCGACATCAAGAAAAGATCGGGTCATGTTGGTGTTAGGTTGGTGGAGATTTTGCACGAAAACATGAGATCCTGCCCCTAAGCCTATTTAAGTGTAGCGCCACCATCACGGGAGTATAGAAAATTTTGCGAAGATATAACCCCTAGACAGTTGTAAATAACGTTTTCCAGACTTTTGAGTCGACTCACAGCAGTCGTCCTTCGAAAGTTCCAATTGCAATTAAGTGTTCGCTTCATGTGTATACTTGGGTTCTCTCTGTCCAGCTGTCCGTATGTGCAATTTGGCTTTGAAAACATTTCAAGATTTGTGCAAAAGTTGTCAAGCAATATTATGTAATTGCGGATAAGATGTTTTTCAAAGTGTGACGTAAGCGTTAAGAATAGTTGTGGTATGTTGGCTGCAAAAAGTTTCATTATGTTATGAAAATATTACCATGATTGATGCATTAATTTTTTCGGTAAACTTGTAAAGAATTCCCTCACGTATGTGTTTCTGTGTTCCTAAAGCATGACAATTTCTTTTTCTTTTTTTTCAGAACTAAAATGGCTGCCTGAATGCCTTCATGTCTCTGCTGGAGTTCAAGATCTCGGTGAAATTTTAGAGGCAAACACCTTTGCTTCGCTTTTCCCGTTGACTCTATACGCGACTCGAAAAGACAATCATGAAAAAGCGAAGTTTCGCTCTTGATGGAGTGCCTACAGTGATCCATCTTAAAAAAGAGTGATCTTGCAGGCACTCGTGGAAGAGTGAATTTTCCCTCTTCCTGTAGTGAATTTCTCTCTTTTTGGAGTGAGTTTCACTCCTCTTGGAGTGAATTATCACTCTGGTAGAGTGAATTCACACTTTTCACTCTATCAAAGAGTGACTAAGTTCACTCTTTTGATTCTAGAGTGATATATTTTATTAGCAGAGCTTACATTGGCGCGATATTTCTCTCAAGTTTTGGTAGTTAAAAAGAAATGCTCTGCATCTCATTCAACTCTGATAAAGGTTTCCGACAATCTACATTTACAGCTCGAGCATGGGGAAGAGGTATCAAAATTTGATGAGTACTAAAGCAACCTCAGTTGCATGTCTTTGTGGGCGATTCTCAGCGCTGACTGGAAGGTTTAAAATCAAGAGTACACTTCTTGGTCGTGAAAAAGGACCCAGAACCCCTGCGGTTGTTTAGCCTGATCCCTCTCCCACCATAGATTAATCTTTTTTTTCGCATATTTTAAGTCCTAATATATACCATATCCTTATGCATAGGCACTCTGCCCTGCAATCCTTATAAAGCCCTGATCGCTTGTTGTAATATGATGTTTAAATACACAAAAAATTTTTCACAGTCAGCATACAAGACACATTACACACTGATCTAAACAGTTCAAATGAAAGGTTGATCATTTCCACAGGACCATTAAAATATTTCTGGTTGCCACAATTTTGACAAAGAGAATAAAATATGTGTGACAGGACTGCCACATAAATTTGGCAAAAGTTGCCTGAGCTTTTTACCAGTTCGCTATAGCACGTTTTCTTTTATTATTACTTTTTCTGACAATTTCAAATGTTCAAAGTTTTAGTGAGGTGTGGATAGGTAAAGTTTATTCTAATTTTCTCTTCGTGTGAGAGAAAATATTCATATTCGGACTTCATGTTTTAGTACAAGATCATAGCAAAAGTCTCGATGATCAAGAATTCAACTTCAGATATAAGGAAGCGTAATTTTTTTTTAATCGCTTAGATTTAAATCCAACTTGAGACCCACATGCACAGGGTTGCAACTATCGATGCAGCTTGGAAATCCGAGCTCTTGTATAGAAAATAAAAGTTCCGTAGTGCATTCCATAACTTTGAAAAGAAAGATCTAATGTAGGTGTTCATCACATTTCTTATCCATGTTGTACAATTAAAATTTTGGAAGTAAGAGTGCATTCACTGTCCGTATAGCACTTCTCAGTTCAAGGCTATTATTCCTGAAATTGTTATAACAGTGAAACTACTACACAAGACGACCCCGTTGACCTGGTCATTGTCTGGCAACTATAGGCCAACCATTACGATTTTTAAAGTATAGCCTATCCCATTTCGTGAATGGCTCATGAGAATCATGTAACAATGCTTTTCTCATAGATGTGGAATATTTATGAGAAGCGCATTGGTTTACACGGGACATGCAATTTTTAAGCCCCGATATAGTTTACATAAAAAGCACTTGGAGACACAGGAGGAAATAAGTGAGATTTACTGTTCGGTTTCAAAAACGAGTTGCTCTTGTTTTGTAATCTTTGGTTTTATATTTTTTCATTCCTTAACCTGGCACCGTGACCGTTTCAATTGCATTCACCGTTGTTCAACGGTATGAGGTTTTAGAACAATTTTAATTCAAAGCTAATCGACCCATTTAACCCTCAGTTGCTACGGACTTTGAACCACGAGAAAGTTACACCCCAGCATAATTAGGTGAATGGGTACCCATCTCGATGCCGATCCGTAGGCCTACAGAATGCAAGTTGTGTCAAGTTTTCACGGTTCATAATCTCTCCTGCTATTTTTGTAAAATTCTCATCTATAGCCTAATGTACGTTAAGCACGGGCAAAAATGTGGAAATTTGCATTGCAGGGTTAAATATGTGTTTAGGTATCAGAAATTCCCTAAGTTTAGCACTTTTCCGCGTTTTCCGTCAAAAACGCGGAAACTTATTTTTCTCTTCGAATAGTGTGTGAAAAGTGGTGTTTGGTAACAAATCAGTAGTTCCAATGTAATTTCAAAATAAAAATCCAAAGGGAAAGGGCGTTTAACAGGTCGGATGGGGCATGGGCTGCCTCGTGTGCCCACTTTGCTTAATGCACCCTTGTCAACACTATTTGCTGCTGACGGTTCATAATGTCCCCCTAGTTTTGTTAAATTCTCATCTGTAGCCTAATGTACGTTAAGCATGGGCAAAAAAGTGGAAATTTGCACTGAAGGGTTGGATATGTGTTTAGTTATCCCAAATTCCGTAAGCCTAGCACTTTTCCGCGTTTTCCACGTTTTCGAACTGACCATATAATTCGAGAACGTGGAAACAACGGAACTTCATTTTGACGGTAATCGGTATTTGAACATGTCCACGGTTTCCGCGTTTCCGCGTTTTCGAACTGGGCCAATAGCTAATTCGAAAACGCTGAAAACATGGAAAAATGATTTTCCCATGGGGTACGGTATGTGTGAAAAGTGGACTTTGATTACAAATTATTACTTTCAATGCAATTACAAAGTAAAAATTCAAAAGGAAGGGACGTTTCACGGATGGGGCAGTTGATGCCTCATGTGCCCACTTTGCTTAATGTCTCCTTTTTACACTCTTTGCTGCAGACGGTTCACAATTCCTCCCTGTTTTTGTAAAATTCGCATCAGTAGCCTAATGTACGTTAAGGGTGGGCACAAATGTGGAAATTTGCTCTTTGGGTTTGAATATTTGTGTTTAGTTATCAAAACTTTCCAAATCTTAGCACTATTTCGCGTTTTCCG
>CM074179.1:15105508-15349508 GCA_037179385.1 Holothuria scabra
TTAACAATTAAAAGTGTTTGAAAGTGAAGAGATCCGGAATTTTACAATTGCGTTTAGTATCTCAACCTCTTTAAAAGATGGGGCGAAAAGTGTTACGAAGAAAAACTTTTAATTCCTTATCCTCCTTTTTTTTAGACTGTTTTCTGAATTACACTAAGCTTTGTACGATATTCTGCGTGCATAAAAAGGCGTGCAACTTATATTTTAGGAACATTTTTGTAGGAATAATCATATTAATACCAATCATCCACACACACACATATTGCTATCTAATAATTAATCATTCTGCTTGTACAAATAATCATTTTGCTAATATACTAAATCCTATTACAGCTTCAAACAAGTGTAAGGTGTTCATTTTTAAGAAAGCCCGACCACTGGATACCATTTGTGTCTGATGTGACAGAACTATATGCAATTTGTCCTTCTACGTTTTCTGTAGAATTTGTAAGTATGCCGAAAAAGCTCTCGTGGGTTCAATCTTAGAACGGCGTCTCCGGTGGAACGTGTCTCATTTGCAACGGTGGTGTCAATAGCACTCCAAAGGGTTGCAAACTGAGGGCAAAGAAAAGAAGTGCTGGAAGAAATATTATCACACGTGAACTTGAATAGTAGACCTTGCGGAGGTCAGTACTTCAACGACCGGGCTGAATGTTCATGGTACAGGTCCATGGGCCAAACTCCCAAGGCTCCAGTGTCTTAACACATATGTGGATCGAACATTTGTGACAGGCACATTTGGTTTCAGAGCAACTATTTGGGGGAAACTCCTACTTAAAAACATTCCCTTGGTGCCGCAATAGCCCTGATCCTTTCACTGGCACAAACCTTCGTTTGTAGAGAGGGGGCTCCATAGGAAAGTCATTGGCTAAAAGCAGATTTTAGTTAAGTGGAAGTTTTTGAAGAAAATCTCGGAAAGAAAGGGGGTTTTAAAATTACCTCCATAGGGTCCACCACGTTGTAACGACAAAAGGCGATAACGCACAGAATACACGTTACAAACCAAATGGAAAATTTTCAGTCATTTATCAGGAAACCCCCACTATCCCGTGTTATTGTCCCCAATAAATTTCTTCCAGGTTTGGACCAATAACTGAAGGTGAAAGCTGATGTAGCGGATCTAAGCAAGAAGTTGCCGTGAAAAAAGAAATTTAGCCGCAAAATGATAAGAGAATCGAGTTGACGTGAAATCACTGACTTAAAGATTAGGAGTTTCTATGCACTAAAAACCATCATCAACCCGGACGAAATAAAAGGGCGCCAACAAAGATGAATACAGTAATAACACCGTCAATAGACGGCTTAATGGGGAAAGTTTTCTCCTGACTACACAAAGTGAGTTTTGGAATGCACTGCGCGAACGTCAGCCTCAGCGAAAAAAAACGTCTCATCTTGTGGTGTGCTGCTTCATTTTACATCTTTGTGTAGCATTGTGCCTAATTGTGCACGAAACGGCATAAACACAAGTCACGTCAATCTCCTTCAATTTGCGAATGCTTTGCTTGATATGTTCAAGGGGAGGTTCCTCATATGTAACACTAATGGACATGCCCATGCTTACGTAGTTCACGACATAAATGAATGAATATTAACCAACATTTCATAACTTCACAACTTCTGGTGCACTTTTTGGATTGTATCTGCTTGACTACTAAGAAAATCATCATACGTCAGAAAGATTTTGGTAGACAGCATTGACAATCGAAAAAAATTCACTGCACTTGTAAACTCATAGAGAATACGCAATTCAAAGTGTAAATTTCAAAGCCTCGGTTCGTTTTTATTCCTAGTTAATGCAAACACTTCACGTCTCTGTCGATGAAATTTGCTCACATCCCTAGAACAAGGTTATTGTACGGGGATATTATTGGCTGTCCAACTTGAATTGCTCCACCTACTTTCCCTTCTCTAAATCATGAAATTTAAATCACGAGAACATAATGCAAATAAGAATACTTTTTATTAGAAAGGCTGCTCTACCCATGAAGTAGAAGGGAGATGTAATTTCACATGTTCTGTATCTTTTAAATTTTGTGAAAATAGTATTTTTCCTTAAAATTAAAAAAAACCTTCATAGCACAACGTAGAATTTTATAAAAATGGTTTTCAGCTTACATAGTAGAACATCACAATTCTTCTAACTACCGTCTTTATGAGAAAATGCGTGTCAAATTTATAACTGTGTGTTTTAGTGCATTGCTGATGTATTTTGTTAAATCTATTGACGTTACAGTACTTTCTCACTTTTGTCAAATCGGAGATGTTGCAATTTTGCCCAGCTGTACTCTGCAACATTCGAATCCTAAATGGAAGCATCGAGGTGTTATCATCAGTTTTAGCGGCGAAGTCGTGAATAATGAGTTTAAAAATAATTCTGTTGTTTGTTCTAACTATTCCTTGTTGCTTGGACATCTGTCTCTCTCAAATGAAGGAGTCTATGAATGTGGCTATAGATCGACGATATTAACAAAACACGTCCTCATAGTTCAAGGTTTGAATTTACTTTTACAATAGCAGTTAAATGGTCTAAATTACAACCGCGCTGAAGTTTGATTTTTTTTTTATTTTCAGACGTATAGTGTTATTGTTGGTGTCAAAAGCAAATGAAACCTTTGTGTCCTTTTCTGATTAATAAGAAATCATCCTTGACATTAAGAGTCAAATAAAGTCTATGTCGATATAACAACAAAAAGCTCTAAATGTATTTCATTTAGGGCTGCGACAGTTGAGATAGGGGGCAAGAAAATTTGAAAAAGAGACAGAAAAGAAGTAGAAAAGAAGAAAAGTAACACTCAACTCTTGATTTGCTGCAATCAGTATACCCTGGCGTCACCCATAATTTCAAAAATAAGGAAATGAAGAATTACACCCGTTGAGAGCAAAGGATTAACATGCAATATTTATAAAATTGATATCGCGAAGACGACATTTCATGATTGGAATGGTGCAGTAAATGTTCCGTTGTAAGGCTTAACCTATAAAATAGATATGGACAACGCAATCATAATCTCTTGAGTCTCAGAAAATGTTAAAGCGTTAAATGATTAAGAAAATGTCCATTTTTTTTTTCTTTTTTGCTTTTTAACTGTAAGTTGGTTTTTGGAAAAATTAGTTTATAATTTTGAGATTTCGCAAAAAATATTCCGGTATCATTCTCTTGCTTTTTCCACTTGCAGAAATTACTTTTTATATGGGAGAAAAAAAGTTCTAAATTTCATGAGACAGACGGTGCCTATTTTTCTTATTGGGGCATTTTCTCAACATGATTACTGCTGACCTTTGAGTGAGATTTTTCAATGAAAGCTAAGTGAAAAGTTTTTGAGATGTTAATCCAGAGAAAATGATCAACAGTTTCAAGTTTGCATGAACAATTACACAATGTAATCGATTTTCAGCTCCCTTATCTAAACCTTACCATTTAAATTAGATTTCGAGCATGCTTGACACAAACAAAAGGTCAGACTTGAGAATTACACTATACTGCATCAAGATGATCCAATTTGTCGCATCATTAAGAAGAGTTATTTGTATTAGAACACTTCCCAATTTATTTCTTGGACCCAAGTGGGCGAAAAATGTATTAATACAGATAAAAACACTTCATGTGTGGGATGTGGAAAGCTTAACATTGTCATATTCTTCAGGATACAATATGAGTAATGCTGCATAATCTTGATATTTAAGACACTGCATTGTTTTGCAACACAGACCACATGACGTTACGTTTATCTTTTTTTCATAGTTATGTAAGATTAGCATTAATGACATTTATGTTCGGTAAAAATATTTTAAAACAAAGAATACACATTTAAACAACTATAGTCGCAGAGAAAAATTTAAGTGACCTGAGAATTTGCTATTACCCTTGGCTTTGATAAATATCAAAGATTTTTTTCTCTCTCTAGTAAAGTGATATTGCTGCTTACTGTTGGAAGGTTTTACAAAGTTTAGATGAAAAACAAATGTTGTTCTGCACAATTTTTGGAATGCCTCACCTCAAAGTTAGGATAATCATAGGCCGCATCTGTTGCTTGTCTACCTTTGACGGACGAAATGAGTTGATCGTCTCTATCGAACAGCAAAAGAAATATTGGATTTTATTACAGTTCATATTATGCAATGGAATACCCATGTAATCACCAATTACACCTGCAACTGTCCTCGATCATTTCCAGTAGCAGAACTTTTTTGGTAGACTTTGGAAGAAATTGTAACAAAACCCAAAATTCACTCTTTCTTATCACCGGGGAGTAACCGTCGACAAATAAACTTTTTTTTAAGTTTTTTTTCTTTCTTTCTTTGTTTTCGTTTTTTTTTTTTTTTGCTGAAAACGATTGACATAATCAAAAGGTTTGTAAAATCAGTTGAAATTTTGCGTCATAACTCTCTTTGAAGTGTATTGACTGTTCCGCTCTGATAAAAGATTGCATGAAATGGAAAAGCTAATTTAGCTATAACGAAAAACTAATGTATCGCATCTTTTCTTGAAGCGGCTTATTGAGTTAATTCATGAACTTCAAAACACTTTTTTTTACAAAGCTATTAAGTTCTCCTCATATAGCAATAAAAAAGAATTAAACTCAGACAATCCTAATATCCTACTCACAAATAACTGTTTTATGAGTGAGTGCTTAACGGCTAAATTCAGTTTTCAAAAATTTGTGACCAGACACTTTTTCAAATTATGGGCAACACCTTTATCATTCCGAATGCAACAAAATTAAAAATTTTAACTTTTTTCCGTAACAATGGGATATGAAACTTTACGACAAGCATGATGAGCGCCTTATAGGCATTTTCATGTGGTAGTACCCTTAAGCACTTTCATTAAGTCATCGATATCAACTCGATAAGCCCGTTTAAAACAACAGTGAATGAAGCCTGTCAAACGAAAGGCAGAGAAGGGCATTTACATGGTTACCATCGTTATTTACTGCTTTTGCAAAACTTGGGTTTGCATGTGACTGTTTAGGTGGCCAATGGTCTCTTAAAATATCCCCCCCCCCCCCCCCGCCCCCGCATTCGATGAAAATAGATGTAGCTTGTAATTTAATTACTCTACACTGCAAAGAGCAGTAACCTATATAGCCATTGAAGGTAAGCTTTCTTGTAAAAACCACACCAAATATCATTTTCATTATAAAAGAGTCAAAGATAGGAACCCCAAATCGCAGAAAATGGTCATGTCATATTAGCAAAAATATGCCATGGCTGCAATACCCGAAAACCCATTGCTCCTTTATTCGTTATGTGAAATTCACATCCACCGATCAGACAATTAAAGCTTTTGCTAAATAATTCAGGTGTGTTTTTCAGGACTCGTCTAAAACTTCTTACTCGTTCATTTAGCTAAGTAAGTCTTACCAAAGAAATAAATACATGTAGAGCAGCATCCTACCACCATTCCACCTACTTCAAGTTTAACCACTCACGAAACCCAGTATCTGAAATGTACCTCGAACTGTGGTACAAACGCAATACTCCTCTTTAGTCCATTATTCTCTACATCGAGGAATGACCTTTCAACCATGAAACTCATCTCGTTAAAAAATGTTGACTCAACAAAAATTATTTTCGTATGATATACTAATAGGAAGTACAGAACACATTTCGAAGATGTCGGCTGAATTTTTTTCACGTATTTCGTAATAAACTTAAGTCTGCAGTTTCGACAAAACATATTTTTAGGGAACACATTTTAAATTTCTGGTATCACAAACTTTTTTTGTGCTGGATTTTTACAGTACTCCAGATATTAGACTACGGTATGTCTCCTCATTTGAAAGTTCATGTCGAAATTATTATTTCATATAGAACCTACGGTACATTAGACAAAACAATGTTCGGAAGTGATTAGAAATATATAGTTCACTACAGAGCCTCCTCCAGCTCTGGAAAACATTTTTATAGAAATATAATCATTAAAATTCAAAGCAGAGTGGAAAATTAACAGCATGACGCATAACTAAGAATAATTCAAGATGAGGTGGGGCGAAATGGAAATCTTTGAAGACGAAGGAATCACATGAGAATTTCAAGCATCAGTAAGGTAACGTAAGGTTATGCTTTTGAAGAAAGAGCTACCCCTAGATACCAAGTGGTAGTTCTAGAACTTGACCGCTTACGGTATTGGTAGAGTTGGCAAGTGTGCTGTCAGTGCCCCAATGGCCTGGTGCCTAGTGAATGTCTTACTCGCCCAAACTGCCTCCCAGCTCGCTGGAAATGTCGCTTCCAATGCCTTATTTAAATGAATGTAAACAGGGGAAACACTGGTGATTTGTAAAAGAAAAAACAAACAAAAAACTGCTATAGGTTTGCTGAGGGTTTGGAATTCCTCCTTCGCCCCTTTCCCTTTGTTACAGTACTTTGATTTTTTCACGCCATAATGTTCAATGTTAAATTAACAGTTACTTAAACTGTCTTAAATCAAAGCCAATAAGTTAGTGCATGCTTTGAACCAATTGTCATTCATATTAACCTTTCAAAATTGTATTTTCATATGTAGTTACAATAGTTACTTAGCTGTATTTATAATTTTAAACAAAAGTTTGGTATCGGGCTTTCTTAAAAACACTTCAGTTTCACGTTTGGACTGCTATCGATTTCCTTCAGAAGAACTGTTTCCTACTGAGAAAAAAAATTCATCAATTTCAATTTTGCCTGCTTTTGATTTCCTTCAAAGAATTGCGTTTTACTGAGAACTTAACAGCTAACAGCTGTTTCCATTCCTTTGTGTCATTTCTTTAGTAGGTTCAGGTAACAATGCCATGAAGAATTATTCATGATGAAGTGCATATTTCAATTCTTAATCGCGCCCATCAACTTTTCAGTTTCGCTTCATTTCATCTTGTTAGGGCAGTTACTGATTCATATTCAAAACTTTTTAATCAACTTGGAATTGTTAATTGCTAGGAAAGCTTACGTTAGTCGGGTTGAAATACTAAATTAAACATATGTTGCTTTACTAAGACATATTATAAAAAGGCCAGTCAGGCGTGGATTCAAGTGGGGGGGGGGGGGGTTACGGCCTCAGCCCCCCCCCCCCTTTTCGTTACATCAACAATAACAAATACACTAAAATAAGCATAATGCTTATCTACGAGAATATTCAAGGGGGCTATTTCAGGATCATCCTTTCCCTTACAACACAAATCCGAATGCACGAACCTCGTATGATATTGAGTCCTGGTGAATAATCAAAAGGGAAGGGCCCATCCCATAAATAGGGTCCTTCCCCGGTCGGCATAGACGTACGAGACAGGGACAGGGAGCGGAGAGTGTTCAGTTGCGGTGAGAAATAGTTTGCCATTTAGCACGCAAGAGATGTTAGGGGGTGAATAATTAACACACATGAGTTCGAGCAGTCACGGGCAATTTCATCAATTCAGCGGATCTTTAATTTAGCCAAGAGTCACAATAGAGAAGCATTAGCATATTTTCAATTCCGTTGTTTAGTTTCCTCGAAAAGAATCAAGACTATTTAATGAAATAGTGGTAGTAATTTTCTGATCATTTAACATGTTCCTGATTTTTTGTCTTATTGCAAACAAAAGCAAAACTTACAGACCGCATGTTTAGATTCTCTTTACAAGCATGAAAACGCAATCTTCGGCCATCTGAAGGGTCGCGATCATTTTCAAATTTTTTTCTACGTTCCACACCAATTAATGGTGGCCCTCCGCTTAGACAGTCTTTCGGGCAAAATAACATTTTTCGGGTCAAAGTAGTTTTTAATAACTTTTAATCACGTTGCAGTTCACGAACTTATTTTGAAGTGAGCGTTTTATTAAGGGAAGACAGCGACTGCTTAAATTCTTCGTTTGAGTCGGCAAAATGCTATTTCCGGCCATCTGAGGGTCCGATTTTTCAAACTTTTCCGTACGCTCCGGGCCAACCAAAAATGACGCTCCGCTTAGATAATCTTTATGGCAGAATAACGTTTTGTGGCCAAGAAAAAACCGCAAACTAAGATGCTCCCGTTGGCCTATACCAATCGATGCTCTTTTATTTTGACCCCTAAAAGTATGCAAATTTAATAACAACTTTTACTTCGAGAGGTGGCGTAAATGGAATAAGACTGCATGTAAAGACACAGAAGTTTCAGTTTTATCCTCATGAACCACCACAATTCAACGTTTAACACTATTCCCGTCAAAGTCGAAAATATTACACCATTTTGCATCTAGGCTCCTTGAAAACGCCAAAAATTTTCCAAGATTTCTTAGACCCCCCCCCACACCGGCGATCTCTGAACACACTGCATGCCCCCTTCAGAGAAATCCTGCAAAAACGTCCCTATTTTACCCGCTTTATTTAAGCTCAGCCGCCACCAGCCCCCCCTTTTTTTGAAATGTCTGGATCCGCGCCTGCCAGTGCAGTGGAAGAAGATTTATTGGTCGTAAGCACTTCGTGTAGGAGTATAGCGGAATCCCTGACTAAGTCGTTTCTACATATATTTTTGGTGATACAATATAGACTTCACCCTGATGGGGTATACAAATGGAAACCTCCCGCTGATTTTCTAGCCTAACTTTTTAGAAAGAATCTTGCACTGATCAAAGGTCGTCGATAAATGAGCAGGGATTCCCTCTGTTTTACAATAAGTAAAAAAAATATAATAAATGAAAATAGAATAAAAAGTAAAGAAAAAAATCGGATTTGTCTTTTCTGTTGTGTTAGGTGTATAGACCCTTAACACTGATGTTCCCATTTGTCATTTCACGTTCTCATTTCCAGCCCAGTGCGACGTATTGATTTGGCAATATTTAAACGACAATGGCATTAAAGATTAAAATGACTCTTGATGTAATAACTTAATAACTTTAGTTACCTTGGTGAGAGTTATTTATAGCTTAGTTTTGATCGAAATTGGGTGGTCCTTAATTCTCACCTTTTTCAAATAAACCACTAGTGCTCACAATTGGTAATGTAAAGTATAAGGCAAAAATAAATGTATGTTGTAACCAGGATGCTGAAATACCTTAAGGTTTCGATGATGCAATATTAGTTGTATTCCGAATAATATCATGATTGTCCAAAAAAATTCAGACAATAGTCTAATGCTATTTTAACATGTTAGGAAAATAATCTGTGTTCATACTTCATGTTTTGTCTCCATTGTTGGATAATTGTGTGTTTTAACCTTTGCAATCCAGCTGAAAACAGTCTTCATAATTCTTGTGAAATTTTCTTTTATTACATGGACCACAGATGACATTCAACCTAGACCAAAAGCCCCATATTTTTTTTAAGCATACAGAACACACATGTATGCAAAGTATGGAATCTATCCAAACTTACTCTGAAATACTGCGTGAACAAGATTGTGAGAGTTTACCCACTGTTGACCATAAATGGCCTTTGGCCTCCATCTTTCCCCAAAACACTTCAACATACAAAGTACAAGTTTATCCAGCCTTCCTACCTTGAGAAACTGTGTTTACAAAATTTTCATAGTTTAATTCCTAGTGGCCCCAGGTGACCTTTGGCCTCCATCAAAAAATAATAAGAACCATCTTTTAACCATAACACATTAACATAGTAAGTGTGAAATTTGTTCAAGCTTCCCTCCTTGAGATATCATGTTAACAAGGTTTTAATAGTTTGAACACCTGTGACCCCGATTATATTTGACCGCCACCAAAAACGAAAGGGTTCTTCCGCTCAATATGGGGCATCAGTGTGCCAATTTTGACAATTGTCAGAGTTTCTTTTCTTGAGATATTGTGTCACAAACACACACACGCACGCACACGGCACGTACCCTCATTCATACACACGACAGCACGACTGTAAAAGTTTCTCTTCCATCGAAACCAAAAACGCTGTCAACAATTTTCTTAAGAGAAAAATTTAACCTTGTCTTTAGTTTTCATTCCAATGCTCATTACTCAAATCAACTGCCCATCTATTAGTGGAGGGGAGGGGTGTTATTGCTTGTAATAGAAATTACGAAACAACAGATTGAGACACGTTGTACATGTAAAAAATTGCAACAATCTCGTCATTATTGTTATTCCCGCACGTCATGGGGAGAGAGAACCTTTTAGCAAGCTGCTCGCTCACCTCTACGCCTATGTCATTTAATTTCGTTTTGTTTTTATTTATTTATTTTTTTTACTTTGTCAAGATTCCTAACTTTCATCGATCACTAAAGAGGTAATTTATGAATTGCTAAACCATCAGTACCTGTTCGACTCATTTGCTTTCAATTTTCAACAGTTGCACGTACTTCTGTCAGTTTTAAAGATAAGAGATTTTAAACATAACATCTTCTTTGTGGTCCCGTCCGTACTAGAGATCATTTGCATTTGAATATGTGTAGATGGGTGGGAGGTGGAGAGCTATGACCACTTGGGAAGAGTCATTTTCAAACGTAGTAGCAAATAGTCGAATTGTTTAATAAATATGAGTGCGAACATGTGATGTGCATTCTACCGTGCTGTAATTTTTTGAATATTGATTCAATGGCAAACAAGCTATGATACAGACTCTAGTTGAAGAATGTCCTTCATTATCATTGTTTCAGTCAAAATGAAACTGAACCCGCGTGGATCAAATTCAAATCCTCAACTACTTATTTATGAAGGTTATCAGACAACCATCTGTTTGAGCTCTGACGAAGTTTCGTTTTCGCATTTGTAAAGACAACCGTGCAGATAAACAGTCACAAAGGAACGTTGTCATTCGGAAAAAAAATTCAAATAATAAATGCAAGTGGGTAAATAAGCCCATTACATTGATTACATTTTAAATATCTTGCAACGAGGAGTCACTAAGGCAAGTGAAACTAAACATAAAACAAATTCTTACTCTAGTAAAACCGGTAGCCCTCACCTTAACGTATATACCCCCATGTGGGCTGGGGGTTGTAGAATATACCCACGGTATTTCCCGCCTGTTGTAAGAGGCGGCTAAAGGGAAAATCAAATTTGAACTTGATTTATACTTGAAAATAAGTTCAAACCTTGAACTTTATATGGAGTTGCCTGACACTAGGCCTATATAACACATCGTGTCGGTATTTCGTTAAATATCATCTAACACTTGAAACTAATTAACTTAATGCATAAAGGTATAACAGACTGATTTTAAAATAGCACGCGATGGTACACTAGGGGAAATGTGCTGAATGATGCGCGTAAAGAAAAACAAAACTACAGAAGATAAGCTGCGTGGCTATAATCCACAAGTGAAATACTACCGTAGCCCCTTTAAAGTCCTTTGTTTACCACTATCCCCATTGTCAAGGGGACTCAGAGCGAAGTGTGCAGTGGAGGGCTAACCAGCAAAGCGACCCTGAAGTTCAACAATTCAATAGCAATGTAAGGCGGCCATATTGACTACGGAAGGTAACGTGGGGACTGAAACCCCCACCAACACCCGGCCTGTCGTCACACTATTTGGACAAATAAAAGCCTTTTTAATCTGGAAATCCCTTTCAAGGCTAACAACTTGTTCTAGGATACCGTATTCATTTAGTCTGCATATCATCATTTCCATGTTAAATTGCAAAATGACACAGATGACTTACATCGAAAGGATATTTAACCTTGCCCTCTTCCTCAGACAGGTGAAAATCTTTATTTTCATAGTATCCAAAAACAGTAAACTTTTATGCTAAATCACTGGCTTAAGGTAAAATCATTACGCGCGACATTTATTGTTCATATTTCAGTTCATGTTTAAACTTTTACTTCGAGAGGTGGCGTAAATGGAATAAGACTGCATGTAAAGACACAGAAGTTTCAGTTTTATCCTCATGAACCACCACAATTCAACTTTTAACACTATTCCCGTCAAAGTCGAAAAATATTGCACCATTTTGCATCTAGGCTCCTTGAAAACGCCAAAAATTTTCAAAGACCCCCTTAGACCCTTCCCCCGGGGCGGCGATCACTGAACACACTGCATGTCCCCTTCAGAGAAATCCTGCAAACGCCACTGGTACGTCCCTATTTTACCCGCTTTATTTAAGCTCAGCCGCCACCAGCCCCCCCTTTTTTTGAAATGTCTGGATCCGCGCCTGCCAGTGCAGTGGAAGAAGATTTATTGGTCGTAAGCACTTCGTGTAGGAGTATAGCGGAAGTCCCTGACTAAGTGGTTTCTACATATATTTTTGGTGATACAATATAGACTTTACCCTGATGGGGTATGCAAATGGAAACCTCCCGCTGATTTTCTAGCCTAACTTTTTAGAAAGAATCTTGCACTGATCAAAGGTCGTCGATAAATGAGCAGGGATTCCCTCTGTTTTACAATAAGTAAAAAAAATATAATAAATGAAAATAGAATAAAAAGTAAAGAAAAAAATCGGATTTGTCTTTTCTGTTGTGTTAGGTGTATAGACCCTTAACACTGATGTTCCCATTTGTCATTTCACGTTCTCATTTCCAGCCCAGTGCGACGTATTGATTTGGCAATATTTAAACGACAATGGCATTAAAGATTAAAATGACTCTTGATGTAATAACTTAATAACTTTAGTTACCTTAATGAGAGTTATTTATAGCTTAGTTTTGATCGAAATTGGGTGGTCCTTAATTCTCACCTTTTTCAAATAAACCACTAGTGCTCACAATTGGTAATGTAAAGTATAAGGGCAAAAATAAATGTATGTTGTAACCAGCATGTTGTAATGCATAAAGGTACAACAGACTGATTTTAAAATAGCACGCGATGGTACACTAGGGGAAATGTGCTGAATGATGCGCGTAAAGAAAAACAAAACTACAGAAGATGAGCTGCGTGGCTATAATCCACAAGTGAAACACTACCGTAGCCCCTTTAAAGTCGGTATTTCGTTAAATATCATCTAACACTTGAAACTAATTAACTAAATGCATAAAGGTATAACAGACTGATTTTAAAATAGCACGCGATGGTACACTAGGGGAAATGTGCTGAATGATGCGCGCAAAGAAAAACAAGACTACAGAAGATTAGCTGCGTGGCTATAATCCACAAGTGAAATACTACCGTAGCCCCTTTAAAGTCCTTTGTTTACCACTATCCCCATTGTCAAGGGGACTCAGAGCGAAGTGTGCAGTGGAGGGCTAACCAGCAAAGCGACCCTGAAGTTCAACAATTCAATAGCAATGTAAGGCGGCCATATTGACTACGGAAGGTAACGTGGGGACTGAAACCCCCACCAACGCCCGGCCTGTTGTCACACTATTTGGACAAATAAAAGCCTTTTTAATCTGGAAATCCCTTTCAAGGCTAACAACTTGTTCTAGGATACCGTATTCATTTAGTCTGCATATCATCATTTCCATGTTAAATTGCAAAATGACACAGATGACTTACATCGAAAGGATATTTAACCTTGCCCTCTTCCTCAGACAGGTGAAAATCTTTATTTTCATAGTATCCAAAAACAGTAAACTTTTATGCTAAATCACTGGCTTAAGGTGAAATCATTACGCGCGACATTTATTGTTCATATTTCAGCTCGTGTTTAAAACAAAAAGGAAATGTTATGGTTACTTCAGAATAAAATGACCCTTTGATTTCCATAAAACAATTAAAGCATCCAAAAAAATAAAAATAAATAAAATAAAGAGAACACACAAAAAAATCCGAATCCTTACGTTTATATCTTTTCGATTTCAACGTTTATTCTAGAAAGTCGTGTCTTCTAGTGGTGGTCAGAGAGAGACCTTTAACCTTAACTGAGAATCCGTTAGCCGATGAGGTTGCCCAAGTGTAAATCCCAGGGTAACATCGAAAACCTGCATTTGATACAGTTTCAACTTAAAAACAAGAAATTCACAGGGACGGTATTATAAAACGCACACTTTGATATTGCGAAATGTAGACTCTGATTGGAGGAGGACAGTGTCTAGACAGTTTGGGTTAATGGGTAATCATTTTAACAATGCGAAGCCCAAAATCCGATACAGACGTTCCTTTTAAGGTGTGGTATCTACAACTATAGCTGTTGCATATAAACGGTATTACACTGCACAGGATTATGTACGAACAATTCAACAATGAGCATGCATATATTCACAATAATCTCAGCGCCAAAATATTCTGTTTATCTTTGGTTTGAAATATCAAAGTCCAAAGTGACACGAAAGTTTGTTTTTTGTTAAATCCATATGCGAAATGTAAACCTCAAATGATTTATTGGAAAATTGTACTTTTCGTTTACATATTTTTCGTTCAAAAATCCGACATTGAATACCATTTCTTGAAACAGTTTTCAGAAATCCCATTTGTTTGTGTATCGTTTTTGTTGTTGTTGTTGTTGCTGCTTTTGTTGTTAGGATACCTTAATTTGGCCATCTTATGTATCGTTAAAACGAACTTAATTGAATAAATACAGTCGTAATATCATATGAGTCGATCATAGCTAGATAAAGACGTGGATCCCCTAAAAATATGATAAAATCAAGGAAGAGTATACCTCAGCCTTTACTTTGGATATATTCAAAACAAAATCAAAGAAAATTGGAGGAATAGATATTGTAGCAAATGTCATTACATCATATTTTTAAAATTCGATTGGGGGCATATCCTGGCCTATCTCTAGCTACGCCAATGGCCTACACGTGGTTTATGACTGGGTTTATGAATACTCCCTTTTCGCTCAAGCAGTCTCGGCCCTACAGGGAACGGTAAGGGGGAAATTTCCCCAGCAGAGTTTGTCCTTTCCCCCGTACTTTTCCCCAACCAATAAGGTCAGCTAGGGGTAGGGTTAACCGAAAAAAATTAACAATATACATCTCATGAGACTTAGTTTTTCATCAAGAGATGATCTAAAACCTCAGAGCTTTCGAGACCTCTGCCCCTGGACCCTAACCCTTATGCGGTTTGCGCCCAGCTTCGCTTTGCCCCTAAAAATATTTTCCCCAACATTATTCTTTTCATAATTAACATTGTGTTAATGACAATTGAGGAAAAGCGGGTTGTGATAGGTGATTTTAGTGACCTTTCGGTTTGAATCCAGCAAGCTAAGTGAGTATGATAAATTATAGCGTATTGCCTGGTCACTTATATACTGATAATTTGCCCGACTAGGCAAGTAAGTTACTTCTTGATCAGACATTGATTTCTTGACGTGTCTTTCGGGATGCATTTTCTCGAGCAACGGTTATAACACGTATCGGGTATTGACGTAGCTAGAGGGAGGTCAGGCCATGCCCCCAAACGAATTCTAAAAAAAAAAAATATTTTGTAATGGTACAGAAAGAATGACATACAAATGATGATAATAATGCAAATGATATTAGCACCAGATTAGCTTACATCTAAGGGTACTTTATTATGCAAGAAAAATCCCACGGACAGCGATCAGACCATGTGGTTGACCACCCCCCCCCCCCTCTTAATAAGAAGTCCTGGCTACTCCCGTGATGAAGGCTACACTCAGACACAACAAAGTCAATTTACACAAATAAATTCACACAGGGCACATGTGCACATACTCATGTACAAACTCACCCACCCACGAACCTATTTGCTTTCTCGCACTGCCCGCCTGCCGCCTGTCAGCTTACCTGCCTACCTATATGAACTCGCACACATACACACCTAGAGGTAGGATATTAGAAACCCTCATTAGAACAGTTTTTACATTATCCGTATTTTTTTTTTTTTTTTTTTACATTATTCGTTCAAAAAAAATTTCCCATTATCGGTCAGTTTGTTTACATTGGCGGTTCAACGAATTTTTAAATTATCGTTAAAATTTTTTTTCATTATCGGTTGTTTTTACATTATTGGTATTTTTTTTTACATTATCGGTTGTAACGACAGCTAGTTATTTAAACTGAACACTGATGCTACTTCAGATTTGCTAGAATTCTTTTAAGCGCGTGCTTTCGGCATTACACATGGTCTTGATTATAATTATTGTACTTTGATTTTATTGTAAAAGTTGTTCTTACATCTCTGTTAGCTGAGTGACGTATTTTGCAGATTATATAAACAAAATGAAACACCCCTTGGTCACAATCAAATTTTAATACTCTTTACCTAGATAAAAACCATCTCGTTTAATTTTTGCATTAGGGGTACTCATCTCATGTATTACATTTTTCAAATACGGTAAGCAAGAGAGTGGGCTCTCGAATCATATATGTCTCTACCAAGGTGCTGCTAGGTTAGATGGAAGGTTACGGTCCAATTTCCAACCAATTGGTTCAAATAGAGACGTCTAAAACCTAATTTTTTTTTTTCAATTGTGGATCAGTGGTTTGTTTTCCCTACTTAATTACATATGCTAAACACAAGCTCACTGGCAAAAGGTTTTGTCTTTGAGGGCTCATTGACTTGGTTCATGAAATTCAACACTTTTTTCCCAATCCTGTTAAGCTTTCTTCACATACCAATGCCAAATAATCAAACTGAGACAACCCTATTTTCTTCATGCAAATAACTGTTTTATGAATGAGTACTTTACAGTTAAAGTTGGCATTAAAAAATCGTGACCAGAGCCTTTTTCAAGTAATGCACAAAACAGTTACAAGTCAAGACACCACAAAATTCAAAGTTTGTACTGTTTTCGGTAATTATGTTGGGAAGGGGCATATGAAACTTGACATTTGATGCTAGCTATAAGCATTGTCATGTTGGAGTGACCCTTTAACACCGCTCTTTAATATATCCATTTCAATTCAGTGAGCCCCTTTAAAGTCTTGGGTGAACACCAACCAGCAGGACTCGAACTCCCGACCCTCCGATTGCAAGTCTGATGTTGTACCCACTTGACCATGCAGTCGGTGTTCCTATTACGAGTCACCACACTCGATTACTGAAGCATTTGATTACTGTCTAAAGAGAAGGGAAATTTGGCAATATAAAAGATCAACATTTACACCAGTCCTTTCAAAAAGAACGCCGTATATTATGGATGTAAAACCGTAAAAAAAGAGGGAAAAAAACAATTTTATGGGTTGTTCATGTAGAAAACAACGTCTCTTTTGTTTGAGTGAAAATATTCATATAGTGCATAAGTTACTTGAACTTACACTGGAAGTAATTTTTGCACTAGTCATAAGTCGAAAGCAAAACACTTAAATAACGACTCACCAACCTTACAAATACTAAGATATCCTTTACTCCAGGAGCCTCCTAGGGCTTTCTCCTCGAACCTATACCGGGGTTTTACCCTAGTCCTCACCATGGGCGAAATAGTTTACCTCTGGACCCAACATGACTCTCAAGAACCAATCATGAAACAGGACAGTCTGCTACACTACTGAAAATTTGGGAAACTGCACGGAACCTTCCCTCTTAGAGATAAAAAGGACGACTGATGAAAGCTGAGCAGCAATATTGAGCAAGCAGGTAGGAAAAAGACGGATATCACACAGGCTGAACGTGTCCTCCAACATGCAGCATAAACTTTCTCTTTTGATTTTCGTACTGTCGGCAAACATGAAAAATGGCAGTCATAGGTTTTTTAGAAGATTATTTCTATCCGAACTTTTTCTTAAGGTCAGCCGTTTGGATACAAATAAAAATCTTAACTATCTGCCTAATGGCGAAGATAAAAGATTACCCATTGCAGTTACCTACAGTCCTCAACTATCCTCCCTTTTGAAAGCCATTAGGGCCTCTTGGTGCTTTCTCAGCCTCGAACCCACCCTGAGGGACCTCTTTTCGAAACCCCCTGTTACAGCCTTCAGGCAGCGCCCCCAGTTTGCGACGTCTCCTGGTACACACCAAACTCAGTCTCCTTAGGGAAACATCTAGAGGCAATTCTCCGTGTGGCAACACACGCTGTAAAGTATGTGACCACATGATCACCTATCCCACGGTAACCGTTCGTCCTAAAGGGCGTGAGTTTTCGTGAAAGATAGTAGAGTATCTTTTAAAGTATAAGTTACATGACATCTCAAAACAGTTTTGTCGCCAGACCTTCTAAAGCACCGGGGTTAAATTTAACCAGGATCGGAATTATATTTACTCCAACACAATCCAATGGTTACGTTTCCTAGTAAAACTAATTCAAATGGTAGTTACTTTAATCGTAATTTTCTTTAAGTTTCTTTAGTTTTTTTAGGATTTACATTAAATTTTAACCAGGATTGGTTTGAATAAACACCGATCTTGGATAAATTTAACCCCGGTATTTTAAGGGTGAAGTTTCAAGTAATATAATGGAGGATACGCTAGTGTCCTTGCAGCCGATAGTGCTATTCACACGATTACATTTCAGATGACGAAAGTGATGGGAGTTTTTTGTTTTCAATTATATACATGTAAGTCTTTCAGGATTAAGCCTCACACAAAACATAGAATCTTACTCGCTTCCGTTTTAGACCGGCAGCCCAGGACCTTGGGGTAGATGAACTAGGTACCAATAATGAAGTATATCAGCATGAAGCGAGTCACCTGGGATGTTCATATGGGAGTCAGCCGTGCACCATCCGTTGCTAGTAGGTCTGGCGGCCATTTTTCAAAATGGCGGCCATGTTTTAGTAGGCATCATTATGTTTGATAATAAAACTTTGATAGAACCTCCTATCAAAACGTGTATGGTGTCATATGAAAGCTAATTAAATTTCCTATCAAATGATACCATATATGATGGGTATTATGCAGAAATAAATAACATTTGCGGGCAAAATATGTTATTTTTAGCCAATTTTTCCCGAAACTTAGATAACATTAATTTACATATATCTTCATATTTTCAACAAATCTTAAGATAATATATTGAAACTTTCCTAAAAATGTTTTCTATACATAGGTACTATTGTGTTGTAATAACAAGGTTATTGCTTTTTAGAAACGAAAGTTACAGTCTTTCAAAGTTAACACTTTGAAATTTCAGGAAATACAATAATTTTGTACCCCAAACAGTACTAAGCCCTGTTCTCACTTCGCATCAGCTCAAATAGTACAACTGATTAGGCCCAAATAACCAATATTGTACACTTTGGGTTTTAAACATAACATTCAGGACTGTGATTACAAGATTACATGCTTGTGTTGATTTTCAGACATTTTGTGTCAAATCCAAGATGGCCGCCATCGGTCAATGCACTTTGGTCCATTTTTCTTGAATTCCAGTATTTAATGCTCATTTTCGATTAGAACAACTGCGATTTTGGTCAAATAGCACCAGAAGATACAACCCAGGACAAGGGCACCCTTTTTTATACACATAACTCGTAAATCAAGATGGCGGCTAGGGGTCAATGTACTTTTTTCTCTTTATATCTATCTTTGATTCAGAATTTTCGATCAAAAAAGAAATGACCACTCATTTGTTTGTGCACTTGGATGCAATCTTCAGCAGTCCTAAACTTCGTTAAGTGCATTTTGGATCTATTCTTAGGTGGCACTTAACGGTCAATTGATTTAGGCACTCCAATCATTCCATCACCCCACTCCTTACCTCGACAGTTACCCAATAGGGGTATTACTAGCTAAACCAATTGCATTGCTCACTTCGACGTACGGCTTTCAGATACATTCGTAGTGTTTGGACAAAATATGGGCAATTAATAGATATATCAGACATGAATAGGATACATTGTTAATTAATTCCACTACCTCCTTGTGTATATTGTTTCTGTGCCAAGATGGTGGCTAGGGATCAATGCACTTCTTACTATTCCTCGTCATTTCTATATTTGTGTGGAAATTCCGTATCACTGAAGAAAGCAATTACCACCTGTCGCATAGTGCAATAAATGCAATCTATAGCATGTATGAACTTTGTTGCAGGAACAAATTATATCGATTTTAAGATGGTGGTAATAGGTCAATTAACTTTAACCCATGTTCTCATGGCATTAGGTCATAATAGGATCAGTACTACCCTTACCACGTTAATATTCCATTGCGATGGTTTCCAGAAACTTTCATTGTATTTACAGGGGATATATTTGACATAAGCAGGGCAACTTTTACCAGGTACATCCTAAAGTTCAGCCATTTTTCTTTGAGTACATGGCTTCTGTTCTAAGATGGATGTCTGAGGTCAATGTACTTATTTAAGGAGTAGAACAGGCCACCAGAGTACAAATTTGACAGACTGTTAAAAACAAACCTTCTCCAAATGATTTTGTCAGTTATCTAACTTTTTTTTTGGTGTGATTTTGTCAGTTATTTTCCTTTTTTTTTTTTTTTTGCATGGTGTGATGAATTAGAAATAGTCGAGTTACTGTACTCTATCACGTGAAGTCGCCATTTTGAGTTTCAAAATGACAGACTTTTCCTTTTCCTATCAGTAAACATATTGCATTGTTAGTTTCAATCTCTTTATTACCGCATTTGACCAATTTTAAGATAGATTAACTTATAGGCTATAGAAGATTGAACATTTTCAATTACTCTTGGACGCCATTTGGGGTCCCAGACTGTTAGATGAGCTAGAGCTGAATATACAGAAATAAAAAATAAAGAACTATTGAATTAATGAGGGAGATGGTTCCATAATTTCTTTTATTATTATTATGATTTCGCAAAATATTATTTCTGCAGTAGACAGAGGCAAGCGTATGGGAATGCGCTACGTAACACAATTTAGAAAATCCAAATCCTCCACCAAAAGAATGTTAGCCTGATGATTTCTTTTACAGTTATACAATTAGGTTTGGTTTAATACCCCTAAATATATTATGGGTAGATGTGACATTTTCCCAAACATTTATATGAGCTTTTTAAATGCCTTTTGAAGCTAGGACTGTCTTGCTAGCCGTTTCGGTGTTCAGGTGTTACCATAACTATATTATAGACCTAATTTGTCTTAATTTTGACTTTGAATGCAAATGTGATTATTAAAATTTCATATATGACTATATGAGTATATGACTTTTCATCCTTACCTTTTACCTAGAAAGTAGAGATTTGGTGGTATTCCTGGTGTTTCAAATCTTTACTTCGAGTCATAAAACTGAATAGAATTTACAGTATGCTGACTTACAATGTCATTTTGTGACATTTAATGTCAATTGTGGAATATTCATTTTACTACGTTTGCATTTGATTTTCTTATTTCTAGTTTTTGTATCCTTTATCTAATTTAAATGTCATTATCCAGGCTTGAAATTCAAAAAAGAGACCTTTTCATGCCTTGAAGTTCAGATTTCATTTTATAATTTCATAGAAAGCTTCTACATTAACCTTTCTTACCTATAAATATTTTACTTACTGTGACTGTGGTGATAAACTTTTGGGTTTAATTTTAACTCATTTCACTTCATTTAATGTGATTTAAGTACTTAGTCAAAATTTTACTTTCCAAATTTTGACATTAAAAGTCATTGTTTTGAGGTTTAAGTCCTTATTAATACCTGAAAGTCACAAATATGACTTATACGTTAAATTTGACCTACTATTAAGTTCAAATTTACTTAAAACGCTTACATTGTAATCTGGTTACTATTCCTAAGATTTTATTATTTAACTTTAAGTGACACAAATTCCACTTTTGATCTTTACTCTTTACATATGAAAATTAAAATAGTATTCTAAAGGTTCATTATTTTAACTTTAGGTTTCTTCTGTGGTGATTGCAACTATTACAGTTTCTTTATCTCTATTGTAACTTTGAACCTGAAGTGGCACAATCTTAGGATTACATTTTACAATATCAACAAAAAGGTCAAGCTATCAAATTCGTTTGTAACAGTTTGACTTTGAAAGTCACTAATTTGAAGTCCATGGTTGTTATTATGTAACTAAAAACTTCTAAGTGTGCTTCGAAAAGCCAAAACGATACCCAAAATAAGATCCTGACTTTCGGAAAACTTCACTTGGGAGTTAGAAGAATCAAATTAAAATTTTTTAATTATATAGCACAGTTATAACACTTAAATTCACATTTTTAACGTCAATATCTTTAACTAAGCTAAAAATGTGACATTCATGATATTAAACGTGAAAATTAAGGTATCACAACTGGAAATCATGAGATATAAAGCAAAAATATTATCTTTCCAACTTATTGTAATGACTTGGAAGTCGTACTTTATACATCACTCGTTCCTTTTTATGAGTTTAATATCTTGCTGGTCAAACAAATGACTCTAATGTTAATTGACCAAGCTGGATTACTTAAAACTGCCACTCTTAATGTGTAAATTATAAGACATAAGGTAAAATAAATTCGTTATTTAAAGCCCAACTTTTCCTAAATCACCATAAAAATTTATTCTCTTCTTGAATCAGATATACAATCTTACGTTAAAAGAGGCATTAAATTAAAAAAAGGAGGGAGTTGTCATTACCACCCCCTAACTAAAGGTTTATAATGTAAGACTGAAACTGTGTCAATTTTTAACTGAAACGTGTGAAGGTATTGACATTCAAATTCAAATAACAACCTGTTAAGTTTGTTTATTGAGATAAAAAAACTATTCTGAAAAAATTTTTCTACAGATGACTTAACTGCCTAAGAAGCCACAGGAACAAGATTTTCTAAGTCATACTATTATGAAGTTAACTTAAGAGTCAGTACATTATAACTAAGACAGGAATACTTCTTGTGTCAAAATAATGAGTGTTTAAACACCAATAATGACAAAACAACCACCCTGAATCTATATTACTATATAAAAGGTAAGGAATCATGAAAAAGTCAGGTAATAGTTACTACCCACACTTGCTGTAAAGGCATAATTACGAAAAATCAGGTCTTTAATATAGTTTTGATGACACCTCATGGTTGACAATACATTGCTGGGTTCACATGGCATTTGTCAAGCCCATAGATGTTTCTTCCTCAATATAGTAACAGTAACGACAGATTAGGTCTCTAATATAGTTACGGTGACACAGAAATGGCTAACAAGACATTTGCAGATTCAATTTAGTGAAATATATATATATATATATATATATATATATATATATATATATATATATATATATATATATATATATATATATGTATATATATATATATATATATAGATAGATATATATATATATATATATATATATATATATATATATATATATATATATATATATATATATATATATATATATATATATATATATATATATATATATATATATATAGTACAAATTGCTACTTTCAACAGTCATTTTGGCATTGCGACTTTCAACGGTCATTATGGTAAATATTTCAAAAAGGTTTCACCGGACTATGGGGATGATTCATGTAGGGGTGGGTCCATTCTATCACCATGCTTCCGATGAGCCGTGGGCAAATTGTCACGGTGGTTTTCAAAGCCCCGAAAAGGTCAGGTAACTTATTTATACAAGGTGGGGCTGGGGCTTGGATGGGTACGGTACTTGCAAGGATGGCATTCTCGTAGGACCGGGACCCTCTATATGTTCACAACTTTATTACGATAAATTGAAATAATGCACCTTTTTCGCATGTAAAGTTTTGAATTAATAACGAACCCACATTTGCGCGATCTGAACAGAACAATGCCATTCAAATTGGGTCTCATTAAAACTTTTAGGGTAATTCTTTCTCATGTGCTCTAATCTAGTTTTTTTTTACGTGTGGTTTCATTTGTATTCCAGCTTAGGGTGGTCAGGCACAATAGAGCTATTTTCTGTCGTCTATGTACTTCGGTACACTGTACCCATGCGGGCTAAATTTCTTTTTGTAAAGGGGTCTACTAGCATAAGCTTTACTTTCTCAGTCCTCCTCCACCGCCTTGTTTCAATGTTGTATCATTTTGTATTTAAACTGTGGAAATAAACTCAAACTCAACTCAGATATTATCCTGGTTTTGCAATGTGTGCACAGGGCACTTGCAGAGATTCCGAGCTCACAGTTATCCAAAAGTGGCATACAAATGAAAATGCTAAACTGTGGAAACTCTCAGTTGTAGGCTAAGTGAAAACCCCAAAGACCGCACAAATCGCTTGCATTCATTTAATTTTTTTTTTGTGTGTGGATATTCACTGGGTTTCTTCGTAGACAACTCTTTTATTGGTAAATGCATGGCAACGGTGGTCGAACTTCCTCACTTGCATGATAGCTCAAAACCTGCAAGTCATGCAGACAACTTGGCAGATCTTATGGACGTTACCAGATATTTTTGAAGGGGGTAGTACTTTGGGCGAACAAAGGAACTTGTTATTGTCGCGTTGGTGCGAGCACTACGACGTCGGCGTGGGATCCAGAGGCGAAGCCGCCGAAAGCTCAGAGGATTTAGACATTTCAAATGCCTATAATGCGGTGAAATATTGTCAATATTGCCAGTTTTGGCAATGACAAAATTATGATTTCATAAAGGTTTAGAGCAAAACGTGAATCCATGTATAATTATCAAAGAGAAAGTTTTAAATCTTGAAATGACAATATCATCAGAAACTTTTTCTCTTAAAGTTGAGGTGCGGCTATGATGGATCCAATTGCAACCGGGGTGGTAGTATCCAGAGGCAACGGATTCCCAGAAGAAAACCCCTTTAAATCACGTGGAATATATTGAAGTATTCAAGATTAATTAGGTAAAAACAGTGTAGGCTTATATAACAAATCGTGAAGAAATTTTAAGCGAAATGACTTCTGCAATGCAAACAAATGTTAGAGAATCATTCAAAATTGCAGTGCGGTAACCAGCATGGGGGTAGGGTGGGACCCCCCCCCCCCGTGAAATGACTCGGCCCAGCTCCCCTCCCCCTCGAATGAAAAAATGAATGACAATGGATAGGTAGGATTAAACCACATTTGTCTGATCATTACTGTCTCATAAGCCGTCTTGACTCCAAATAAACAACATAATAGACTCGACTTCGCCTCGACCCTCATTTTGCCAACTTGGAGTCTAGACGGTTAATTCACCATAGTCAGCTAAATGCGACTTATTCCCTAAATATCGGTACCACCACTTCATTGAGATTTTAAGTCAATTTGAAATATCCCGCAGGTGCACTTTCGTTTAAGAATTTATGTATAATGAGCCTTTATGCTCATTGGGGTCCGCAGAAATTTTACAAGGGGGGCGGGCAAGGTCATTTATGGATGATTGAATTGTGTGCATTTTCTAAGCGGAGGGCCACCATAGGTTGGCGCGGAGGGTACAAGAAAACTTTGGGCTTTACAAAAATTGCAGATGGCCGGAAACGACACTTGGCGAGTCTTATAAGCTAAGGAAGGAATTTCATGTCTGTAATTTTTAGATTTTTATAATTTTCAATGTAAAAAATTGACGAAGGGAAATCAGCCTCTCCGTAACGGCTTCGCACGCCTATGCACGATAAAACTTATAACTGTCAAACAGCCTATATAGGCCTATATCCGTTACCCAATTATGAATCATGCCCCCCCCCCATATCCACCTTTTATATCCCAGTTACATCCGCGCATCGCCACTTGAGATCAGGACGGGACCAAACCAAGACTAACGCATTCATCAATAGTCGGATGCCATATGCACACTACATGCCTGGCAATTAGTACAATTTTGGCATAGTTTTTCAAAATTACAAATTTCCAATAGATATCAAGAATGATGGTCCCCAAATTACGATTTCACCATTTAGCATACCTTCTTCTCTTTTGCTATTCCTGGTCAAATGTCCGCATATTGCACGAGTAAAAACTGACGCTGTGAGTGAAGATATTTTGATGATTTTTAGTTTTTTATTTCAATTTTTAATTAATTTTTTCACAAGTTTAATTTTCCGGGGGGGGGGGGGGAGGCAAGTGCTCCCCTTGCCCCCCCCCCTTCCGGACGCCCATGCCTATGCTGCCATGAAGCAGTTAACCCACCCAAAATGAACAGAATTCAAGAGATGAACATATCGTCCTTATATGGTTTCAATAAAAATGGTTGTTCCGTTAAAAAAAAACATATTTTAAAGATGTTTCATGAAAAGCACTATTAGATATATTATCATAATACTATGGAAAGGTGTAGCTACATACATCCAATAGGACCTGCCATCGGACGGCACTTTACAAAAAGTAAGGGGTAAAATAGTCACCTGGGAGACTCGATCTACATGTGGTGCAGCGAGATTAGGCATTTAACATTTCCAAATAAATTTACACTTTTCAATGGCAGAAAAAATCCTTTGTTCGACTTTTGGTACATTCTTTCAACGTTTATGTAAAAAAGCACAGGAGGGTCGTCCTCAACCCCCCCTTCCCCTTTGTGACGTCCATGGAAATTCCGGGTATGAAAACTATACATTTTAATGCGTTGCATTTGCCTGCTTTAAAAAGGACGTTTAGCCTGCGATAAGTGCTTTCAAATTACCGGTAGCCTATACATATGGACCTCGTATTCCAGTTTTATTTCACTGCAAAGTGATTTCTAAGAGTGAACACTGTTTCAAGTTTAGCTGTGGATGTTGAAATAGTCACTGAAACATTTTGTAGGATTGCCTACTAGCCTACGCAGGGAATTACCCTACAACCCATGCATACTCTCCCCTTTATGGGCAAACCAAACTGTTAAAAATGCCTGTTAAATGACAGTAACAAACTACAAATAAAAAAGGCATACACGTGGATCCCTGCTGCATATGCAACAGGTATTTACACGTATTTCTTTGTTTTGTTAATTAATTTACTTGCACTTGTGACAGTGAGAAAGTGGTTCCCATTCGCATGCTGAAGGAGCAGCCCTCCGCATAGACAAATATATTCTGCCTTCTCATAGAAAGCAATTTTTTTTTCTTTAGCCACTAAATAGGAATGACAATAATACAATGATACTGATAAATCAGCATCATCTCTGATAGCTTAATAACCCGTACCTTCCATATATCCCTACGGCACCCTTAATCCCCACACCAGGATGACACTCATTCTGAACTAAAAGAGGCAGTAATTAACCCTGGGTGTCACCTATCAATCAGGGGCACGCCACTTGTTCTCTCTTTTTGCATAAACTGATGTTCCCTATTTATTTCCCCAATGCCACAGCCTCATTGTAAAACAGAAGAATGTGGATAAAATTTAGTCCGCCCCCTATCCGTTTTACAGTTATTTTGTCCGCTCAAGATTCGCCTGAATCGCGTCATTGGGGTCCTGTAATATTTTGTAATTTGTAATTACAGTATTTGGCCGGGAGGGAACCACCAAAAAGAATATTGTGGATTTTTTTTTTTTTTTTGGTCGGCATCTTAATTGTCTCAGAATTCTGACTAAATAACTCAGAATCCTAAGATAATTAAGATGCGAACAAAAGCCCAAAAATCAAATTTTTTTCTTGTCCCCTCTCGGCCACCGTACAAAATCGATCAGTGAAGCGGACCAAAAAAGCTTCTATTTCGTGGGACCAAAAAAACTAGAACCGGACCAAAACATCTAGCTTTTTGTCGTACCCCAGACCAAAAAAACTAGGTTTTCTTGTCCTGGGACCAACAAAACTGAAAAAACTCCAGTTTTTTTTTGGTTCCGTCGGACAGGGGACCCCCAAAAATTGCCAAACCGGAACCAATACTGAAAGCACCTATCTCTCAAAATTCCAGACAACTACCATGCATGACATGTGCCGGTATAATTCCCCGTGACCTCACTTGACCTCACGTCGGATACTGTGTTTATCGCCATGGCACTGCACATAAACTGTAGGTTCAATGATTTGCTAGAGCAAAAGGTCACGGTAGCATATGACGCCTGTACGTGGGGATATGAGTTGTATTCTCTGCTGCAAATGTAAACGCATAAGTTCCAATCTAATGGGGTGTAGTCCTACGCACGTTACGAGTATGATGTGATATCCCAAAAAAAAGGGGGGCCTAGAGGGTTGGGAATGGAAACGATTTTGACAGGAAGAGGATAGATATTACAGTAAGGATTAGGTCTCGACAGGCCTACGTCACTCTAGGCTGAAGTGTCTTATCGATCATTGGGTCTACGTAAAACACGATCTCGAGAATGTTCTCTTATTTAAGAACCGTAGGATATCCCACATTACATGGTATTTAGAAAAAACGGTTGTAAATGTTCAACCCCTAGTTTATGGTGTTGGAACTGTACACTGCAGGCCCTAATATTCGTGTTTAGCAATTAAACACTTAATTTGTCGATACTTTGAAAGCAGGTTTAAATTTTCAAATATTTAGCAATTAAACACTGAATATTTAGCAATGAGACACTTCTTTAGAGTGTATATCAACCCAGTGAAGGAGCTGGAGATTTCGGTCAGAGGGGTCGAAAATGGTCTGCAGGGGCGCTTCGAAGGAGTAAAATTCCTGAGCCTCAACACGATCGAATCCATAGCTTTTCCGAATTTGACCCAAAATGACTCTCAGATCGCTGGAAATGGCATTTCTGAAGCCTATTTACCGCATATAAATAGGGAAAACACTGAATGAATTGTTAAGAAATGTTGAAGTTAATTATTCTTTGTCTTTTTCTTTGTTTTTTATGTCTCTTCAGGTGTTTTATTTTCCAGGGGAGGGCAGGTTCTTCCTTTACCCCAGTACCCATGTCTCTTTCCCTCACTTTCACATTCTAGTATGAAGGCGGTCATTATATTTTGTGTTATTATCAGGCCTCGATATAAGATTTTAAAGTAATAATAGGTTACTTTGTGAAGATAAGGATAAAATCTAACAGCTAAATAACAAGCAATCTTACAGGGGGAAAAGGGTATGGAAATCAATCACCGTTAAGTGCACAATTTTGGCATCCAGAAATCAAGATAAGTACAAGAAGAAATAATACTTGACGTAATTTACATCATGTGGCCACTCTGAAATAGCCATTAATTATAAGTACATTGAAAAAATGGCCAAGACAAAAGGTCTGCTTGGCTTTTTAGATACCCAATTCATAATAGATTAAAGTATCCTACACCTAGGCTTATAAGATGCAATTTTCTGGCTTTTGACACCACTAAAGTACAGAAATAAGAATTTTCATGGGACTATCGTGCAATGTCAGAAATAGACATTTATCATGAGAATGGTCACTTGAAGAAAAGCAAAATGGAAACTGTTCATTAAAAAAAACCCTTAAATCATTACCACTAGGACAAACGTCAGTTTTATTTTATTTTAACCTGAATATTATTTTCCAAATGATGTTGAAAAATGTTGTGGAGGCTATTTTGGTACCTTTATAAACTCTTATTGTTGTCTATGTTGACAATTATACCCGACACAAAGAGGGCCATTTGGGCTACAGTTATTGTTGCGCCCATTGCAACATCTTTTATTGGCCGGGAGGGCGAATTTAATATCAAGCGGTGTATTTTGTAAAGCTTATAATCACGCTTGTTGTGGAAGTAATTAACTTAGCACAGCGACAACATTCATTTGTGCGTATAAAGCATGAAGACACGTTTCGGTAAAACCTAACCCTTTATTACAAAAGACCCTTTTCATCAGAATAAAGTGCAGATAGTACAGTTACTGGTGGCTGTGTGAGCATTGTTATATCTGGGTCTCAAAACAACGCTAATAATTCATGTCTTTTGCCAATAACGGTTCAAGGGTTAAGTATGTTAAAAACCTTAAAAGGGCGCCGACAGACGATTTTGGTCCGTCGAGGGGGGGGGGGGCGGGGAGGCGGGGAGGCGGGGAGGCGACAGCCCCCTGACCATATGTCAGTTCTGCCACTGTATTAATCTGATTGCCCATTAATCCTCGGGTTTTGCTAACTGTTTAATTTCATTGTAAATTAACACAATAACCAAAAGAAAAGAAGTGGTAAAAAGATATGTATATAAATAATAGAAGATAAATACCGTCAAATAAATGCAACATTTTACCTGAAATCAGAATGCATCTATTTATGCTTTGAAGTTCTGTTCTATGAATTCACAGTGATATATAGTATCACTTTTAACATTTAAGGTATTCTCTCCTCACACAGTACACAAAACTATCAGTCTCATACAGGCCACTAGTCAGAGAAATATATTAGGAAGGGCACCAGTGTGTACGTCTCGCGGGTCAGGAGGAGACCCGCCCCCCCTCTTTAAAAAACGTTGTTCTCTTTAACCTGACACCATGCCGTGGCGTTTCTCCTTGGAAAGCTACGTAGAAACCCCAGTAGATCAAAGGCGGTGTGGGTGTAACTGGTATCTGAGTTTGTTACATGATCTATGGCCCCAAATGAGCTCTGCGTTCATTGTGTTTACACTGCGTGAAAAGCAATTAACACATGCTTGACTGGCCTGTTAGTTTACCACGAATGTTAAAGGAGGCTGGGGTTAGTTGAACCACTTTTTACATTTCGGCCATTGAGCAAACTGAGAATAGAAACTTTTCAAGCCGATGTGGGATACGTATACTATAAACATTTGTCTAACTTGTGATCATAGTACATTAAGTTAATTAATTACTATTAATTAGTTACAACCTTCAAAACTGTAAAAACAAAACGGCTCAAATAACCTTACCTTAGGGGTAACTTGAGCCACTAAAGTAGGTAAGTTGATCCACCGTAGGTAAGTTGAGCCACTAACATACTTTATGCCAACACGGTTTGTGGAGGAGGTAAACCTGAACAGGGACTCTGGACTAGGCTGACATGTCGAAACATTCAACCTTATTTAATGAAGAACACAAGAGTCACACATATATTGTAACAAGAATCACGGATTCGTAAACAGTGGATGTTTAGAAAAACTTTAGGCTGTGTGTTATGCAAAATAAAAATATTCGCCTCTTTGTGGTGTTTCCGTTTTTGGATGGAGCACATCAGTTGTCGTCTAACGTCATATAGTACCATTTCATATTTGGTTAACAAACAACAACTTCCTCCCCCTCCCCTCCAAAATAAAAAAATAGACCTTTTCTTCGTCACTGTCTTTACATAGCAAATGTTTTGCACCCTTTGAGACAACCATTGTTATTACACATTACATTATATGGTATAGGGTGGGGCATGATGAGCCGCCAATGGGTTAAGTAGAGCCGGCTTAACTTGTAACACACTGATAGGCCCAACTTGCCCCACAGTGGGCTGTCTGGTTAAGCGTCCCACATGCCGATAGAACGTGAAACCTCACAGTGATGAAAATTTACTGATGTGTGATGATTATAGCCCCTATTTGACATAATATCAAAAGTTCAGAATATTTATCGCTGTGTAGTATAGGCACAGACGACAAAACACTGTTTTCTGAAAATTCACTTTCAACATGATAACTCAACATTTTGCCGCTCATTATCCTACCTCAAGTGTTATCCTACCATGCATGTCGTACAAAGGGTACTAGTGTTGCCTTCTTTCATAGAGGGTGCAACGTTATAATCTTCAAGTTATTCTTCTCGGAGATAATAGGGGTGGCTCAACCCACCTGCCAACTCAACTAACCCGAGTCTCCCCTACATAGCTTTTTGTTGGTTTTAATGGTTTTAATGCAAAAGTTACACATTTTCATTTTTGGGGTTTAAATGGCGTTTCATATCACCAAGACCACCAGCTGTATATTTACGTGACATGTAACAAGTTGAACATAGCGCCCCTCCATTCGAGCTAGAGGCTTGGTCTCAGGACCCTTCCATTAAAATTAGAGTACAAAATTTTTACAAAAAAGGTCACAAAAACACAATGTCATAAAAGTATGAGGTAAATGCACAATTACATTTTATGTAGCGATTTTCACTAAAGATAATGATCCATGGAAAATTAAAACTGTAGCTTTAGCCTGCACCTCCCCATAAGGGTGGCATAGACGTAATTCACATTAGTAATACTATTATATGAATGACCAGAGAGATATCATGTATACTAGATATCCCTACTCTAATAAGAATCCTCACGGGAACTGTGCTGTAGAACTAATTTCGACTTTTCAAAGACCTGTTTGCTTTTTAACCTATCCCCTTGATTGGTAGCACAGTTTACATTGCCTTTTATTCTAAGTCTGTGCCAAGTAGCAATGAGAGCAAAACATATCGCTGGTTCAAAGTTGGGAATGAGGAAAATGTGATAAATATGGCTAGAATTGATGTTGTTCTATGCAATCTTTCATCTGGAACTATTACCATACGTGCACTCCGTGTTACTCAAGACAGCTACGGAAATGGAATATTTAGGTACCATTACACACCCAATCTGGTGCAAAAATTGGGCATCATTTCATGTTAATTCCCGAGGCTAAAACTCGAACTGTGGTAGATTTTGCCGATTCGGCTTAGCCTCATTTGCATAAAACTTTTATACACAGGTTTACCCCAACCTACGTTTTTGTCAGGCCCGTTGCCGGACAAGGCACGAAAGGGGGACAAAGTATTTCCGGGGAGATTTTTTTTTTTTTATGGTTGGGGGAGGGATCACAAATGTATTAGTCCTTAGTCAATGGCAAACTTCAGGGTGTCTAGGGAGCGAAAACATTGTCATGCAGGGGACTTCATCCCCCCCCCCCCTTTTGGAAGAAATCTTGGACGTTCTTCGTTTTATGCATACATTTGTGATTGTCACCACCAGTACCAAGCACATTTTTGAGTAATGTAATGCGCATGCACACCTGGTGTTGAACAATCGGGGAATCCCGCGGTGTTGCAATAATGTTTGTGTGTTACTTATCATCACAAGGAACCATACATACACGATATGATCCAATTTCACCTTTTTGTTCACAACATGGACGTGGGCAATTCGACCCTTCACTTCTTTCCCAAAATTAAAAGTCTACATGCATAAATCGTTGAAGCCTTCATGAAAGCATTGGTATGTTAAGAAACTTTACAGGTTTGAAAAAAAGATGTTCAACTGAACCAAATCAACTTCAAGTTTAGGTTTAAGCCTATGTTAACTTAATAGCAGGCACGGGCAACAATAGCGGGGGATCGAATACGGGGGACATTTCCCCAATATTTTTCTAAGGGGTATCAAAGCAAATGTCCCCTACCACCAATTTTTGAGGCATGAAGAAAAAATATATGTAGCATTTTTTATGACCAACAGGAAGTTGGAGATTGATGTGACACGTAGTCTTAATTTCTAGAACATGTTGTTCTTAAATTAGGTGTGCGCGATTTTCTTCGCAGTTAGATTTGATTCCAACTGCTTTTTTTTTTGAATTACAGGTATGTCGATTGGATAGTAATGAAGTTTCTGCAAACATGTTACTACCGAATACAAACATTACCCTAATAACGGTGCCCCTCGTCCATATCAAAGTTCCTGGTTGCCCGCCAGTCGTTTGTGAAAGTACCCCCCCCCCCCCAATATCTGGTTTAAGGTCAACCCCCTTGATCACAGTTTTTAAAAATAGCTGAGTAGCCGCGCACCAAAGCAGTAACAAATCTTGAACCCACCGCATTTGCTACGTCACGTCCGGTTCTTCTACTTTTACTCTATTAAATTTTCCGTCCTTTTTTCTTTTATTGTTTTTCTTTATTCTTAGTTGTGTTTGCAACACAGCTACTCTAGGTAACATGTTTTTGTTGTATTGGGGAGTAGAACTCTCAACAAGCCCCCCAGGGCTTTTCTTATTTTACTTCCATCTTTACTTCACTTTTATATATGTATGTATTATTTCTTTTGTGAATCCATCATATATTTTGATGATGTAGAAAGACAAATAAACGAAACGAAACGAAACGAAAGTAACGCTTGCAGTGTGTCTGATGCAACAGTGAGCCACAAATAGAAAGAAGGCCGTGGCTGGCTCAGCTTTGCCCAATTGGATAAAAACTGGTCCGTAAAACCCCATCTAATCAAATATAATCTGATGTAACAGTGGACTTACACTTATTACTAGTTTAATTGGTTGAAAAAAAATCACCAACTTGTTTGGTTAAGCGTTTTACTCATTTGTAGGGCGAAGGAAATTACCCAACTATTTCACCCGACTTATAATTGCCCAACAAATGTTTAAATTTGTACCCAACGCCATGTGTGGTTGTCGTGGCAACCGATGACATAGTTCACGTTACAGATGATCAAAGGTTGATGTTTTGTAACCAGCCTATATTTCATCAGTTAATATAAATAAGCTAAACTGAGCCTCAGTCCTAGTCTAGTACTTCGTTGTAGCAGTCTCGTCTTCACAATTCAAATTCTTATTTCACTAGCTTGTATGCTGCAGTGAGATTTTTAAGTTCCTGCTCGTACCTCACTTTGACAGCCCTTATATCTGGAAATGTTCTCATATGGTGTATGCAGACAATTGTTTTCACTCCCGAGTTGCTGTAACTGGTAGGCCTAGTAGTATGAAATTTAAAGTCTAATCTAGGGCTAGACCTGAAATCTGAAGCTGGCTAATGGTATGTAGGCTTGGTCTTGGGCGTAGGCATGGCTAGACCTACGCCATTCATTGAGTTATAACCCAAGATAGGAAACTGTGGGTGACTAACATTAGTTTATCCATAGAGCCTACCTGTCTTACATATTAGTGCTCTTAAAACTTTACGGTTCTATAGCATCGCCAAAGAAACGTACGTGAGAATTTCCTTGCGACGGGCTAGGATTCTCCACAGACCAGCACTCAGAAAAGGTTCGTGCGTGGGCCGGAAATCTCACACGCCCATTTTTGTAATTGAGACGCATTTGATGTCAGCTTGACACACATGGAGTTTGCCGTCGCGTGAAAATGGAGAATAAGCCCAGCTAGCGCCTGAATAATAAGAATTACGCACCTGTCTAAAGCGTCCCCGGGAGCGTCTTACTATTATAATCGATGCGTCCATATTCATGCCAGTTAAGTGAGGCATTCCTTCCTATCATGTTAACTTCTAACTTACAAACCTATACTGGAGGATCTGTGCTTTCCTGTATCCGATATTTTCATTTCATGTTAATTCCCGAGGCTAAAACTCGAACTGTGGTAGATTTTGCCGATTCGGCTTAGCCTCATTTGCATAAAACTTTTATACACAGGTTTACCCCAACCTACGTTTTTGTCAGGCCCGTTGCCGGACAAGGCACGAAAGGGGGACAAAGTATTTCCGGGGAGATTTTTTTTTTTTATGGTTGGGGGAGGGATCACAAATGTATTAGTCCTTAGTCAATGGCAAACTTCAGGGTGTCTAGGGAGCGAAAACATTGTCATGCAGGGGACTTCATCCCCCCCCCCCTTTTGGAAGAAATCTTGGACGTTCTTCGTTTTATGCATACATTTGTGATTGTCACCACCAGTACCAAGCACATTTTTGAGTAATGTAATGCGCATGCACACCTGGTGTTGAACAATCGGGGAATCCCGCGGTGTTGCAATAATGTTTGTGTGTTACTTATCATCACAAGGAACCATACATACACGATATGATCCAATTTCACCTTTTTGTTCACAACATGGACGTGGGCAATTCGACCCTTCACTTCTTTCCCAAAATTAAAAGTCTACATGCATAAATCGTTGAAGCCTTCATGAAAGCATTGGTATGTTAAGAAACTTTACAGGTTTGAAAAAAAGATGTTCAACTGAACCAAATCAACTTCAAGTTTAGGTTTAAGCCTATGTTAACTTAATAGCAGGCACGGGCAACAATAGCGGGGGATCGAATACGGGGGACATTTCCCCAATATTTTTCTAAGGGGTATCAAAGCAAATGTCCCCTACCACCAATTTTTGAGGCATGAAGAAAAAATATATGTAGCATTTTTTATGACCAACAGGAAGTTGGAGATTGATGTGACACGTAGTCTTAATTTCTAGAACATGTTGTTCTTAAATTAGGTGTGCGCGATTTTCTTCGCAGTTAGATTTGATTCCAACTGCTTTTTTTTTTGAATTACAGGTATGTCGATTGGATAGTAATGAAGTTTCTGCAAACATGTTACTACCGAATACAAACATTACCCTCATAACGGTGCCCCTCGTCCATATCAAAGTCCCTGGTTACCCGCCAGTCGTTTGTGAAAGTACCCCCCCCCCAATATCTGGTTTAAGGTCAACCCCCTTGATCACAGTTTTTAAAAATAGCTGAGTAGCCGCGCACCAAAGCAGTAACAAATCTTGAACCCACCGCATTTGCTACGTCACGTCCGGTTCTTCTACTTTTACTCTATTAAATTTTCCGTCCTTTTTTCTTTTATTGTTTTTCTTTATTCTTAGTTGTGTTTGCAACACAGCTACTCTAGGTAACATGTTTTTGTTGTATTGGGGAGTAGAACTCTCAACAAGCCCCCCCCCCCCCCCAGGGCTTTTCTTATTTTACTTCCATCTTTACTTCACTTTTATATATGTATGTATTATTTCTTTTGTGAATCCATCATATATTTTGATGATGTAGAAAGACAAATAAACGAAACGAAACGAAAGTAACGCTTGCAGTGTGTCTGATGCAACAGTGAGCCACAAATAGAAAGAAGGCCGTGGCTGGCTCAGCTTTGCCCAATTGGATAAAAACTGGTCCGTAAAACCCCATCTAATCAAATATAATCTGATGTAACAGTGGACTTACACTTATTACTAGTTTAATTGGTTGACAAAAATCACCAACTTGGTTGGTTAAGCGTTTTACTCATTTGTAGGGCGAAGGAAATTACCCAACTATTTCACCCGACTTATAATTGCCCAACAAATGTTTAAATTTGTACCCAACACCATGTGTGGTTGTCGTGGCAACCGATGACATAGTTCACGTTGCAGATGATCAAAGGTTGATGTTTTGTAACCAGCCTATATTTCATCAGTTAATATAAATAAGCTAAACTGAGCCTCAGTCCTAGTCTAGTACTTCGTTGTAGCAGTCTCGTCTTCACAATTCAAATTCTTATTTCACTAGCTTGTATGCTGCAGTGAGATTTTTAAGTTCCTGCTCGTACCTCACTTTGACAGCCCTTATATCTGGAAATGTTCTCATATGGTGTATGCAGACAATTGTTTTCACTCCCGAGTTGCTGTAACTGGTAGGCCTAGTAGTATGAAATTTAAAGTCTAATCTAGGGCTAGACCTGAAATCTGAAGCTGGCTAATGGTATGTAGGCTTGGTCTTGGGCGTAGGCATGGCTAGACCTACGCCATTCATTGAGTTATAACCCAAGATAGGAAACTGTGGGTGACTAACATTAGTTTATCCATAGAGCCTACCTGTCTTACATATTAGTGCTCTTAAAACTTTACGGTTCTATAGCATCGCCAAAGAAACGTACGTGAGAATTTCCTTGCGACGGGCTAGGATTCTCCACAGACCAGCACTCAGAAAAGGTTCGTGCGTGGGCCGGAAATCTCACACGCCCATTTTTGTAATTGAGACGCATTTGATGTCAGCTTGACACACATGGAGTTTGCCGTCGCGTGAAAATGGAGAATAAGCCCAGCTAGCGCCTGAATAATAAGAATTACGCACCTGTCTAAAGCGTCCCCGGGAGCGTCTTACTATTATAATCGATGCGTCCATATTCATGCCAGTTAAGTGAGGCATTCCTTCCTATCATGTTAACTTCTAACTTACAAACCTATACTGGAGGATCTGTGCTTTCCTGTATCCGATATTTTCATTTCATGTTAATTCCCGAGGCTAAAACTCGAACTGTGGTAGATTTTGCCGATTCGGCTTAGCCTCATTTGCATAAAACTTTTATACACAGGTTTACCCCAACCTACGTTTTTGTCAGGCCCGTTGCCGGACAAGGCACGAAAGGGGACAAAGTATTTCCGGGGAGATTTTTTTTTTTTATGGTTGGGGGAGGGATCACAAATGTATTAGTCCTTAGTCAATGGCAAACTTCAGGGTGTCTAGGGAGCGAAAACATTGTCATGCAGGGGACTTCATCCCCCCCCCCTTTTGGAAGAAATCTTGGACGTTCTTCGTTTTATGCATACATTTGTGATTGTCACCACCAGTACCAAGCACATTTTTGAGTAATGTAATGCGCATGCACACCTGGTGTTGAACAATCGGGGAATCCCGCGGTGTTGCAATAATGTTTGTGTGTTACTTATCATCACAAGGAACCATACATACACGATATGATCCAATTTCACCTTTTTGTTCACAACATGGACGTGGGCAATTCGACCCTTCACTTCTTTCCCAAAATTAAAAGTCTACATGCATAAATCGTTGAAGCCTTCATGAAAGCATTGGTATGTTAAGAAACTTTACAGGTTTGAAAAAAAGATGTTCAACTGAACCAAATCAACTTCAAGTTTAGGTTTAAGCCTATGTTAACTTAATAGCAGGCACGGGCAACAATAGCGGGGGATCGAATACGGGGGACATTTCCCCAATATTTTTCTAAGGGGTATCAAAGCAAATGTCCCCTACCACCAATTTTTGAGGCATGAAGAAAAAATATATGTAGCATTTTTTATGACCAACAGGAAGTTGGAGATTGATGTGACACGTAGTCTTAATTTCTAGAACATGTTGTTCTTAAATTAGGTGTGCGCGATTTTCTTCGCAGTTAGATTTGATTCCAACTGCTTTTTTTTTTTGAATTACAGGTATGTCGATTGGATAGTAATGAAGTTTCTGCAAACATGTTACTACCGAATACAAACATTACCCTCATAACGGTGCCCCTCGTCCATATCAAAGTCCCTGGTTACCCGCCAGTCGTTTGTGAAAGTACCCCCCCCCCCAATATCTGGTTTAAGGTCAACCCCCTTGATCACAGTTTTTAAAAATAGCTGAGTAGCCGCGCACCAAAGCAGTAACAAATCTTGAACCCACCGCATTTGCTACGTCACGTCCGGTTCTTCTACTTTTACTCTATTAAATTTTCCGTCCTTTTTTCTTTTATTGTTTTTCTTTATGCTTAGTTGCGTTTGCAACACAGCTACTCTTGGTAACATGTTTTTGTTTTATTGGGGAGTAGAACTCTCAACAAGCCCCTCAGGGCTTTTTTTAATTTTACTTCCATCTTCATTTATTTTATGAATCCATCATACATTTTGATGATGTAGAAAGACAAATAAACGAAACGAAACGAAACGAAAGTAACGCTTGCAGTGTGTCTGATGCAACAGTGAGCCACAAATAGAAAGAAGGCCGTGGCTGGCTCAGCTTTGCCCAATTGGATAAAAACTGGTCCGTAAAACCCCATCTAATCAAATATAATCTGATGTAACAGTGGACTTACACTTATTACTAGTTTAATTGGTTGACAAAAATCACCAACTTGGTTGGTTAAGCGTTTTACTCATTTGTAGGGCGAAGGAAATTACCCAACTATTTCACCCGACTTATAATTGCCCAACAAATGTTTAAATTTGTACCCAACACCATGTGTGGTTGTCGTGGCAACCGATGACATAGTTCACGTTACAGATGATCAAAGGTTGATGTTTTGTAACCAGCCTATATTTCATCAGTTAATATAAATAAGCTAAACTGAGCCTCAGTCCTAGTCTAGTACTTCGTTGTAGCAGTCTCGTCTTCACAATTCAAATTCTTATTTCACTAGCTTGTATGCTGCAGTGAGATTTTTAAGTTCCTGCTCGTACCTCACTTTGACAGCCCTTATATCTGGAAATGTTCTCATATGGTGTATGCAGACAATTGTTTTCACTCCCGAGTTGCTGTAACTGGTAGGCCTAGTAGTATGAAATTTAAAGTCTAATCTAGGGCTAGACCTGAAATCTGAAGCTGGCTAATGGTATGTAGGCTTGGTCTTGGGCGTAGGCATGGCTAGACCTACGCCATTCATTGAGTTATAACCCAAGATAGGAAACTGTGGGTGACTAACATTAGTTTATCCATAGAGCCTACCTGTCTTACATATTAGTGCTCTTAAAACTTTACGGTTCTATAGCATCGCCAAAGAAACGTACGTGACAATTTCCTTGCGACGGGCTAGGATTCTCCACAGACCAGCACTCAGAAAAGGTTCGTGCGTGGGCCGGAAATCTCACACGCCCATTTTTGTAATTGAGACGCATTTGATGTCAGCTTGACACACATGGAGTTTGCCGTCGCGTGAAAATGGAGAATAAGCCCAGCTAGCGCCTGAATAATAAGAATTACGCACCTGTCTAAAGCGTCCCCGGGAGCGTCTTACTATTATAATCGATGCGTCCATATTCATACCAGTTAAGTGAGGCATTCCTTCCTATCATGTTAACTTCTAACTTACAAACCTATACTGGAGGATCTGTGCTTTCCTGTATCCGATATTTTTTACAGTCCTCTAACCAACTTGCGCCAGTAGCGTCAGTAACGTATCTGCCATAACGTAGGGGAGAAAGGTGCCTCTTGACATGGACGTCCGCAGAAAAAAAGTCAGGGGGACAAAATTTCTAAGGAGGGGCAAAACCTCCAAGTCACCATAAATTGACACAAAGGATGGGAAAATTTCAGCCCAAAATGCCTCCCAGATCGCCGGAAATGGCATTTCTAAAACCTATTTTTCGAATAGAAACTTGGAAAACACGTTTTGTTCGGGTTTTTGCTTTGATTTTTATACGTTTTTTCAAATTTTTTATTTTCCAGGGGGGGGGCAAGTGCCCCCCCCCCCTTGCCCATACCTGTGGACGCCCATGCCTCTTGACTAGTTCCACTGGGAGAATCATCGCAATAAGCCGGGTTGCTTAGGGACATTAGGGAAAGAAGAACAAGAGACTTGTAAAGGAGAGAAGGGAGGGGGAAGCAGATTGAGAGGGGAAGGGATTATATAACTCCAGACAGGCTTCCATTAATCCTTTAAGTAAGTTCCCTTCCATCGGGTTAACTGTTCTTTAAAGGTAGTGTGAAATGTCAGCAAAATGACCTCACTTCATTTGGTTGTTACAGAGTGAATTTTCCTATGGGAAAATCAGTTAGATTTTTTTCAATACCTTTTTCGGTTCTCGAGATATACCTCTTCAAAGTTTAAATGTTTCTAAAGCAACTTGTTGCTTATGCAAAATTAATGTTGCGGAGTGTTGACAGATTTTGATGGGAATTGCGGTTATTTTCCTGGTTTTTGATGTTTTTTACATCAAATACCAAATTTTGTCATTTTCATGTCACACGACCTTCAAGTCTTCTTTTCCGCATTCATCTGTTTGTCCACTTTTAATGTAAAATGACTTTTGGAGACCTTCGCAGTAGACTTGCCTGGTGGGCTAAAAAGGATACGACATTGAGCCGAACGTGTATTTGCCCGAATAGCTTCTTACTTGTCGCGAATGGTTGAGCATGGAATTTGTCGAAGCTTGCTTCAGATAAGAAAGAGCTTAGGAGTTCTGATCCTTTTCTTGAAACCTGTACAAGTAAAAGTCTGCATGAAGGTCGGTCTGATTAAAGCAGAGATAAGTTCTTAACAAGTGGTTTCAGCAATTGTTCAAAATTTTTTATACGCCCCGCGCTAAATGATGCTGGCACTCCTCTTACGTAGTGTTTTGAACAGATTTCACTATATCACGCAGGAAAATCTCATTCCCCAAAACTTAAATGTCCCTATGGGCCTTCGGCCTTGCATCAGGTATATTTCTTTTTAAACATGCCAGGACGGTTCCACAGGACTAACGGTAAGGTCTGGCAACGATTTGGGAGATTTGTCCTTCACTTCCAGTTTATTTTATTTTATTTTTTTATTCTCAAGGTTGCCTGTACTTGGCATATTTTGATGCAGTATTTTCTTCAAAACGCATTAAGCAATAATTGTATCAATAAATTCATATTTTGTTGCAAATTTACAGCTTTATTGATGTACTTTTGTCAAGTTTGAGTTTAATGAACTCAACATTTTAAGTGGAAGGGGAAAATTAAACAAAAAATCACAATGACTGTGCACCTATTCAATTAGATTACTGACTAGATATTTAGACTGTTCAACTGTATGTTCTGTGGGATCAACCTCTCAAGTTGTTTTGTAATGACTAATAATTTAACAATTTACATTTTTTCCAAACTTCTCCGTACATTAAATACCAGTCGTTCTTCATAATATGGGTGAAACAAACGTTTGCAGTGTTACTCCAATGTGGCCAGAAAACCATTTCCGGTTAAATTAAGTCTCTACGTGCCATTATTTTTTTTATTTTATTTTTTATATTTAATTGATTTGTTTATATATTTATTATTTTATTTATTTTTTCTCAGTGTTAATCCAAAGTTTATTCACATATTCACAGCAACTCTAGTATTTCCAGGATATCATCTGCCAAACACAATTTAATGGAAGTAGAATCTTCTCCTTTTTTTCAGAAATAGAAAAATTGATTCAAAGTTTTTGGCACCATCGGCATGCGGCGCTGTTTGTTAAGTTCACTGTACTGATATTTCATTGACTTTTTCAATCAATATAGGATTTCCAACGAGAGTAAAGCATTTTTTTTTTCGGGCATTTAGTTCAACTTAACTTTTGTACAAACGAATAGATTACAATCACAATAAGGTTTTGAAAAGAAGCTTTGTTATAATTTCCTTGCAATAGAAATATAATCCTATTTGAAATACTAGATGTTTCTGAAAGCTCTCGACTCGCAGTAAAAAAGTTGTGTTCGTCATTTGTAGAGGTAATGCTATACCGTATTACAACTAGCACGGGAGGAAGTACGATAGTGTATGCGGCGTAAAGCTGAAAGTGTAAGTCGAAACATTGAAAAATATAGAAAAGGCAGCATGAAAAATGGATTCTAACTGTCCAGTATCGTTCCTGGGTATGACCTTAAACTGCATCCAGGTAGGGTGAGCTGGGAGGTGTGAGTTAACACCTCACTGGGGTGAGCAGTTCGCGTGTAATTTGTTCCCGAGTATCGCATATAAAATGCAAACAAAAGTCCGATATTAATCATCCTACGATTGTCGGGTTGTCGGCACCAAGGAACCGAGCAAGCCCCTCCATGATTGTCCGCCTGTGTGCTGGGGTTGCAGAATATACCAACGGTATTTCCCCCATGTTATTAGAAGCGATTAAATGGAAACTTAACTTTAACTTTAAACTTGAAACTTCATTTGAACGTTGAACTTTCTATCGAGCTGCCTGACACTGTATAACACATAACTGTTGGTGTGTCGTTAAATCCCATCTAAGTAACTGACTAATCTAACGATCCAACTCCCATCTTCATAGCACATTCTTGAGCGGAGATATCAAATGTTGAAATTTACTTGATTAATGAATTAAGTCTATTGCGCAATAATTTGTGACTTTCTTGTTCAACTCATATTATCTGCTCTGTTTCCCTTTAAAAACTAAACATGTTTTTATGATCTTGAAAAATTCCTGTTTGCTTGCATAGCATGTTGCACAGAGAGGCTGAATTAATGACATTATCCCATAAGAGTGCGAGTGCTATAACACATTGGTACAAGGTATAGTAACCTTCAGAAAAATTAAGAAATACAAAGATTGAAATCGAGTAGTACAACAATGACATCACAAATTATCGCGCAATTTACCATTTTAATTTGATTGAATTTACTTCAACATTTTATATTTTGGCTCAAAAATGTATGGAACGCGAAAAAGTCAAATATTGTCAACGATGGTAACCTTTGAAGTGGCATCAACTTCTTCAAACGTGACGACGCAAAATCAATCAACATTTGCCACTTGTTATGGTATACGCTATCGACAAGATTTGCCCTTTTCGCGTTCTACCTTGCGGGCAAAACGAAGAAGCTGCCACTTTGTTAGTCGTGGCGACACAAAACGAGTTGGTGACAGCGTTTCAGTTGGCGACTTTGTGCGTGGCACCGTTCAGTTTCTAAGTAACGGCGTGAAACTAAGTAGCGGCGTGAAACGAAATGTGGCCGTTACCACTTCAAAAGTTACCGTTATTGACAACATTTGCCCTTTTCGAGGTTCCATACCTATGAAGATGAAAGTTGGACTGTGAGTAGTCATGCTGTTTATGCTGTTTAATATATTTTTAAATATCCTGATTTGAGGTACACTTTAAGGTAGATAAGAGAAAACAGGCCGTAGTCAAAAATGTAGGGACGCTGTCTTTAGACTTAAAGGCAGTCAGTCGTCACCCCAAACTACAGTTTCATTATGCGTACATCAAAAATTTCAATTGGTACAGCTCTTTGATTGGCATCACATTCAAACAATGCATCATAGCTAAATTACACAGCATGGGCACTGAGAGTGTCTTGATTACACAATATGGACTTGTATGCCCACTGAGACAAGCCATGAAGCAATTAACTAGGGTTGTCTCTGGATAAGGATGGGTTTTAGATAAATGTGGGAGGGGCTAGAAGTAAGTAGTTTGGGAGAATTGGAACTGTTTGGAATGATGAAAATATGCCTTTAATTGTAGGAAATTGTTGCAAAGATGCGTTGGATGAAGCACTTAAAACTATAGAAAGGCAGCAGAGGGGGTAGGGTAGAAGAGCGACATGAGGGGAAGGTCTGCGGTGAGGAAGAAAAGGGGATTTTAAGTGTTTTTTGTTTTTTCAATTATTCTTCTAGGGTTGGGTCATGGCCGGTTTCATTCCTCCTGTGTGGCTACGCCTCTATAAATAGGCCAAGTAAGACAGGCCTAATAACAAAAAAGTGAAAAAAAAAATAAAGTAAACTCCAACTTTGCGTTTTTTCGTGCAAATTATGAATCGGAACATTAATTTTCATTCCACCAATCCTCAGCCCCAGCTGAATTACCCGGCATGTGCGGTTAAAATTGATAAAGCAAAAACAGAGTCGGGTGATCGTTTTCAGACGAGCCCGCAGATACCGCAGTGGCATTTTTGCTCATACTGCACCAAAAATAAAATTAATATTTTGGTCATCCATATAAAAGCTGAAAGTTGAAACAATTACACCGGGTGTAAATAGAGCATTTGGTGCCCCAGTCACAACAATACCCCCCTCACAGCACACAGCCCCGCATCATAAAATTCATAGCTGGCTTCAGGCCCGTTTTAGACTTGTACATATCAAACAGTGAGAGTTTCTTTACAACATATATACATTGCTTTGTGCCATAGTCTTTCAGGGCTAACTTTACATCAATAGGGCAGGTCAAAATTGACAAGCTGACAATTTCCCCGAAGCTTTCACCAATACTTTTACCAAATTTCCCAAGCACTGTCTTCCCAATGCACTAAGCAAGCAGTTGCTCTTCTGTGGTCAACCTATTCAAGAAACTTTCTTGATCGCTTTCTGTTTGTCGCCACAATCACGTTGATGTATAATGCTCTTCAATTCAACAGTCACCAATCTAAAGAATTTCAAAGCTAAGAGACAAATGATGTTAGCTGTTCCTGTGGTTAACTATTCTTCTCTTAAGAAACACTTTAGCCAGACACATGAATACGATCATGGTCTAAGGCTTTGCAACTTTTATATAACAATAACAGATTCCATTAACTACTGGCTCAATTTTCAATATTCAAAGTGTAAATTGGGTCTACGATAATCAATCAGTAATATTGAGTGGACAATAGAAACAGTTTGTCTAGAAAAGTTTTAGGGGGATATGCCACTGGTCTCCCCCAGATTGTGAAAACTGCTTGGCTGAAATTAAATGAATGCCACGAGGGTTCTGCTGTAGAAACTACAAAGAAAAATAGCTCAGCATTGGATGGATCGTAGGAAGGTGAACTTTGCAGTTCAATGACTTGTAATGCAAATTATTTCAACAATCAATACTTCTCCTATCGAAGTCGAAAATCTTGCACAATTTTGCAATTAGGCTCCTTGAAAAAGCCCCAAAAAATCCAAAAGGGGAAGGGGACACCTCTTCCTTTAGATGCCTTCTCGCAGACCAGCGAGCACTCAACATACTATATTCCCCTTGTTGAGAGAAAACCTTCGTACACCACTGTGCAAGTGCATGTGTCCATCAATATCTTTACACTGGAATTGAGCTACATTAGAAATACTAAAGGAAAACAACGCTTAAGAAATATTCTTTGCCAACATTAAGTGAAATTAGCAAATTCTGCAGGCATTTATCATTACCGTAAAAGGCAATGAAAAAAAGAAGTGACGATCGATAAAAAAAAGTATGCTACATGTCGAGTGAGATATATTTGAGTCTTGGGTGGTCGATACAGATGGTTACTCACAGTTATAAACTTATGAACTTACTGTACTTCAACCTCCTTACTATTTAATGAGAGTCCTTAGATTTTGTTATTAAGAGAGCATTCGAGCTGACATATCTGATGAATCAAGTAAGATGCCCCAATTCATCACCCCACACCTTACAGAACACCAATCACAGTGCCCGTTTTTTAATAGTCAAGCGGTGAAAGAACTCGAGTTGGAAAATTAAAATACAAGCCACGGTGATCTAATGAAAGAACTAGAGGTCACTGGTAAAATTGGAAAGCAATATTTCTACCAGTTGTGGATAATTGAATAAAAAGTTCAATAACTAAGAATACGTTGTGATGAGACAAGCGGCAATGCAAAATGCTTTCTCTAGCCTCCCTTCTCCTTCATATTTGGAATGCCTGACTCCGCGGCTGTTTGTGGTAGTTTTCCTTTCTGCACGTTTTTCTTTTTTTTTACTAAACAAGGAATTATAGCCTGGGGATTACATTTTTGGATCACGGTGATTTTACCTCTACTATATTTCACGTAGCTTTTTCATTGGTGGGGGGGGGGGGGGGAGGAGGAGCTCATCTAGAACCCACTAGTCTTGACCTAGACTCGCTACTACTCTCTATCTAGTAGCATTGTGACATCAGTTTCTTAAATGGTACGTTAAGCTTTTTAAGCCTTCCTATCCTTTTGTGCCACAGATGGGTGCATTCATAAAACTTAAGGCAATGAAAAGTATCTGTCGCATGACATCTCATAACAGTGTTGCCGCAACTCCTCCTAAAGCACCAGAGTTAAATTTAACCAGGATAGGTATTATATTAACGCCAACACAAAGCAATGGTTAAGTTTCCTAGTAAAACTAATTCAAATCGTAGTTGCTTTAATCATAATTTTCGTTAGTTTTACCAGGATTTTCATTAAAATGAAACTAGGATTGTGTTGGATACACACCGATCTTGGATAAATCTAACCCTGGTGTTTTAAGGGTGAAGTCTCAAGTAACATAATGGCGAATACGCTAGTGTGGTCGTAGCCGACACTGCTATTCGAACGATTACATTGTAGATGAACGTGATGGGGGTTTCCTGTTTTCAATTATATACATGTTAGTCTTTCAGGATTAAGCCTCACACAAGCCATAGAATCTTACTGGCTTCCGCTTATTTTTTCCTAAGAGGAAAAGGAAGAGCTTCAATTACCTCCCTCCGACACAGAACATGATTATAATGGTGTACGTATTACATTGCACTGTACAGCATTGAGCTGTACTGTGATGACTGTCATGTACTGCACTATGTTGCATCACATTTTAACCAAATATACATGCTTCCGTTAATAGAAAGGCAAAGATGGATAGCTATATTACATTAGAATCTCACGCACTACGTACTCACTCTTTTTAGGAAACGCTGCAGTCTTTTGTAGTTGCTGCAAGGAGATTGGGGGTGACATTCACCCGGTGAAAAATGTGAAGACGGAAGAATGCTCTCCCCGTTTCCCCCGCACCCCCCCCCCCCATTCCCGTATCCCACGATCGTCGCTCTGAATTTTTATTTTTACACTCTGCTACACATTAGTTTTATCCAAGGGCATTACCTAAGTCGTTCCAAGCAAGTGCGCACTGGCGTCGTGACAGGCGATGTGATTTCCACAGTGTATGTATCGCGTCCACCGTAAGGTTCGACTAGCATATCCGAGTGCCTCTCTCTTATCCTTATGCCTCTCTTGTTTCCACCCTCGGGGAAACTCAATCGTCATTCGACCTAATCGGATGATTTTAAAAGTTAAATATAGGAAATGTAACGTTAATATATAGAGCGAAACATAAAAAGTGTTCCCTCAATAAAAGTCCATATATGGGACATACATGGAAATTTACATCTTGCCCATATCTGGTACAAATATGGAATTTGTATCTGGCTTTAACAAAAATTGGGCAGACATAACTTGATGTAACATAAAGGAATATATGGCCATTATCAAATTTGTTATGGCTGAATTTTAATATGGAACAGACATGGTCCAAATATGGCAAACCCATGTATGGGCCATGTATGGAAATCTATATCTGGCTCATATCTGGTCCAGATGTGGAATTTGGTTCTGGTTTTTAAAAAAATTGGGCACATATAATTTGATATAACATAAAGAAATATATGACATATATAAAGTTTGATGTGACTGAAATTTTACATGGGGCAGATGCGGTGCATATACGTCCCATATAAGGATTTATATCCAGGCCGTATTTGGACCATATATGTCAGCACCAAAATTTATCAGTGCACTTACTATGTGTAAAGCGCATCATCAGGAGCCTCGCTTATCCAGTATAATAAGGTCTATCTGATCATTTCTAACAAAATTTAATATCCATCGTATTACATTGACTTAAATATTTTAAGTTGTTAAATTATTTCAGAGTGAAGAACAAAACTTCTTTGAAGTTCCTACTTTCAAATGTTTACACTGCACTGTTGATTTAAATTATCGTATGGGGGCAATATTTCAACATAAATTTTGTTGAAGGTTTTATGATTTTTCACATTTTTCGTCATAAACCATAAAAGGGATATCAGGGCTTTAAATTCCTGACCACGCCCTTTTTGGAAAGTCATTTGCATATGTTACTATAATGTGGCTGAATATGGTTTGAATGTTATGGTTTTGGCCTTTTAATGCTTATTCTGCTTCCAGTGAAGGCCTTTGTGTAGGACAGGTACACAAAAGTATCAATATGGAAAAATACAAATTAATATGCGTATGTGGCATGGTATTTTATCAAGTTATATCTGGCTTGTTATGGCTGAATAAAACCTTATTCACATATCTGGATTGAAATTTCACCAAGTTATATCTGGCTTGAAGTGGTGGTCTAAAACTTAGTTTATTTGCAAAATTGGAAAGGAATTTCATCAAGTTGTATCCATCTCGATATGGCCATCGTGTAAAATTTAATTTACATATCTCGACTGTCATTTCACCAAGTTACATCTGGTTTCATATGACCATATAAAAGTTCCTTCACATATCAGGATAAATGATACCCAGGTTTGAATTAATCATCTAATTACATCACCTTGTGTTTACTTCTAGAGTCTAGCGATCACCCTGGGGCAATGAGAGAAGCTATAAATTCTTTTCTCCAGTTCATTATAACTGTCAGACATATAAATCAGTATCTGTTTGAAAAAGTAAGCCGGTGCATAAAAGTAATAATAAACAAGCAATGGGTTTCGCAATAAACGTACAACAGGGCAATGGATGCGCCAGTCTTCCAAACTACACTGATCTGAGGAAAACGTGTTTCTATTTGAGTTATTATAACATTTGATGGCGGAGAGCATTTTCCGGAAACTGTAGGTCTCTCTTAGCTACATTTTTTCACACTGTCATCAGAGATCAAATATTACTGCTACCTTTGTAATGCTTACAAACTAAAAAAAAAGAAAAAACGAAGACCCCCCCCCCCCCCCAAAAAAAAAAAACAACAACAACAAAACATTGTCACGTTTTAAAACGTGTATTGCTATTTAACACTGATTTTGGTGGTGTCTGTACGTCGAGATTTATCGAAAAGACTTCAAGAATGTAACTTGGCAACTTCGAGAGCTTCAAGTTTCCATTTTAAACAAAGACTCCGTATCATTCATCCATAGGCATAGCCACAAAGAGCTGCTATAACAGTGAGAAACATGGAATGTAAAAAATAATGAAAAAAGGGGATTCCCAAGTAACTCTTTGTTGGTCTCATTTTATCGCGATAATCACTTTGCTTCAACTTTGTTGGAGTATCAAAATCCAGTGTTAACAACCAGTTGCAAGGATAAATCACCGATTGACGACAGATTTTCCTGTGAAAGGGTCGGGCTACTTTTTTCTCTTTCATTCGCTTTCAAGTTCGGTAGCGAGGTGCTAAGGGGTCAAACAAAACTGTTCTATCTAGCTTGCGCCCCCCCCCCTTTTTGTAACATCCCAGCTTTAAAGGCATGTGACGTGAACCTTCAGAGTCTGGAGAGTCTGGTTATGGCAGGTGCTACTAACCTGGATCAAACGTTTTACAGTTGTGTATCCCAAGAAAAGTCTAATGTCTGTCAGTTAGTTGATTAAGTATACTTTAATATAATCCCTCTACGGCACTTCTCCAATTTGCGATGTCAAGAAAGTGTTTTCTGTTCTTATATTTTATTTTATTTTTAGCATATTCAAATTTTACCAGTGCAAGCCGTACACTGTTAAAAAGTTCTGTAAATTTACATACATTTTAACTTAAACCTTTTTTTTTTTTACTTTTAATAGAGATCTGTATCTTTACAGACACTTTGTATTGGCACAATAAAAAAAGGCTGTTTAACACGTATTTTCTGTTTATTTTAAAAACCATTTCTGTCTGCTTTTTTAACCAAATTTTACTGCTTTGTAAATTTTTTTTTGTAAATTTACAAAGCAGTAAAATTTGGTTGGCCCAAAACAAACAAATAAGAAATAGCCAGAAAATTTTCAATACATAGAATGCATCGTTCTTTGAAGTTCCAGTTAAAAAAAAAAAAAACATTTTTGGCAAATTTATGGCCCTATTTGAAAATTTTCAATGAAACGTTAAAGAGAAATATTATAATAACTATTAAAACGTCGGGAATAAAAACAGTAGGCTGTAAATTCACATAAAATTGAGGTTAACAAAACAGAACAATTCTGTAATTTGATTTGACAGTAGACTTTTGTAAACTAATTTGCACGCTAAAATCAGAAGAGTGAACTTATTCACTTTTTGGTAGAGTGAAAAGTGTAAATTCACACCATTAGAGTGATAATTCACTCCAAGGGGAGTGAAGTTCCCTCCAAAAAGTGTGAAGTTCCCTCCAAAAAAGTGAAATTCCCTTAAAACGAGCGACGTTTCACTCTTGATCAGTTGATGGAGTGCCCACAGTGATCGATCTTAAAAAAAAAACGATCATTGCAGGCACTCGTGGAAGAGTGAATTTTCCCTCTTCCTCTAGTGAATTTCACTCTTTTTGGAGTGAACTTCACTCTTTTTGGGGTGACTTATCTTCACTCCACATGGAGTGAAATATCACTCTAATGGAGTGAATTTACACTTTTCACTCGAAGACCTACTACTACATTTGCAATATTGACACTGACATCAACCTAAAATTTCTATTTAGTATTTTTTGTACTACAAATTATAAATTTAGTTCCATAAACCACCGACATTGTAAAATGATCACTCGTATCGTATTGGAAATGTCTCTTTGGGTCAGTAGCGTAGTCAGGATGAGATTTTTTTTTGGGGGGGGGGGGGGCTAGGTAACAATTTGGGCCTAGTACCTCTGAGGGTCAGGCACGGCAAGACTATCTAAGCGGAGCGCCACAATCGGTTGGCGCGTAGCGTCCAAGAAAATTTTGGACTTTACAACCCCTCCAGATGGCCAGAAACGGCACTTCCCATGTGTTTTAAGCTGGATGTACCTAGCCTTGAAATACGAATCTCATCTCTGCGACTTCTCAAATAATGAGAATAAAAAATGAATCTATGACAAATGGTTATTCATACACTTTTTAGGGAACCCAAACTGGTCACTTCTGATCTGTGGCCTGGGGTGAGACTTAAGGGAACCGGTATCTCCCTTTCCCTTGGGAAAATTTGTAAACTTCAGAAAGTGGTAGATGGCAAATGCGGCAATATTTGAATCTAAGCGGAGCGCCACCTTCGGTTGGCGCGGAGCGTTCAAGAAAATGTTTGGCTTTAAAACTCCTCCAGATGGCAAGAAAACGGCACTTCCCACGTGTTTTAAATTGTATGTACCCAGCCGCAAATGCGGCAATATTTGAATGGAATTCAGCTTACCTAAGACAGTACCTTACCCTTTAACAGGAAAACCAAAAGTAGTTGTGTCCCCCTCTGAGAAACTTTCTTTGCGTTAAATTTCCTACATGCAAAATGGTGCTATGTTTGGCAACAATTTGAACTGATTATAGGTCTTAGTTTTAGGATTTTCCCTTGTTGGGGAGCATGACAAATATCAAAAATTTTTTAGTTTTGGTAGAGATTTTACAAGAGACATACATCTACCAAAGAAACAATGTGCAAAATGGTGCAGTATTTGTTCATCGGTACATTACGTAGTCAAAATTAAAATACTACGAATAAATCTCTCAAAATAATTCAACCGCAAAGCAGAAGTATGAATCATGTGGAAAACACATGAAATCAGGACCTTGTGGACATTTTACAAATCCCCCGGATGCCAGTGCCAACTGTTAAAAAAAAAAGGGTTTCCCCCCCCCCCCCCCCCAAAAAAAAACCGTCCTACAGCGGCACTTGCCATGGGCAGGAGTGAGGCACGACATATGCCTAGGCCTACTTGTTAAGGATGGAAGGGAAGAATTATCCGAAGTCAGTACCTTATCCTTACCTGCTTAAGGCATATTTTTTGGTATGAGTAAGTATAAGAATGGTCGTTTAAGAGTGGTCTCCAGTGTACGATTGCCTTATTTTCAGTAAATCAATCAGCCATCCGAAAGGCAGAAAGGGTCTTAACCTAACAAAGTCACATTAAAGTTTGTCGTCGAGACTTTCGTTTCATCTTCAAAGTGAAATGCAATAAACGACGGTGTAGATCACAGAAGGTATCTAATTAAGTGAAAGTAGGCATTTTGAAGTTATTACTTTATTTCATACGTGTGCACAAAATGTGTTTACACACATTCATCCGTGTTTTTTTTTTTTTTTTTAATTTTTACTAATTTTATTAATGTACTGTTTTGAAGTGAATACTTCAAAGTTTATTTCCGTTCAAACATTTAATTTTTTTCAATTACTTTATCAGCACGCAAAAAACTTGGGGGAGGGGGGGGGAGGGGGGGGGGTGAAGAAATCTGGGAGGCCTAGGCCCCAGCCCCCCCCCCCCACTGGATATGCCACTGCTTTTGGTGTATGATTCAAGAATTCCTTTGTCGCATTTTTGGTATTTTAGCTAGGCAATGGATCATACCCGGTACAAACATGGTGAGAATTTGTGAAAAATAATGGAAAACGGGGTTGCCAAGTACAAAAACTCTACGTTAGTCGTATTTTTGTAATAATCACCTTGCTTCAACTTCGTTGGAGTCACAAGCTTCTTCCCAATCGGCTTGTTGTCAAAATTGTTGTAAGGAGAGATCACCGAGTGACGGCAGCTTCACCTGTGAAACGAAGGGTCGGGCTACTTTTTTTCTCTTTCATTCGCTTTCAAGTTCTGGAGCGTGGTGCTAAGGGGTCAAACACACGTGTTCTATCTAGCTTGTGCCCCTGTAACATCCCAATTTTAAAGGCATGTGTCGTGAACCTTCAGTGTCTGGAGTTTCTGGTTATGTCAGTTGCTGCTAATCTTGATCAAACGTTTCACACTTGTGTATCCCAAGAAAAAGTCTAATATTTATAAGTTAGTCGATTAAGTAGACTTTCATATAATCCCTTTTACAACTCCGATTTGAGATGTCAAGAATGTGTTTTATTATTTTTTAGCGTATTCAAATTTTACCAGTGGAAGTTATAAAAGCCCTAAGATAAGCGCAAAATAGTACGGTCATTTGGCAATGATTTACCACTACAACAGGTATTACCGGCACCAGTAAAATTCACAATAGTTCTACCAAATGTAAGCGTAAAATATCTGTAACGTTTATACCACACCCATATTCTAACCGAATTAAGCCACAGCTAGCGAGGTGATAGTTTTTAATGTTTATAGCCTACAATTTAAAGGATTGGGAAAGCAGCCACAATGCGATGGTCATCTTGACTGACGGAGGCCTACGACTACAACTTAAATATTTGACACTGAAATTATCTGAAATTTATATTTAGTATTTTTAAGGAAGAAGGAGGAGTACTACAGATTGTAAATTTAGTTCTATAAACCGCCGACATTGTTAAATGATCACTCGTAACGTAATGGAAATGTTTCTTTAGGTGTGTGATTCAAGTATTCCTATGTCGCATTTCTGGTACTTAAGCTAAGCGATGGGTAATACGCGGTACTAGCACGTGTCTTCTCGCGAGTGACACGCTATAAAATGATCGAAATAACGGGAGGTGATAAATCGCACCCCTCTGGTAACCACTTCATATTAATGACCCAGACGACACACTAACGTCACAAGGAGTTCAATATTCATAAACGAGGTAGCATAAGGGCGTTTGGAAAGTTCCCTTTGATCTTGGGAATATTTGCGCGTGTTGCACAACGTAACACGCTAGTTAGAGCTTGATCTTGCGACTTATAGGAATCTATTCTAGGGAATTTGTGAAAAACAGTATTGGACGAACTGCAAAGTTGATAAACATACTATCACGTCGTTTGCAACGTTATGTGTTCCCCTTGTAAACAACTTTGAACCCACAAAATTTCTCCTTTCGAATCACTTTCAGAAGGTATTACGTATTGACCGAACAAGGGTGTTACTGCGTGCACAGCTATACAACACGTACCGTGCAAAATTGTAACCTCCTGGAAAACAAAGTTCCTGTAGAAGGGCTTATTAAAGGGGCAGCCATTCGTCACCCTAAACTACACTTTCAGTATAAATATATCAAAATTCTCAATTGGTACAGCTCTCTGATTGGCATCATATTCAAACAATGCATCATAGCTAAATTACACAGCATGGGCACTGAGAGTGTCTTGATTACACATTATGGACTTGTATGGCCACTGGGACAAGCCATGAAGCAATAAACTAGGATTGTGTCTGGATAAAGATGAGTTTTAGATAAATGTGGGAGGGGCTAGAAGTAAGTAGGTTGGGAGACTTGAGACAGTTTGGGATGATGAAAATATGCCTTTAACTAAGTAGCCTATATCGAAAAAAAAGCATTACACGTCGGGGCACTGTCTTTAAATTTCTAATAAACACGAGCACGTGAGAAAAGTTGAAATTCAAATGAAATGCCAAGAGAAAATGCAAAGACCGAGAAATAACTGGACTGCCCTTTGGTCATTACATTATTCAAGCTTTCAAAAATCTTTACTTGCGCATAGGAAAATACCATAGCAACTCACGCGGATAGTACCCAAGAGAAAAATGGCTGCATCATTTTGTCATGGTGTTGTAAGTGCTTATTGTCATGTAGCATGGTGCACCTTCCCTGACCTTTAACATAGACGCCATCTTGTTGTTTACGAGCAATTCTCCCTTCCTTTTTTCCTAGATTCCCAGGGCCCTTACTGTTTCTGGTCACGTGTTACCGGTGAACGTCTTTTTCGTTCTAGTTCAACGTTTACGCCGTATCCCATATTTTCAAGGTGTGGCCAATTTCACCCTCTACAGCCTCCTCGTTGGTCTTTTAGATCAGAACATTCATTAATATTGATTTAATTTGGTGCGTCACAACTCTTAACCAATCAGGGGACTACATGTGTTCCGATCTCCCATGAGGTTTGCAAGCTCAGAGCCTGCCGCTCCCACTATTTTTTTTTTTTTTTTGTTTTGAACTCGTGCAAGAGAGCTCGAAGCAGAAGCATACAATCACCATGTATATAGTTAAATTTTAATAATTATTTTGCCGGCCGAGTCAAACTTGATCTATTTGGAATTCAATCAACGAATTAATAAACCAATTTGAAAATTAATTGGAACTCTCATCCGTTTTCTTTTTTTTCTTTTTCTGTTTCCGGCTACACAAGATCCGGCCCGTACTAACGCTACTTTACATCAGTGGCGGATTTAGGCGGGGCGCACCCGGCGCGCCACCCACCCCCCCCCCCTAAAATTTTACAAAGCTGATTTTTTTTTTTTTACTTTCACTAAATAGATCATTTAGCCTACTTGTTTCTACATAATGTTCCATTATCTTATAATTTTCAAACTATGTAATTATAATTGTTTTTAACTAATAGCAATTTAGAGCACACAGTTTCAAGTTTTCCGATAAAATGTCAGTAGAATGATATCGAAGGTCTCAAACCTATTTCGGACCACGCCTTATGTAGAACACAAAACTTTTTCTTACGATCCATTTGCTATTTGGGTTTATCAGATGTGTAGTTTTTTAAACAACGGAAATCCTCGTTAATGTTATCATACACTCGTCATGGAAAAACAAAGGAACCGTGAAAATGTCCATAGGCTATAGCGCACCATCGATAATGGAAGTTCAAACTGTATGCAAATGTAAATTATGTTATCAGTTGCAGTCCCATTCCTTTCCAGGTAATTACGAGGAATTCGGGAAAATTGGTCAATTTCGGGACATGTAGAAAAGTGACAAAATTATTTTTTTTAATGAGAGAGTCGACTAAGTGCATATTAAAATGTTTTCTGCCATAAATGTAATTTAACCAGTATTTTTCCTTATACATTATATTACGGAAAAATTCTGCTATCCCGAGGGAGTGGAGACTGAATCTCAATGCTACTAATAAAATAAATGATAACACAAAGTTTTTAACAATGTTTATCTACCATGCACATGACAATAAAGTGGTAAAGTTCACCAAGGGAAAGACTTTGAAAGCTACTGCGATCTCAAATGTGAATTTACAGTGCATCGTATTCTTGGTCAGATACTGTGGCGTAGCTACGAAGGGGGGCTCGGGGGCTCGAGTCCCCACTGGATCGCCCATCCCCCCAGCAGCCCCCCCCCCACTGGCGACCTGAGAAAAAATTAAATTCATACTGGTCGATGATAATATTCAATCCGGGCTACCCGACTACTATATGACATAGATGCACTTGCGATAGATCCACGCAGCGGCAGAGTATTCTGCAATTGTGCCCCATTCTGAATTTCGGAATAAATTCGGGTAGACTGTAACAAGCTTCATATCTTCGGAATCTCTTGAATTTTTACTCGTCGAGTTCCTGGATAAATAATTTTCTAGCAGATTTGGAGTGGCTGAAATTGGCTACCTTGGTGTGGATCAGTTTGCTCCTAGCGTCTGGCCTGTTTCTATTCAACTGTAGGATTCTTTCAATTCCTGGGGGTTCACAAATTTGTTCCAAAACTATAGTCAAACGTTGTTGGAAGGAATTCGCACTTTGCACGGTCATTGCTGCCAGTCATTGGCCAGTGCAACAACCAAACCCATGTTGGGTCAATGCAGTCTCAAGGGTTGCAACCTTACCACTATTACCTCATAGGACCTCACTTAGATCTTGGGTAGAGTGGACATACCCAGTGGTGTACGAGACGGGGCAGGGGGAAGACTATCCCAAATTTCCGTAAAATCGGACAGGAATTTGGGAAAAATTCGGGCAGGAATTTTGAAAAAAATTCGGACAGCTCTTAAATTTTGTTAAAATGTGATGGTTTTTTTTTTCAGAATATTCCTAAATGTGACCGAAATCTTGAAAAGATATGCCTTTAAAATTGGACAGAAACGTCATATAGTCTCCAAAAATATTTTCATGAAAAACAAAGTCAAGATTCAAAAAAATTGCTACACCTTCGGACACCGCAAAAAGCTATTTTTCGTGACTTTTACTTCACAGATAATCACAATACAATGCCCGAAATTGTCGAAAATCCAAATTTTTCAAGCATTTGCCCGAAAATAGAAAGTATCATAGTTAGGGTAACATTGTAACGAAAAATCAAACATAAAAAAAAATCGACACACATTTGGGAAGCCTATGGCTTAAACATTTAAAAGAAACAATCATTCTTGAGCCTTCTTTAGATTGCCCTCAATTGCCCTTCTTAAAAATACCCTAAATGCACTGTAAACAATTACCATAGATTTACAAGTACAAAAAATAAAGAGATAAATAAGGATAACAGAAAAGTTCTGGAAACTTATTACCAGAACTTTTATGTAATCGTTATGTTCTGTAAATTTACAGCGATTTTGTACCATTTTTTACAGTGTCGCCGATTATTTTAATAGCTTCAAACCTTTGCCGCAAAACAGAAAACGCTATATTTAAAGTAAAATTTTCATAGAAAATAACAAAGATCTGCGACACATTTGGGCAGAATGTGAAAAAGGTTTTCATCATCCCCACTTAATACTGTAGTTTTGCAAAACTGCCCGAAATGGTCAAATATTCCGGCAATGGTTGAAAAATGCTGGGACGTTTTCAATTGACAAATTAATTCAATGGACAGACAGGAGGGTGTTCAAGTGCCCAAGAGTTTGTCATCTATCCTTCTCTACAACCACGGGCAAAGGAAATGAAAATCGGGTAATTTGTTTTTTGACACTTTAATGATGTAGAGTGAGAATGTCTTCCCATAATTCTGCTTAAAACACACCTTGTAATGTTAAATTTTTCAAAAGGTTAAATCATGTATATAGTCGGAAGTTCGGACTGTCACACAACTTTATCAATATACATTGAATTTTAGTCCCAATACCAAAAGAGTAAAATTCATTACCATGTTTTCCATTCCGTTTTGCAGTTTTCCCCCGAAAATATGCAGGACCATTTCATCGATTGGTAGTGATACATTTTATCTGGTAATTTTCTGATCAAATAGCGACTGCTTAGATCCCCTTGTACACTCTAAAATCAAAATAGTGAACTTATTCACCATTTGATCGAGTGAAAAATGTAAATTCACTCCATTAGAGTGATAATTCACTCCAAAACGAGTGCCTGCAATGATCGCTCTTTTTTTTAAGAGCGATCACCGTGGGCACTCCATCAAGAGTGAAACTTCACTCGTTTTAAGGGAATTTAAATCTTTTTGGAGTGAACTTCACTCTTTTTGGAGGGAACTTCACCCCCCTTGGAGTGAATTATCACTTTAATGGAGTGAATTTACATTTTTCACTCGATCAAAGAGTGAATAAGTTCACTCTTTTGATTTTAGAGTGTAAACCAGGGGTCTGATTTTTCAAAATTTTCTGTTCGCTCCGCACCAACCAGTGGGGAAGCTCCCCTTAGGAAGCCTTCCTAGTGGAATTTTATTTCAGGTGAACATTTTTTGCGAACGGAACATCGAAATAGCGACTGCTTAGACCCCCCTATAAGCATAGGAAATGACATTTTTGACTGTCTGAAGGGTCAAATTTTTCAAAAATTTCCTGTACGTTTCGCCCCAACGTTTGGTGGTGCTCCACTTAGACCGCTTCAAAGCAGAATAGAATTTAAGTTTCAAGTGAACATTTTTTGCAAGTGGAAACTCAAAATAGCGACTGCTTACATCCCCCCTTAAAGCCCGGAAAATGTCATTTTCATCTGTATGAGGGGTAGGATATTTCAAAATTTTCTGTACGCTTCGCGCCAATTAATGGTGGCGTTCCGCTTAGATACTCGTTAAATATCTACCGTGTTGCATTGATGAAATTGTGTATGTGACTGCACGAACTTCCGACAATAAATGATTTTACTTCTATTAGTAAAACTGTTGAAAATGTCAAATTACGAGATGGGTTTTAAATGAATTCCAAGCTAATGGGAAGACATTCTCACACTGTCGCTATGACCCGAATTACCTGATTTTCTTTTAAACCACTGCCCGTATTTGTCTCAGGATAGATGACAACACGGTGGACCGCATTGGTTGGCATAGAGCAAGAAAACATGGGTGTACATTTGGTGTTGCGCGTGTTAACGCTTGCGCGGTTGCACGCAGAGAGTAGACAAACTGGAACCTAGTGTCCATTGTGACCGTGACGACAGTGTAAGCGCGCCCACTAGTGAGCTATAAGGTGCGTTCGACTCGTTAACTCGAGTAACTCGTGTTAAGCTGATAAGCGTTCGACTGGACGAAACGTCATCAAAACGTCACAACTCGAGTTAAGAAAAAGTAACCGGCCCCGGGAGCCGGTTACTTGTGTAGCCTCTGACGCAACTTAACCTACGTCATGCAAAATGGCAACCCGTAACGAAACTCTTCCTTCGAAAAAGATGTGAAAGTTGTCTTAAAACAGGCACAGGAGGGATAATCTGCCGGAACGTTAAATTGTCATTTATTTGTAACGGTACATTTTGGTGAAATTAGCATACCGAAGCACATAATTCCTTCTGTTTCAAGCCATAATCAAGGCGCGAAGGAAAACAAGTGGCCACACTATTCGTTGCTATAGAAAGTATAGGCTTTAACCTAAAGCATATAGGCCTACAATACGTTACGAGTTCAGACTCCAAGGACAACTTTGAAGGCAGCTTTACAGCTCATTTTGTGTGCAGCTGTTTGTATATTTATATCTGTAGAACAAGTAGGCTTAATATTAGCAGGCCTATATACGCGTGTTCGCAAGTTATTACCGTAACTGTGCAGTCGGAAGGTATTTTGAATTAGGTTGGGGCAGGGAGCTGACTTGAGTATATTGAAAAGACGGGTACAGGCTTAGTGCAGATACGCTATGTGCAATCATGGGTTGGGTTATATAGGGATTTAAAAAAAACCTTCCAGGTTGCAGGAAAAGGTCCTTAAAAGTAAAAATGTTCGCATATATTGATTCTTTGACGTTTTCATTACATTTCAAAATGCATGACAGAATTATTGGAAGCAACAGCCCCAGTTCTCTGCTTCCGACGGTCCTGAGTGTGAAATTAAATTTAGGCTGCAGTTAGACCCTATATAGGTACTAGTAGTTTAACGGCCCGATTTCCAACCAATTGGTTCCTGTCGAGCCGGCAACAGCTTTTTTCCAGTTGTGGCTCACCTAACTTGCTTGCAGTGGTGGTGCTAGGCCTACGTGGAATTTCCCCTCCCCAGATTTTGGCCTGTCCCACTTGTCCAACCCCCCCCCCCCCTAACTTAGCTGTTCAGTTAGGAGTTGGTTTAACCAAAAAGAATAACTTTACCTCTCCAGAGACGTAATTTTTCATCCAAAGATATGCTAAAACCTCAGAGCGCCCTACCCCCACTCCCGCTTCGAGCTCGGTTCAGCGCTGTGTCCGAAGAATTTTGTTCGCCAACGTAATCCGTTACCCTTAGTTTGCCACCCCCAGTTTTGACATTCTGGGGACGCCAATGCTTGCTTGTTACCCCTCCTTCATTTTTAGCCCCTTTAGGGCATATACTCGAATTAAACAGTGTCCAAACTTGACATCTTTATGCGTTTTGAAAGATTCTACAATGTAGGCCTACTGGTTGTCATGCTAAGTGCTACGCTAAGTGGAGCAAATGATAGCCACGTGAGGTCTGCACTTTCTGACATATTTACTCATTTGCCGTTCGCGTTGTCTACTCAGCACGCATGCGTAGTTAAGACCCACTATGAGGTCATAATTACTCGAGTTGCAACTCGAGTAGACGAGTCGAACGCACCTATAGAGGCTTTTCACATGACGTCATAATACTCACCGACGGCCATGTTGGAGTACATGTAACTACGTAGTAAACCATACGGGACGCGCTTGCTCGTTGAATTTTTACACACCGTGCATATCACAGTACACACTGTGCAGTGCGTTCGGCACAAAGCCACGTGTATTTGGCATGAATGTCCTCCAGCATGGCGGTTCCGTGACGCAATTGCAAAGCCTCTGTATAGCATAGAGTTCAGTGAGCGCGCCTTACCAACTGTTTTGACGCCCAGCCGTGATGGCATTTGTTGTAACACTGATTGAGTCTATTGAAAAAGTGTTCGCATTCAGCGTGCGTGCACCGTTGGACATCAACAGAAATGCGGAACGAACCCTGGAATATGTATACTAATTAAACACTATGACCCTTCAAGTGCAGGGGGCCAGTCTCAGCCAAGGTGACTAAAGTACCTTTTTCTTACGTAATTTATTTCTTTATAGTTCATTCATTTTTTTATTTTGCGGGCATGAACAGGGGGGGTCATGGCCCCTTTGTCCACGCCAGTGGTAAGAAGTCTAAGAGAATTGATACTGTTAAAAGTAAGCCTGAGATTTTAGGCGATAGGCTTCCCAAATGTGTCCCGATTTTATATCTCTTTGATCATTGTGAAATATGTCACCCTGGCCTGATTATGATTATTTACTTTTGTGTTTTCGGGTAAAAGCTTGAAAGAAAAATGGATATTCTACCATTTCGGGTATCGTGTTGTGAAAAAGGGTGAAGTAAAAACTAGTAGGCTCACGAATAATACTTTTGCGCTGCCCGGATGTGTAGAAAATTTTTGGAATCTTTACTTTTCATGAATTCTAGTACCGCGATTTATGGCGGTTTTTTTTTTTTTTTCAAATTGCGGGCACGTAAAGGAATTTTCGGAAAAACTATGCCATTTTTTAAAACTCCATTGATTGTACGATTTTTTGCAAACCCCTGTCCTAATTTTTCCAATTTCCCGCCACATTCTAGAATGTGTGGATTTTTTAGAGACGGGGGGGGGGGGGGGTGAGAGGGTCAGACTGCCCCCTTGCCACCAATCCCTAGCTCGCACGCCAATGGAGATATATCCTATCTAGGGTACATGGTCGGTGTCATGGAATTTCAGTTGGGTCAAATTCTTCTCCATTCCTTTTCTAAAGTACTCCCGACCCTCTGGCAAAGGGCCGTTCGGCGAAACCAAAACTTACACTCCTTCCCGAAGAAGCTATATTACGATTATTCACGATTATCCACATATCAGTTGTGCCACTGTATGGATAGTTGTAGTTCCAGAGCAGTCACTACATATACAGTAGAATGCCTTATCTGAGTTAGTGCTGTTACAGTTTGATAGTTTCTTCCAAAATCAAAGCAATTTGACAATTACCATACACCGTTTGGCTCCTGTCAAACCCAGATTCAGCCGTCGATCGCGAACAAGAACTGTGAAATATGTTATTATCATCATGAGTCACACTTCGAACTTAGTTTCTATTTACGTCGCTGTGAGCTGTTCGCCTGTACGACATGATATGAATATTTAAATTTGACGCGTCAACTCATTAATATGAAGTGGTTGCCAGAGGGGCGCGATTTATCACTTCCCCGAAATAACCCGTTTCAAGTCAACACAATGCCCACAGTACTTCCACTCTTAGCCCCGCGTCGGAGGAGAAGCTTGCTGTTACAAGATTGACCTTTGACCTTTTTAACAAGAAATGTTGTCACGAGGAAAATGTAATCCTGTCTTTGGAGGGAAGGGAAATTTTTTCCTCGGTGTAATATTTCCTTTCTGTCGCAATTACACAATACACATTTCTTTTTTGATAAACCGGTATTATTAAACAATAAAGAAAGCACTCTCAGGTTCATCGTATATTTAAGAATGGTATCTATAAAAACTCAATTCGTGTAAGTTATTTTGGTTACTTTCGACTTGTATTGTGTTCAAAATGAGCCATTACAGTTAACTGATCATCCTGTGTTTGTCGACTGATTCTAGGGAAAGGTTTCTGAAGGTGTAATGCTTCCGCTCTGACATACTATTTTTCTTTTTATAATTAAACAATGTGAAACACTCACATGAACGGCACATGTGTTACAACAGTATCTGATGTAGAATATATTTACTCGACAAAGTTTTCTAATGGTTTTAATGGCGTTCACCTGTGCGAGTTACTTCGTTACGACACTGCAGAATAAACATAATAATAATTTCATTCAAATTCATGCAACTAAGGTTTTTCTACTGTCCGTTATAAAAACTATAGGCTTGAATGTTTACAAAGCAGTATTGCTACGATGGTACTCTTAAATTGTGTGGTTGATAGTCTGGTTTTCACAGCGGCTGAGAGACTAGAATTAGGTGCCATCAAGCGGGAGATTAAAATCTGTTTTGCTCATTGCCAGCAATAGTAACAAGGGTAGGGGTGCACTTTCTGAGATTACACTGAGTCTCCGAACACTCTTAGAAGGGACCCAAAACTGCAAAATGATCATTCGTGATTTGATGTAAAGCATTTGTTAACTTTTAATATTTTGCCCGGTGTGAATGATTTTAGTGACCAAACCGTGCTCCTATGTTCTTGCTCACATTCTATATATATAAGCAGGGAGACGCATATAATAACACTCTCTATTGCAGTCTCAATCTAAACATGGAAGTACTAAAAGTGTGGAATTAGTGATCAATCGGACGTTCGATTGGTCACTAATTCTGTTTGAACTCTTTTAATCTACTTTTAAATCTATTGATTTGACAGAGCAGCCCCCCGCTTTAAGGCAACAACTTATCAGCTGCGGGCAGTCATTGGCGGTGTGGATTGAAATATTCTTGAATGCTTTTATAAGTGTTATAGCAATATAGATAAAGTCATCCTGTTTGAACAACGGTGTGGTCTTGTTCCTAAAAGTCAATGGTAACAGCCTTGGAAATGTCAAGGAGAGGTCAACGATTGACGACAGCTTTTCCTGTGAAAGGGTCCAGCATTTTCTCTTCCAATCCCTTTCGATTTAGGGAGCGACGTGTTTAGGGGTCAAACACAATCATAAAACATTGCTTGTGTTCCATACACAAAATGTTCAAAATTTAAAATGTACTGTATAACTTCAGTGTCTGGATATTTTGTTTATGGCAAACCAGCTTTCCTGGATCAAACGTACCGAGGGTATCCCATGAGAAAAGTATAACATCTCTTAGTTAGTGTCCGTTTGATGTCCTTTACCTCAATACTTATCCTCCGATTTGTGATGCCAATAATGTTTTTAATTCATTTTGTCATGATATTCAAATTTTAACATTGCCATCCTTAGGTGAGTTATTTTGGAAGCCCTACTGAAGAGCGAACTTATACGGTAATCTTGACGATTTTCAACAGACATTACTGTTGGATTCACCACGATGTAAAGATCAAATATCCCCAGCAAATGCGATTTCTGGTTATGCAAAGTACAGGACAGCGATGGACAACTTTCAACCCCTCTCGGAATAAAATGCAAAGTTACGATATGAATACAAAGTGTAACGTAAGGAGATCATCAATTAATGTAATAGAATCACTAAAAGTGAACCACACATATCACAACACACAGCAGCATATTTTAATTTCATTGTTCAATAAAGTTTTGCCCAACTTTTTAGCATGGGTTTTATGTAAACTCTATTAAGCAGAAGCCAGCGGGGTACGTTTTTCCTACAAACATAATTTTAAAATATTTGACATCAATTGAACATTCCGAGGTAGTATTTTCAAGGAAGGGGGATAGTTCTTCAGATATGGTAACTTGATAATGCGTAACGCATTGAAAATGTCCATTAAGGTGTACAATCCAAGTATTCTTTGTCTCATTCCTTGAATTTTCGCTCTGTCATGGTCTCATGGATCATAAGCGGCACAAGTACTTGGCTGGCCCACTTTCAAATGGTATGCTCGAAATGAATCGTACGGTTTCAGGTTAACACAGTGCTCATAGTCCGCCCACTCAGCGCCCGACGTTACCGCAGAAATTTGCGTTGAAACGATTGATCGTTGACCTCTTTTATAAACAAAAGTTTTTTACAAGAAATGTATGAAATTCTCTCCTTACGAGAAAGGGAAATTTCCCAAGACGTAACCTTTTGGTCGTAATTGCACGATATTTTCTCTTCTGATATATAATTAAGCAATAGAGGAAGTACTCACGTGTTCATCACATGTGTAACAACAGTATCTATTAAATTCCCCCCCCCCCCCCCAAAAAAAAAAAAAATGGCAAATCTTTTGCAGGACGTTCGACTGTACAAGTTATTTTGGCTATTTAAAGTTGTTTTGGGGTCCGGGTCATGACCATCCTGTGTTTGTTATTGTTTATAGAAAAAGGACTGTCCCACGTTGTCATTGAGATCTGATGTTAAACATTGGATCGTTGAGCTTTTTGGCCTATTAAGATAAATGTATGCAATCCGATTACTGCGAGTAAGGGAAAGTTTTAAAAGTGCAATGTTTCCACTTTGAAATAATTATATTAAAACCTCCCATTTTCGTTTTTTATTAATAATTCAACAATGAAGCACACTCACGTGCTCTGCACATGGGTTTTAACATAATCTGATATTGAAGATGTTTCCTCGGCAAAGTTTTTCAAAGCTTTTGATGACGTGCACTTGTGCAAGTTATGTCGGTAAGACAATGTAGAATAAACATATTTATCATGTTTTCATTTAAATTCACACACGTTATTTCTACTGTCCTTTCTAATAATTCAGCTTGAATGGTTGGAGAGCGATATTTTTGTGATGCATGAAAACATAAACTACTCGCTGGAGTAAAAAAAAAAGTTAGTCAAACTGGTGTCGCATTTTACTAACAGGTTTTTAGTCAATCCAACTTGACTAATTAGATTGACACATTTATAATAAGTCAAGGCCAGTTAGTTCAGCATGTTTGACAAATGTTAATGGAGTGCTTCACTAACATATGACTTAGTTTAGGTTAGTCAAGCCGGTGCCTTTTTGACTAACTTACGGTCAGTTATTCAGACAAATGTTAGTCATGATTATTTTATGTTAGCCAAGGATGTTTGATCAATTCGCTAGAATAGGACTTGAAAGTTATTCTCGTTTTCATGGACATGTAGTAAAAAATACTCATTGTTTTCATATAGGTTTCATACTTGTCTTTTTCTAAAAGTACGTTAGAAAAGCCAGATGGACGTTGTGTTGTAACATCCTCGTAACAAATCAAAGTCTAATGTCCAAATAGGTGCAATAATCTACTGTCAAGGACCAGAAACAAACTTTGTACAGTATACAGGGACATCATTCAGTGTCTGTCATATAGAAAATTTCTCTACTTTCAGGAAGAATATTTAGCTCATGATATTCTGTAACTCTATCAATGGTTGGCCTAACTGTAGGCCTGGTAGTGAAAAATATTGAATTTAATTGTTTGGGGAACTTGAAAAGGCAGTATATGTCTAATTAAACCTTCACGCTTGCTACAAAAACAATTGCTGAGCAATCTCTCATGTACTGTAACAATCTATAGGAACTTCTTTCACTTGGACATTCCAAATAGATTTTAGTCCTTTATATACCGAAGCCTGGCATGAACTATCATATTTACAAAACAGCGTTAGGCCAGGGCTCCTACTTATAGGTCACCGTCGGTATGTAACATCATTATGATACTGCTATTACTAACGTACGTTGGTATGCAATGCACGAAATACTAGACGCACGAAAAAACAATGAGATATAAAAAAAAAAAAAAAAAAAAAACAATATGGAAGGAGATATACAAAAACCCGAGGGCCCAGCTGTCCAAAAGATTTTAAATTACTGAAACATTCTAAGGCAACTTACCGCCTGCCGTGTGAGGACATCGCCAAAAATCGCGAAAGGTTTAAACTCGGCTGCTATCTTTAGGTTCCCAATAATCAATGGTCGTCTATAAACCGACGGTATACTGCAGCGACTGCACGATGTCCAATGTGAAGTGTTGTATGAATTGTTACAATTTAAAAAAGAAATGGAAATTGGCGCCAAAATGTTAATCTAGCCAGTACCAATAGGGTAGTCTAGCTTAATAAGTTAGTCCATCACTAGGGTAAGTCGAGCTTTCCAATTCAAGGAGTCTACTAAGACTAGTCCAGCATCACATTTACTGTTAGTCAAACAATGGAAATTAGTCGTTTCCTTATACGGGTTAGTCCAGCTTCTGCCATTAAAGATTAAAAGTAAAAAAAAAAAAAATGTTAGTCAATCTGTCTTGACTAATTGCTGGGTTAACAAATTGCTAGTCAAGCTTGCGTTGAAATTAATTTATGTTTTCAGTGTGGTGCGGTTAATTTTCCTTTGTGATATTAAAATATTAATCTGTTTTTTACACCGGCCGTCAGACTCTAATTACGTGCCAACAGTCGGGAGGTCAAAATCTATATTTTAAATAGTGGCGTACTAAGTTTGGGGCCATTGGGCCATGCCCCCCCCCCTTCACGGATACCATTACTTTTTCTTTTTTCTTTTTACTTAGTTTAGTAAGACAGGTTGTTTCGAAAGATAGCATATATATCATCAGATTTCATGTAGGCTAAGGACACCAAAATTTCTCACAAATTTTCAAAGGAAAAGGATTGTCTTTGCCAAGTCCCCTCAGTGATACCATTTTTTCTTTTAATTCTCAAAAAAGGGCAAACTTTGTTCAAATTCAAAATTTTACTTAAAAAGGTAGCCTCTGTTTCTCACTGTAGGCACTGATTACCTCTAAAGAAACCTACCTTTTTAAGAATTTTCAAAAGGGAGGGTCCCATCCGTTAAACTCTTCCCCCTGCCGGCATAGACATTCTAGACAGGAGTAGCGAAGCGTATTGAAAATGTTCTCTTACGTGTACAATCTAAGTATTCTTTTGTCGCATTTCTTGTATTTTTCACTCAGTCATGGATAAGAAGCGGGGCAAGTACGTGACTGCTGGCAAATGGTATACTTCAAATGAACCGTAAGGTTTCAGGTTTGCAAAGTTCCTACAGTCCGCCCACTCAGCGCCCGACGTTATCACAGAAACTTGCTGTTAAACAAGTGACCGTTGACTTTTTTTATAAACAGAAATATATGCAATCCTGTCTTAGCGAGAAAGGGAAATTTTTCTTGGCGTAATATTTCCTTTCTGTCATCATTACACAATACACAAATTAAACAAAATTAAACAGAAGAGAAAGTACTCCCATGACCATTGAATATGTAACAAAAATATCTATTAAATTTTTGTAATAAAGTTGGAAAATGATTTGCATTGCCTACAACTGTTTTAGTTATTTTGATTTCTTTTGAGTTGTATTCGTATCCGGAATGATCCATTATAACCATCCTGTGTTTGTCATTGTTTCTAGGGGAAAAGCTACACCACGTTATCAGCGTGATCTGATGTTAAACATTTGACCTTTGACCTTTTTGGTCTATTACGATATTACTGCAATCCGATAACTGCGAGAAAGGGAAAGTTTTTTAGGTGTAATTTTTTCCGCTCTGATATTATTACATTATACCATTTCCGTTTCTTGTTCATAATCCAACAGTATAAAACACTCAAATAGACTGTCCATGTGTTACAACATTCTCTGATATCGAATATATTCCGCCTCGAAAAAGATGTCAAATGGATTTTGATGGCGTGCACCTGTGCGAGTAACTTTGGTAAGAAACTGCAGAATAAATATTTTTCATAATTCCATTTTAAATTCATACAAGCTATTTCTGTATCGTCCGTTAATAAATCATCTTTAATGAATTTGGTTACAAAACGATATTATTGCGATGTTACGACTAAATTGCCTAATTGATATGAGTAAGTATTGATGTACTTTTTTACACCGGCTAACAAACTAGAATTAGGTGCCATGTGGCTCTCAGACGGGAGATAAAATTCTATGTTTTGCTGATTGCTAGCAATATAAAAAGGTAGGGAAGAGCAAAACAAGTTTCTGACCATGGGCGTCCGCAGGTATGGGCAAGGGGGGGTATTCCCCCCCTCCCTGGAAAATCAAAAATTTGAAAAAACGTATAAAAATCAAAGCAAAAACCCGAACAAAACGTGTTTTGCAAGCTTCTATGGGAAATATAGGCTTCAGAAATGCCATTTCCGGCGATCTGGGAGGCATTTTGGGCTAAAATTTTCGCATGCTTTGTGTCAATTCATGGTAACTTGGAGGTTTTGCCCCTCCCTAGAAATTTTGCCCCCCCCCCCTGACTTTTTTCTGCGGACGCCCATGTTTCTGACGTTAGGGTTTCTGATGTTATGGTGGGGTAAACAAGGGTTTCTGACGTTACTCTAAGTCTCTGAACATTTAAGGGGACACAAAAGCATTTTTTGTGTCTTTAGGTGAAGAATTTGTTAGTTTTATATATTTTGCCGCGTGAGGCTCATTTGATGACCAACCCCGACCGGTTTTTGTTGCCGGTCTTGATTTAAATGTTTTTAACTGCTTTTATAACTTTTATTATAACATTGGGGAAAGTATTATTGTAAGCCTGTACAGTTTTCAGTTTTGTCGCACCTCGTTTTAACAAAATTGTATTTGGGGTGTTTGTCTTTTCCTTGGGGATTGAAGGTTCCGAAAAACAATAGTTCTGTACTTTGTCAAGAACGAAGCTTGTGAAAGTTTAGAAGTTTAAGACCCATGTCATTGACTATGGTTGGTGGATATCACTACAAAATATAAATACTAGCTATATCTCTATTCATGCAAAGCAATAAAGGGGTATGGAACTCCCTCCACACCCATTTCAAAAATCAGTTGGAATTATAGTTCCAAAGAGTGGATTGTTAGAATAAAGTATTCAAGTTACTGTTGAATCATTGGATTTGTACTGCAGTATTTAGTCGATTGACACGGACACGGGTTGCAAAACATTATAACTAAGGAATTATTTTACATCGTCTTGCACAGTTGCTATTTGATACGCAATATGAAAAAGTAAAAGCCCTTTACGGTAGTTAACACCCTATTTACCAAACAATGCAAAAGAAAGAGAAATAATCCTAAACATTGGTTCGGTGACTTAATTGGTTAAGCGTTCTACCTATGTTGAAATTACCCAGTCATTTTACACGACGCCGTTTGCCCAATTAAGTTTATATTATAATATACAGCATTATTTTCTATAAGGATAACCTAGAAGGTAATTCCCTTGATGTGACATAAACAGCAAAACCATGGAATAATATCCTGCTTCTATGTACAGCCTGCAGGGCTGAGTGCAGTGGGGAGCTGCCATATGGTCAGGGGGCGGTCGCCCCATCCCCCTTGACCGACCAAAATCGTCTGTCGGAGCCCCTTTTAGGTTTTTTACATACTTTACTCTTGCACCATTATTGGCAAAAGACATCATTTAATAGCGTTGCTTTTGAGGGCCAGATAACATAATGCTCAAACAGCCACCGGTAACTGTACTATCTGCACTTTATTCTGATGAAAAGGTCATCTTCCGTAATATAGGGATAGGTTTTGCCGAAACGTATCTCCATGCTATATACGCACTAATGAATATTGTCGCTGTGCTAAGTTAATTGCTACCGCACAAAGCGTGATTATAAGCTTACGGATACACAAACTGACATTAAATTCACCTTCCCGGCCAATAAAAGATGTTGCAAAGGGCACACCAATAATTGTAGCGCAAATAGCTTGTTGTCGGGGATAATTGTCAACATAGACAATTGAAAAAGATTATAAAGAGACCAAAATACCTTCAACAGCATTTTTCAAAATCATTTGAAGAGAACATGCAGGTTAAAATAAAATAAAACTGTTATTATAGTGGTAATGGTTTAGGAGTTTTAATGAACAGTTTCCATTTGCTTTTCTTCAAGTGACCATTCTTACGATAAGGGCTATATTTCTGACACTGCACGATAATCCCATGAAAATGCTTATTTCTGCACTTTCGTGGTCTCAAAAGCCAGAACATTGCATCTTATAAGCCTAGGTTTGGGATACTTTTATTTATTATGGATTTGGTATTTAGAGAGCCAAGCAGACCTTTTGCCTTGGCTATTTCTTTCATTGTACTTAATTAACAGCTATTTCAGAGTGGTCACATGATGTAAATTTCTTCGTGTACGTATCTTCATTTCCAGATGCTAAAAATGTGCATCCAACGGTGATTTATTTCCATAAATGATGCTATCCTTTACCTCTCATATTCACGATTATTGTAATATTTTTTGCTCAATTCGATTTCCTTTACCATGGATCCAGATATTTGGAGAACTGGTTGAAAGAGATCTCAGTGGCATCAGGGAACTGTTACGGAACAGCTCCCTGGTGGCATTGACGGTACAAGAACAATGCGCAAAGTAGTCCATACAAATAGCGGTTGGTCAACATCAAAGTCTACAATTAGTAGAAAGACAAATTTAGACCGTTTAAAGAAAAAACTGAGGACTCAAGGAACCTGAATTTGTTGCGTATATAAGGAATCTTTTGGTGACAAAACTCCCTGCCTTTAAAATTGAAGAAAAAAATCAGTTTGAGAGGGTAAAATCTGTTTTGTAACATTTGTTAGATTTGTACATTGTACAGTCTAAGATTTCATTTGTCGCATTTCTTGCATTTTCGCTCAGTCATGGATAATAAGCGGTGCAAGTGCGTGCCCGCTGGCAATGGTATGCTCGAAATGAACAGTAAGGTTTCAGATCAACACAGTGCCCACAGTCCTCCTACTCAGCGCTCGACGTTACCACACAAACTTGCCGTTAACGATTGACCGTTGACCTCTTTTACAAAGAGAAATGTATGAAATGTTGTCTTTACGAGAAAGGGAAATTTTTCTCGGCGTAATGTTTCCTTTCTGTCGTAATTAGCCTACACGATACATTTTTCCTTTCTGATATAAAATTGAACAAAAGAGATAGTACTCACATGACCATTACGTGTGTTATAAAGATATCTTAAATTTCCGTTATTAAGGTGGAAAATAGTTTGCGCGTGCAACAGTTTTAGTTATTTTGGTTGCTTTCGAGTTGTATCTTTGTTTGGAGTGAACCATTATGACCATCCCGTGTTTGTCATTGTTTCTAGGGAAATAGCCACCCCACGTTATCAGTGTGATCTGATGTTAAACATTTGACCGTTGGCTTCTTTTGGTCGATTACGATAAATCTATGCAATTCGATAACTACGATGAAGGGAAAGTTTTTAAGGTGTATTTTTTCCGCTCTGATATTATTACATTATATTAAAACTACATTGGGAATCGTTAGGCATAGCTTACTCGATAATTCCAAAAGTCTACCAAATAGCCCATCAATGGCTCCTTCGGAAAGCATAAATTACGTTCATGTTTAATTTTATGATTTCTTCTTCTTCTTCTTGTGTCACAGCAGTTCCAGTGAGTGGATTATTTATAGCAATGCTCAGACACCTGAAGCATTCCTTTCACCTTTTCCAATTTGCCGATCATCAACCGAACTTTTAATATTTATGTGTATTAATCGTGATCTATTTCAAGAAAAAAATTCATTTTGCAGCTTTGGAAATACTTTACACTCTCCTCTTTTTTCAACATTTTCAGCTTTCAAAGGTTTCAAAATGATGTTCGTCATTCTGCTGTTTAGTACATGCGTTACCCTCATCAACGCACGATGCCCAGACCCAAGTGAATTGCCAAGAAAGTACGACAGCAGTAGGTTTATGTGTGCGCGACTTTACGAGCACAGTCACAAGGTGGAGAATTGGTCTTGCGGAGGAAGCTACCTAGACGTCTACAATGGAGAGACCACATCTCATGTCCCGCACGGTTGGAACGACAGGATCTCGTCGTTGGTAGTAAGCGAGGGATGTAGACTAGACGTTTATTGGGACGGTCCGTTTAAAGGAAAGAGCAGACGATTCACAGGAAAAGTGACGCATTTACGTGATATTGATTGGAATGATGTGATAAGCTCTTGGGCTTGTTCCTGTGATTTCTCCAATGCGGCTCTCACATGCACACCTTCGGAGATGTACATGCAAATCGTTGCTTGCGGAAATCCAGGCCAAGGTTTGTCATATTGCACAATAACAATACGTTGATCAAATTAACCCATGAATTGATCAAGTATTCACAAAACCAAAACAAGTCAAAATCGTTTGACTAAACTATCCTTGCATATGACTATTTATTTGTTAAATTTGACTCAACGGTGGACACAGCTTAGCACAGTTTAGTTCCATCGTTTGACTAGTTTTGGGTCGGTGCATAGTAGACCTTTGTCATTTTCAGAGTGTGCCTTCCCTACTACCAATTTCTGCCCGCCAGTTTCTTTAATTTAGTACATCGAAAGAGAAAAATCACCCAGCGGTTCCCCAGGTATAAATATAGGAAATTGAACACTAAACCTTGATATCTGCTGATACCAAGGAATGATACTGTCACTACCTATAGCTCACCGAAGCTGCATTGTACCTGTACCGGGGGGGGGGGGGATCAGTGTTACAATTTGTTACTACTTGTTTAATATTTGTAGGGTTTTTTGCACTTGAAAAGCTTACAAAATAAATAATAAGGGAGTATGGGTATATATATATATATATATATATATATATATATATAACGCAAATTCCCACCTTAGGGGGAAACTGTTATATCTGCGCGTACTTAGGGCGAAAAAATAACAATGAAATACATTAGAAAAAGTGTTCGCCCTAACGTCTAAAAATGTAAACAACGTTTTTTCAATGGCCAGCCATCCGTTCGTCTTAACAGCTAGGTGTCCGTAAATTTGACAACTTTGAAGTAATTGTATCTACGTCCTAAATCTAGAAGGGCGCCCTTGTCCGTTTACGCATTCCTATAGAAAAAGTGTGTAGAAACGTTACGGCGAAATTTATATTTCGCCCCCCAAAATTTTTCCAACTTAAGGTCGACTTTTCAACAACAACTTTCCCCCCTAAGTGCCGAATTAGTGAAATAAATATATATATATATATATATATATATATATATATATATATATATATATATATATATATTTATATATATATATATATATATATATATATATATATAATACATAAAATTGTAATGCACGAGTTACATGCTTATTTACTACACAGTGTTTCACGCACGTGCGGCTTGCACGGCGATCCTCAGGCAAACTATTCTACTACTTAAAATTTCCTTTTGGACCGATCCGGGGGCTTCGGACCGTGACGGCAAGTGGAGATAAGTTCGGATCTTTTGTTGAGTTTGTCGGTGGAGAGCAAGATTATGGTCTTCTCTTCCATACACAAGTTGCAAAGGCCGGATGAACGCATGTGTGTGTTTGACTGCGTGAGTATCTCCCAGTTGATAGAAAAGCTTTGGTCTTTGTCCTTGAGTTCCCACATGTACTTGGATAACTCAGTGTCATTGGCGTAACGTCTGTGCCTGAACGATTTGGTGTGATTGTTATAGCGTGTTTTAAAATCACCGCCTACGAGCCCTACGTACTGCTTAGAAGTAGCCCCGCTCTTCACTGTAGCCTTATAAATAACAGAACTAACCAAGCACTCTCCGTGCAGGGGACAATTGGCTTTTACCCTGCAGTTGCAGGTTCTGGGGGGGGGGGGGGAGATTCCGGGGTAGTTTTTGACAAAATCCGGTTGTTGTGGGATTTGATAATTTGGTTTATGTTACTCATGCAACTGTAGGAGATTTTGAGGGTATTTCTGTTGAATATTTTATTGAGCTTGTGTCCTGGGGGAAAGTCCTTGGTCACTAGTTTTAAGAATTTGCATCCAATATTTGTCTTAACACTTTTACTGAAGGGTGGGTTGAACCATATAATCTTTCTAGGTCTGTTCCTGCTGCTCTGCGTCAGCTTAGGGGCGGCGTTCCTATTGTACTCGATGTTGCTTTTGTGTCCAGCAGATTCAAGTGCCCTTTTGTATGGCTGGGTGGCTTCGGTGAAGATCGTTCTGTTGGACGAAAGCGTAGATAGCCTCCTTGCTATAGCCGGGGTAATATTGTTGATGATGGACGGAGGATGGTTAGAGAGGCGATTAATGTAGACGGGTTGGTCGTTCGGCTTACGGTACGGTTTGTGGGACTCAGACGTGAGATCGAGGGTAACATCGAGAAAATCAGTTGCCTTTAGATTTGTTTGCACCGTGACGGATAAGCCGTACTCCCGAAAGATCTTTACGAGGGTTTTTCTGGTGCTGTCGGCTTTACTTCCAGAGCAGCTCTTCATGACGGCTAGCCCATCGTCACGTTATAAACCGATGCTTTCCAGGTCAAGTCTCTTGGTGAGATCACCCAGCAGAAAGAGGCCTACTAATTCGCAAACCTCTGCACCATCGAACCCACCCATGGTTACGTCGAATTGCTTCTTGACATTCCTTTTCACCCAAGGTGCGCCCTTGTCGTCGTATAGGAGAGATCTCCTTGCATGCAATATTGCCCGCTCAGTGCTACTAATTCGTGTGTACGACTTTCCACTTGCTAAGCACTTCGACAGTAGCTGCTCTGATATTGAGGGATAAAAATCAACAATGTCGAAAACGAGAAAGGTGAGCATTTCTTTCTCGGTCAGTCCGTTGAGCCATTCGAGCACGGCGGTTGTATTTCGCCATTGGTTTACATGCGTTTTTGATCTTATGTCGTTGTTGATTCTGTCCAGGATCTGTTTACTTACGCGTCCCATCTCAGGTTTTGTGGGGTTGATCAGTCTGCATTTGACATTGTTGGGAAAGTTTTCCTTGTGGTCCTTCAGGGTGAAGGGTTATGCAAATAAGCATGTAACTCGTGCATTACAATTTTATGTATTATAAAGCTCTGTTTTTTGCATTGAGCACTTTACTCGGACAGTATACCATATTTCAATATATGTATATATATATATATATATATATATATATATATATATATATATATATATATATATATATATATATATATATATATATATATAAAGGTAAACAGATAGGAATGATAAAAAGTGCTAAAATTCGGAAGAAAGCTCCGCAACGTTTCGGGTATGTACCCTTCATCAGGCGGCAAAATAATAACTGATCAAAAAAAAAACGATATTCAAAAGTAACAACAAACGCGTGCCGATACAACTCGATCGGCGCGCGTACAAAGGCCAAGCACCTACGCCAACGCGTTGTGTGTCTTGTTATGTCCCCATCAACTCCTTACAATCGTTTCTAAGTCCCTGTAGTGCGGACGCACTGGTAACATACGCACTACCCATGACAACATCCATCCAGCAAGCCAAACCAAAACGCGCCGACGTCAAGCGTACAACCTCTTTACAAAGGGATTGCCAATAATGAAATGTTTGCCTACTTCGCGACGCAATTTTAAACAGAGCTAAACGACGCAACCGTGCAAAACAAGTTAATAGTGATGACGCGATAAAAATTAAAAGTAATAGTAAATACACGCTAGACGATTATGATGTCATTATGAACGGACTTTGCAAGGAAAATTGAACACGATCAATTTAAGTTCAAGTTCGGCAAACAGTCCGTTGTAAAAAATAAACACAGTCTATAACAGTTCAAGTTTGACGTTCAGTCCGTTAGGAGCTAGAGTTCCTAGCCTTACTATCAGTCGATTTTCGGCAGTAAGACGATCACGGTCGGAACCTCTACATGAGATGGCCGCCGTGACCATCAGATCCTGTATAGAACAGGCCGATGGGGGTTAAAATGGTTGGCAACCGGGTAACCTGGAAGGTTTTGCCTAATGGATCTCAAGTGTTCAGTAACCCGATCAGCTAATCGACGTTTAGTTTCACCCACATACATCAAGGTACAGCGCTTACAAACTAGGATATACACTATATTAGTAGACGTACATGTAAAATGATGTTTGACGTCGAAGGAGTTGTTGTTGGGACCTACAACAGACAGAAGCCTGTCTTTGCTAACAAGTTTACAAGTATTACATCTACTACGGTTACAAGGAAACGTCCCTGCCGGATGTAACATAAAGGGTTGGGGATGTGAGGCCCGAACCAAGTGACTTGAGATGTTTTTCTCACTTCTAAAGGCCGTAATAGGCGGTTCAGGAAAATACTCACGGGTAGAGGGTTCTCTTCCCAGAAGTTTAGCGTTTCTGTGAATTGACTCAACAATGGGGCGAACTGAAGGATGATAAGACACCACGAAGGGTATTCTGGAAGTGGATTTGACGATATTAGTCTTGGGGGCCATGATAGTTGCTCTCTCCATCCCTTGAACCCTCCCTAGTGCCTTCATGAGTACCTTACGTGGGTAATGACGTTTCTCGAAAAAGGAGATCATATCTTGAGAGACCTGTTTAAAATCCCTATTATCGGAACAAATGCGTCTAGCTCTCAAGAGTTGCGAGTACGGGACAGAGTTGGTACATGATCTAGGGTGGTTGGATAGATAAAGCAAGTAGCTGTGGGAGTCTGTAGGCTTAAAATGGATATTAGTTTTTAGTTTTCTGTCACTAATAGATAGCTCCATATCTAAAAAGACCACTTTACATTTTTGTGGATAGCGTCCACAAAAATGTAAAATTGCTCCGACAAGACCCCTCAACCCGTGATGTTTTCCCGGAACCCCCCATCACTGCCTTTAGAGTTGAGAAAAATTTAGCCAACCATTTAGTTCGGGCTTCCCACCCACAAACTTCTTTCGACGACACGGCTGGTACCTTTCCATGTAACCGTCCGAGGTGTAATACATGTCCAGTTGTCGGCAAACACGACCTCGTCAACATTTCTGGCCCCAACGGCAATAGCTTTATTGTCAAACAAAGATTCTCCTGCATTTCCTCAAATGTAGTGTATATTTTAGCTTGTGGGAGATGTAACTCGTTGTATGTGGGAGTGACCAAGCGCCGCCTCGCGGATCGAGTCACCGAGCACCTTAGGTCCATCAAACAGAATCTCCATGGATACCCGGTGGCTGCACATTTCAATCCCCCTTCACCTTGTTCAATACAGCATTTAACCGTTACGGCAGCTGTAATGTGCCGAGGCTCCGATCGTGACCGCCTTAGTGCTGAAAACCGACTGATCATGAGGCTAGGTACTCTCGCTCCACACGGGCTTAACGTTAGAATTGACCTTTTGTAATATTCACCCCCTTTTTGTACCAGTTTTTACTCCTTTTACACTTACCCGTTCGTGCTCGTTTTTTTCTGTGTAGGCCTTATTTACAATTTTTTTTTTCGGAGCTAGTTTTTGTCTCCTGTTTTCCCTTTTTTAAGAACATGTTCGATTTTTACGTGCATTTTTTCATCCAGGACGCTCTTTTTCTTTTTTTGATTTGTGTTTCATCCTTCGCACTCATGTTTTCTGACAGTCACTTTCGTCCGGTTCTGTTTTTACAGCGATCGCTTTCGATTTGATGTTTGTCGTGTCCAATTGTTACTGTTGGTTGTTCAGTTTGGTTTTTGCCACCTGATGGAGGGTTTATACCCGAAACGTCGTGGAGTTTTCCGCAAACTTTTAAGCACTTTTTACTACCTCTTTTCGACCTACACATTTCAACAGTGCTCCGCAGCATTTCGACCTTATTATTATATATATATATATATATATATATATATATATATATATATATATATATATATATATATATATATATATATATATATATATATATATATATATATATATATATGTACATATGTATATATATATATATAAGAAAACCAAAAAATGATAAAAACGACGGTATTCAGAGCACAATAGTCTGTATTTGAAACGAATATTTCGGACACTCCTGTGCCCTTCAACTGCGTTATAACAAATGTAGCAAAACTGAAACAAACAAAAGCTGTAGCACAAACCGCCAAACACACAGAGATGAATTTATGCGCACAGTAGGAATTCCTCTGAGAGAAAAGTCGCGGCGCGCAAGGAAGGTGAACTGTTTCTAAGGACTAACGGTTGCTAGCAAAGCTAAAACCACTGAGAACGCCCAAGTCTTTGTTAAGGCCCTGTTTGTGCGTATTAAGGGCTATAATCCACTTACTCTCCGCTCGGAGTCACTGGTTTGTTGTAGTGAACCCCGAGAAGAGGAGTATACAACGCAGATTAGAGAGATTATGCCCTAATCTGCAATAATGATTGGAAACGGGAAGGTTGGCTTTGTCGATGATTGACTTTTTGTGATTGTTAAATCTCAACCTAAACTTGGGGCCCGTCTGACCAACGTAGTTACCTTCCTTGCACGCAGTACAACATAAAAGGTATACAACATTAGGAGTATCACAATCAAGGGAAGGTGGTCGGATAGAAATAGTTGATCCAGGTGGAGTAAATGATCGATCTGTTATAATGAACTGACATACTTGACATCTTGGCTTATCACATTTCTTATTACCGGTGCTTAAAGACTGAACTAACTTAGATGATGTAAGAAGAGTCTTTAAGTTAGGAGGCTGTCTCCTGGCTTTTAGAGGAGGGACCCGAAACAAATGCGATATAGAACTTTGGTTTCGAAGCACATCAAAATCGTGACGAATTATATTGTGTAAGTTCTCGGTTTTAATGGAATAATCGAGAACAAGGGGGATACGAGAACTGCTGGCTTTTGATTTATACAAGAGTAGTTGGGATCTGGAATACCTCGATGCTCTTACAATACTCTCTTTAATTAGTTTGAGCGGATAGTCATTTTCAAGGAAGTAGCCCGCTAGATAACCAACATGCCTGTCGTACTCAAAGTGAGAGGAACAGATACGTTTAATACGAATACATTGTGAAAATACTATGGATTTTTTCAGACTAACATGATGAGAACTATTAAAGTTGAGATAAGTATGTGTATCCGTCGGTTTGCAATATAGGGTTGTAGCAATAACATTATGTCTAAGTTGAACCAGAACATCGAGAAAGGGAATTTCAACATCAGAATAACTATGGGTGAATTTGATAGACGTATGAAAGTCATTACAAGATCTCAAAAACACTTTAAGATTATCGAGTCCATGCGGCCAAATGAAAAATATATCATCAATATACCGAGAGTAATGTAAAGGTTTTAACTGGGAATGTGACAATAACTTACTATCAAATTATATATATATATATATATATATATATATATATATATATATATATATATATATATATATATATATATATATATATATATACATATATATATATATACATATATATAATATATATATGGTTACGGGACTTGCGCCTCTAGACTTTACGTTCAATGTTGTCCATCTAATTCCATTTGGGAATTTCAAAACCACAACCAAGAAATTTACAATAATAGGGATAATCTTCATTTAAGGAAGTCTCCCATTTAGATCCATATGCATGTAATTGACAAAGTGGAAATGGAGCTGACGTGAGGGGTAAGGGACGCTTTGTCAGGGATAAGATTTTAAATGCACAGTTGTAGTCTCAGAAGTGTTTGCACCAAGTCTACGTTTCATTATCTTCATTATTAAAATTTAAAAGGCAATTAAAAAGTGTTTCATTTGTCATGAATACTTCGGTTTGGCATCTACATCCCAAAAACTTAAAATAACAATAGTATGCGTAAGACGTCCGAGTGAGCACCGTATCCCTCAACACAAACCCGAATTCCCGCAATACAATAGTTGTAGTTTTTTTTGTAAATGCATGATTGACGCCTTCGAAAAATGCTCTTTACACAACTCTCGGAAAGCTTTGTGGCGAAGTCGTTTGTGCCTGTATGACAACTTTTCTGCCTAAACAGATACGGGAAAAATCTTTATATAATGAGTGGAAGTGCCTTGCCACGACATGTCTTGTACTGTTGAGGGTAGTAGGCCTGAATTAGACGGGGAAAGATGGTGGATCAATCGGACCAAAGAAGTTGTTAAGATCATGAAGGAGTTGGAAACAGAAATAGTACAAGTTTAAAAAAAAATATAATGTTCTGGCATTTGTATAGTTGATTAACACCGTAGGCTACAGTAATGGGATATTTGGTTAAACCTGCAATGGCAATTGACGATTACATAGAGTTCGGGAGATAACCTCTTTCGAGGGAAAATGGTTTTTCACCAGATCGGGGGAAAATACGGCCATGGGTGGCGCCATTTTCAAGTTTCTCCCTTGATGCATTGCGATCCTACCGCGCAAATGAAACGGGAACAAACGTTCAAAACACCTGGAAAATTTAATCGATCTAAGGAAAGAAGAAATTTTGGAATATTTAGAAACTTTGTTGCCAGGGGAACAAAAAAGCCGGGTCATGTTTGGTAGTTCACCGGGCACATTTTGAGATATCGAGCAATTTTGGCAGGTTCTATATCTTAAGCTTAAATTGAAGACTCGACACAGCCGCAAGATTTGTTTGATTTTTTTCTACAGAAAATTGTGTAAGTTTCTCTTGCTTACAATTGTGCTCATTAGTACATTCTTGAAATTTTGTTAAGATTTCTGTCCGTGATGGTGAACAATTGCCTTGTATTAGATCATATCCATATAAAACAAAGCGACGACTGTGAAGAGGTACATACTAAGTGCTCATGAATATTCATGCTGCAAATTTTCTCCCGATCGGGTGAATTCTCATTTTCACCCGAAAACGGTTATCTCCCGAACTGACATAGTTTCGTAGAAGATTTGGCAGGGGACAAAAAAGACAATAAATAAAATAAAATAAAACAAAATAAAAAGCAGCAGAGATAATATCCGACGACAGAGAATAAAAATCGACCATAATAGAAAATCATGATCTCGTGGAAAACTTCCATTGGTTTTCTCAAAGTTTTGGTCAAGTGAAAATTTGTGGGATAACATCTTCCTGCTTCACTATGTTCAAGATAAATAGAATGCTTCACAAAATGGCAAAAAGAAGCATTTTTTCAGGTAATTAGTTTTTAAATTTCTAGTTATTACATGTATCAAATCAAAGTCCATAGAGTAACGAAAAACATATTGAAACTATGCGATGAACAAATGAGCGGACATCCTTTTGTTTACCCGCAGTGGCGTAGAAAGCAATATGAAAATTTGGGTGGGGGGCAATTTTTGCCCATGCACCTCACCCTAAATAAATAATTACAAAAATGGAGCTTTTTAGAAAAAAATGGGAATTTAATGGAAGAAAATTTGGGAAAACCTCACTGTATTTGACTGGTAACTCAGATTTTAAATTTCCGAATTTTTCACCTATTCGAGCCACGGGGCAATCGCCCTATGCCTCCACTAGCTATGTCACTGCTCTGTAACATTGAATATTGATAATATTTTGACACTTCAATAAGTAAAGAATCCATCTACTCATACTACTCAACTGAGAGTGTTTAAAGGTATCTGATAGTAAGTAAGTGAGGGCATTTGAGTACGGTGATTTCCTGCCTGGAATATGGAGTTTTGCTCGAAACACTATCTTCATTTGGTGCGAAGCGTACAGAAAAAGTGGGAAAAATCGAGACCCCTCAGACAGCCGGAAATGCCATGTTTCGGGCTTGGCAGTAGTAGCTAAGTTTTCGGATTTTTCCTTCAAGTGTGAACACCACTGAAGTAGGGACCTATTGCGGCACGCGAAGCGCCCCGAAACTTTTCCCCTTTTAAATAAATATATGTAGATATGGAGATTTTGCTTAAGAAAGCTTAGGATTCTGGGTTTCCTGAAATGAATTTTAAAGAGTTGGGGGATTACTGAAGAATCGGCACTTTCTTCATATATTTGTGGTAAATCTGAGAATAATTGCACGACGACTAAATCGTTGTTGCTACATATGTTATGTAGGGCCTACGAACCGACACTCCCCGATGAAATTTCAAAAGTTTCCCAAATTTTGTTGTCCTTATGAAACAAAGTATTTCAAAATCAAGAGCTTTTCATTGAAGAAAATTTGGAATTTTGCAACAGACAGTTAACAAAAATAGCAACGCATCTGCCGGTGTTGATGATGTGGTATCACACATGGTACATATCCGATTTTGTCATTTCCAGAGCTCGGAAAAGCTTAGCAAACTGAGTTACAAGAGAGAACTAATGCCTCCTATTGTGTAGTTTGCGGCGGGCGAAGCGCGCTGGAAATTTTGCTTTTTTTTTGAGATTTGGAAAAATCAAGAAAGGGGTTTTCAGACCCTGGAAGTGGGGGGAGCACGTTTCCCCCCTCTCATTTTTCACTGGGGGCTGCCCCCGCTTCCTACGCCTATGTTTGTTCCTTTTTATTTATTTATTTTGAATTTTGGAGCTCAGCAATATGTTTTGTATTCAATTCCATGAATTCAAAAAGCTGAAAATGCTTTCATTTTGCATGAGTTCGATATATACCAAATATTTTTGCTGACGGAAATTAAAAATTAATTTCAAAATCATATTCGGCAAGAGTAGCAAGAAACGCTGCGTGTATTCTCAATAATTATGTTCACACCTTCTCATAGCAAAGGGTCAATTAGGCAAGAAGCATTCAAAAGCATTTATTACTTAAAGACTTTTTGGAGCATCGACTGTTTTCACATTTTCTTTCAGGCTCAGCTAATTGCGTTCATTCGATGCAAAATGGACTTGCAATCGGTAATTCTGTTACTCATGGGAGGAGGATCTCTGATACTATTCAACTCACCTTGGGAGCTGTTTTCATGGAGATCTTCTCTGTTGTTCTTGCGACATCTACAACAACAGAATTTTCGTGGAGCAGGACCGACAGTTCTACTATAAGTAAAGTAACAACTACTACTATTTCGTGTGACATTCCACAAGGAAGCACGGTTAAAATACTACAAGCAGTGGGACGCTGTGGTGACACTGTTGTTTACACAAATCACTATCTATGCAAAACGTGAAATGATAAGGCAGGAATAACATTTTACAGCTGGTGTATTTAGTTTTTCCCCTTTTGTGGGTGTGATTGGTTAAAAGGCTCAGTTCTCTCACCCCAAACAGTACTAATTCTCCAAACCTTCTTACTTAAGCGCCTCCCACAATTGTCTGAAATTCATGCTCATCCGGATATGATCTCAGTTTATTGCTTCAAGGTGAGTAAAGGAAAACTCAATTTATGTAATCAAAACACCATCCGTACCATTCAAGCTGTGTAAGATAAGCTGTGGTACTCTGCATTGTTCTAATTAGCTGTCAATCAAAGAGCTGAGCCAATTGAGAATTTTGGTACCCCCGTACCAAAATTGTAGTATGGGGTTAGAGGTTTGGCCCTTTAAGTCTGACTCTGTTCTTCTACCCGTAGAAATGTGTTTTCATTAACCAATTTGAATAAAAAAACTGTAGTGGGTAAGTAATATCTACATGAGCAAAAGAAAAAAAATGATGTATTAATCCTATCATAATGAAGGTCAGAACGTTAAAAGAGACATTTTAACGATGTTCTTAAGCAGTCTGCAGCTACTAGTTTACAGGAAGAAAAAGAAACCCATGCATGGAGTAATTCTTTAATAAGATTCCCAGTAGTTCTTAGGGCATGTTAAAATTTTTATCAAACACTAATACTTAATGTTCACATGGATAAATAGTATTAAAAGTACACAAAAAATTAGAGTGGATATTACGTCATAGCGTAACCTTTGACTGCACAAGTGCATCTCAATTTCGCTTTCTTTCTTTCTTTCTTAATTTTTGTTTATGGCGGGGTATATAATGAGACGGAAATTAAACGGCCTATAGCAGTGGTTCTGATAGTGGTCCCTACCGCCTCCTGGAGGGCGTTGAAAAGTTTCAAGGGGGCGCTGAGGAGTTTGCAAGCAAAAGGGGGGTATTGGCGTTGGCATTGACTTGGGGGTCCCTGGAGGTTCTTATGCATTCGTGCAATAAAGGAACCTAGGAGGTTGCAGAGTGGTTGACACAGGCTGTCATTTCCGAAAGGTTTAGCAACTACTGACAAAAAATTACCTAACATAAAACTTATCTCGGTCATTTTAGTGCTGGAAATTGAAAGTCGAAAGCTCAAAGTCAAAGACGTATATAAACATGATAGCATGTTGGGTGGAAGGGGGCGTTTTATCAGTCATGGATGCCTTATGGGGTATTTTGAAAAAGTTTGAGTACCACTGGCCTATAGTAAGTTAAAGTGGTCCAATCTGCTGTTAACTATGGGGTAAAATCTTCTGGTACAGACATCCAGACTTTAAGACGGAACAGTACTTATAATAGGCCTATGTAACTAGTGCAGAACTGTAACAACCAATACAACAACATCAGAGAAACTTGTGAATGGATTAATTTGTTACTGTTGTTACTGTTACACTCGAAGGTAAAGAAAATAAAAATAAAATTAGCTACAATTTTCCTGAAATTGTTCGTTATTGAACTCTTTTCGGTTACAGGGAATTTTTGCTCAGCCCAAATCCTGTAGATAAAGAAGTAATAGCAAATAGCCAAATAAACAATTTTGACAATAAGACAATTTTGAGACGAATAAAAAATACCCCAAAGCTACCGGTAGTTATTTTTTTTTTCCTGGTTGGTTGTGGGATGTATAATTTTCCTCCTTGCTTGTTGTTTGTCACAGTCGTTGAATCCCCACATAAAACGCGTAGTATACGATAGGTAGAAAAGGGACACCGTGCACCTCCTATAGGATCCTTCATGAGTGATGCATTTTTGTTCAAGTGGCCTTTCTGAACAATATTTTTCATTGTTACCATGGAAAATTTTGAAACAGACCCTGCATTCCCGCCATCGTCCAAAATGGTGGTTAATGGTTAACTATTTGAATCTATAACTCATTAGCCAATCATTTCGTTAAAGTTGTGGAATGCATCAGAGATGGTGACATGGAAAGACGATTTGGCTCTTTCGGGTAGAAAATGTTAAACCTCTAGTCAAATAGCCATAATACCCTTTAAAATCGAGGATAAAGGATGATGACTGAGTTGCTTTTAATTTTGCATAAACAATTAGCTAAATATTATGCTAATTATGTGATGCTGAGTGATTTACACGCCATACAAATCTCACTCTTTGGTTCACAACTTTTACTCATAGACAGATGTAAAATTAGTATATTTTTGAAGTTTAAATTTTGTCCTTAAAGAACAAACCTAACAATTATCGAACCCTAAACTACATAATGAGCAACTATAAGATAACTAATATAGGTTTTAAACAATAAATTTCATCATTTAGCATCAATTTTCTTATTTTCTCTTTTTGCGAGAGTGTGTCTGTGTGTATTAGCAAGAACTTGGCTTTAAACTCTTGAAGAGATATCCCGAAGAAGAAAACGATATTGGCATAACTCCAACACTTTTTCGTTAGGAAAATTCACTCTTAATTTGTTTACCTAACAAAGGACAATTTGCTGGTATGTAATTGTACCTTTTTGAACAACCGAGTCAACAATGAATCATGATGTTGTGGCAACAATTTTAAAATTCAAATCGCCGGCAAGAAAAGTCAAGTTTGCTCATTTCGCAGGGACGAGGGAAATGTAGAAGGTGTTACCTCCTTGAATATCCCTTGACCCATTGTTACTTAGCAACTGCATGGTACAATTTTAAAAGAATGCGATGTCGATATCCTTGCTCATTTTTTCAGCCATTTTTATTTAACGGTCAAAGCAATTTGAAGTAGTGTAGTAAAATGACCTGCTGCATGACCGCTCTTGAAATTTATATGCCAATATTCGTCCCCCCCCCCCCGTGTGAAATTTACTGGCAAAAACTGTTTGGTTCACCTTTATTTAAGTCTTCAAATATTACGAAAGATAATTTAAAGATAAAGAAGAAGGAATTTGTAAGATTAAGCCGTTCCTTCAAAATGACTTTGGGGGACTGGTCTTACCCTTAAGGTTAATCGCACCAAAACTTTCCTGAAGTTACTTTACTTAAAAAACTTCTGCCCTAAGTTATAAATACTTTTGAAGAATAGAATTCTTAAAACAAGTTTTAAGGAATATTCAGTATGTTATTATTGCCATAATTAAGTCTCAAATATCCAAAAGAATTGAAGCCATTTTGATTTTAGCAGCTATTTTTAGGGGATGAAAACTAGAATTTACAATTTGATTTTTAGTCTAGTAAACGATACGCCTCCAAAACTATTGGGTCAGAGGATGTTTGTGTGGGATCGCCTGTTTCGAGTAAACGATTAAGCCTTCAAAAACAAGTATAACATCTTCCAAAACCGCCATTTTTTACTCCAAATGGAGAAGATGAAATAAGTAGCTTACTTGTAACGAGCGAACCCACTTATACATCTTCTGGGTGACCCAATAATGTTGGGAACGGTATTATTTACTGGACTAACAAGTCGAGTCAAGTAATCATGGTTGAAATCAACTGTCTAGCATTTTTCAAAAATGCACGAAGTCTAGTCAACATCTAATCATTTGACCCAAAACATCACACAAAGCCCCTTTTTTCATTGACGTTTATGAAGCGGCCACTTTAAAAGTTCTCGGAATGACCATTACTCGGATCCCGGACATCCCTCACCTATTTCTTTACTTTTAATTGCCATGCAAACTGAGGTCTATCGTCTTTCTGTTTCCCGTCTCCCGGGTTTGAGAACATAAAAAGTGGTGAATTATACATCGAGTTACATCAATTATATATGAATTCCTTGGAAACGAAACTGTAGAAAAAAGAACAGCCATTTCATTTCAAAATAATTGGCATAACAAATATAGTCCCAGATTAAATAACATATTGTGCATTACTAAAATACTCTTACGCCCTCTACTATAAAAAACTCTAATGTCTTCCAGCAACCTCGCACAATTAACTATTTATTTGCTCACTACCAACAATGAGACACTGATGACGTTCTTAAAGGGTGACTAAAGTCTAAAATTTTAAAAACACTTTATCTTTGGAGGTTGCAAAATGAACCTTATTGATTCTTCGTCCATTATCAGAGCTTTTTCATCACTGAGATATTAAATAGTGGGCTAACATTTGGTCACTTAACGAAATTGACCATTTCGTGACTTCCTTGTTGATCAACTTACATTACCTGCTTTGTTTCCCTTTGAAATGAAAAATGCTTCTATAAACTTGCGAAAACTTCCTGTTCCCATAAATAGAATATTGTACTGAGATGGCTAATTGTTTAATTACATCACCGCATAAAATGCAAGATTGCTACCACCAATTGGCACAAGGTACAGCAGCTTTTAGAGAGAAAAGGAATGTAAAGATTGTAATTTGAGTAGTACACCAGTGACATTACAAGTTATTACGCAATTTGTCAGTTTAAATTGAATGAATAAGTCACAGCGCCCATATGTCAGCTCATGCATGCACTGTGGAGATGAGATGTGAACTGTTTAAATTCTATTTCCAAGTGTGTGATATATATGATACCCCAGGGAGGTGTTAGGAAGGAGACGCAGCAGCCCCATCTGTCACACAATAGGTACTTCAAAAATAGTAATTCCCATTCAAGCATTAAACTTTGATTGAAAGTTCTCTTTGTTCCTATTGTTAATCCTTGTTTACCTACCCCATGCTTAAGATTTGCCTCTTTCACACCCAAGTAAACCTGAAACAATTGTCTTTGTTAAAAGATGCTTTGAAATGAGGTTTGTTTCCGACAGGTTCCAAACTCTACTCAAAAGTTTTAGCTAAACGACTGTCAATGAAAGTTAAAATAGTTTACTTCCTTTGTTTTGCAACGAATTCGACGAGTCGTCTGCTGTAGGCATTGTTAAAGGCTAAATCATTTTATCCAATTTTCGCAACTTTCCGAATAACTCTCCAACACACTCGAAATATATATAGCGTTAAAATTCTCCAAAGAAATAAACAGAATTTACATTTATTAGGACGTATACAGATGAAATTGTAAAATTTCATATGTTTTCATGACGGCTGGCAACGAAAAGATAACGAGATACAACGCAAGGGCGTGCCCTCTCACTGGAATTTTGAAAATGTATCACTGATCCTAGTTGGTCTAGGTATTGAGATAAAATATTTGGGAACAAAAAGAAGATTATTGTCGGCAACAAACATTGCCTCAAAGAGTCAATAGAAGGTTGTGTCTCCTTCCTAACACCTTCCTGGTTACCAATCATCTGCATCGGTACTATGCGTACTTCTCGTAGTCTTTAAACTGTTAGATATTCGCTTCCCAAAAGTTTGATAAAACTTGCATATTTTCTAAGTTTAATTCGATAGGCCTCCATGTATTCTCTCAAGAAAAGCAATCTGTACGCCTTGTACATGTTTATAAGGCGGCCCAGCTTCGATTAGCTTTGCCTCTGCTTGGTCTATTCCAGTTCTACTTAAATATGTCATTTGTTTGTGTGTTGTTATTATGTTTTGTGTCAGAATATGTTAGAGTGGAAATTAAGAACTTCAGACTTCAAAATTATTCGTAGGAAAAAAATCACGCCGCCTCATTTCATAGTCTTGGGCATTACTTCGCCTGGAATGGTCAAGTATCTGGTCAAAACGAAGAAGTATCAAGTAATCAGATTACACATACGGACGGTTGGGTTATACGCAGTGACCAAAATCTTACCGGTAACTTTTTTATTGTTTCGCATTCATTTTGTTGAATTTTCATTTCGAACAAAAGTGAAAAATATTTACAGCATAAGATCTTTTCAACAATGTCATTTTCCATGTCATTGTCCTACTACGCTCCAAGCAAACTGGTGGTGGCACGGAGGTTAAATAGTTGATCAGTATATGCTAGGTTTTATATACTCATACATTTAAAAAAAATGAAATCCCTCGTCAAACTACGAATATATAGTCACTCCAACGCACTCGAGTGGCATTTTTGTAGACGGGGTAAGGAGTGAATTAACAGAAGAAAATAATCCCCCCCCCCCCAATTGTAAGTTAATTATCTTTTACTTTCTCGAAGTAAAGCTACATTTATTGGCACGGATGATTAGAGGCAAGTGCATAAACACAAATAATTCTGTTCAAGTACGTGGGCACACAAATGCCATTTCCGGTGAGGAATTTTTCCCCCAAAGGGGAAATATTACTGCGTATAGTGTCATATCAAATACGCGCACCAATTAGATTAGCATACGTCCAATCTTAAACAAATGACAATATACAATATCCCTATGCTGACATAACACAGTTCCGGCACCCCTTTGTAAAACAGTGACGTCACAAGTGTGAGGTCTTGCTGGCCAACTGCATCAGCCTTCAATCTTCCTATCTTTGGCTACAAGTCATTCTTAGCACTCACATTTAGTGAAATGACTTTTTCCAAAGTCCTCCCGACCCTCTGGCAAAGGGCCGTTCGGCGAAACCAAACTTGAAACTGCTTCCCGAAGAAGCTATACGTCCACTGAAGGACAACACTTTATCCAACCTCAAGGCCTTCAGACCATTTACATTACTGGTCTCTCATGCATGGCTCCAATCTAGACTGAATGGAAAAAAAAAAAAAAACAAGAGGGCAATCCACGGAGTTGCAAATCTCATCGCTAACATGTGCGCAAGTTAGTTACAGAACTTGAACTATGTATGAGCTAGAAGTTTTATCTGTGCTGAATTTTAGGCTACAGTAGAATGTCATTGACAAATATTACCTACTAAAACTCCATGCCACAATCTTGAAGTCCAAGGGAAGCGATTTTTTTTTTTTTCGTTCCAGGGGACGGAAGTTTTTTTTTCGTAAGATAGCGAGGGGAAAGAATATGGCACAGACAAATCAAGTTCTTGAACAGGCGCACCTTATTAAAAAAAAAAACATCATTTGGATATTTAAATTCTGACACTGGATTATATAAGAACTGGAGAGATAGGGTACCTAATCTTTGTAATGCTTGCCCTTTTAATCCAGTAGGCCTATCTAAGATATTGGAACAAATTTATTTTTTAAGATGCTGTTATCCCCTTGCAAAACTATGAAAAAAAAAACAACATGCTTGACTGTTACAATAAACTGATACGATTAGATATGGCAACGATAATAAAAGTAAGACGCTTTTGGGGACGCTTTAGACAAGTGCGTAATTGTTATTATTCACTCGCTAGCTGGGCGTATTCTCCATTTTTACGCGACGGCAAACTTCATGTGTGTCGAGCTGATATGCACATCAAGTGCGTCTCAATTAAAAAACTGGGGCGTGTGCGCGATGTTGAACGTGTGGCGTTAGAAGATTTCCGGGCGACGCACAAAAACCTTTTCTGCGTACTGGCCCGTGACCAATCCAAGCAAGGATTGCCGGTGGCAAGGAAATTGTCACGTACTTTTTTTTTTTTTTTTGGTGATGCTCCAGAACCGCCAAGTTTTAAGGGCACCAATATGTAAGATAGAGGCCCTATGCCTAGCCTAATGTTAGTCACCCACAGTTTCATATCTTGGGTTGTAACTCAAGCGTATGAATGGCGTACGTTTAGCCCCAGACCTAGCCTACATACTGTTAACCAGCTTGAGATTTCAAGTCTAGCCCTAGGTTTGACTTCAATTTCATACTACTAGGCCTAACAGTTACAGCAACTTTGGAGTGAAAACAACTGTCTGCATACACCATATGAGAACACTCTAGATATAAGGGCCATCAGAGTGAAGTGCGAGTAGGAACTTAAAAATCTCACTGCAGCATACAAGCTAGTAAAAAAAGAATTTGGGACTGTTACTACGAAGTACTAACCTAGGAGTCTAGCTTATTTATATTAATTGGTGGAAAATAGGCTAGTTACAAAACATTAAAGTGGGGATGACACGGCCAAAGTAAGTTCCTAGGTAACTGTTCTTTGGGTACACCTTGACATAAAGTGAATGATTTCCCTAATAAATTATGTCCATAAATACCGAAATATGACGTTTTGAATTCCCAATTACAGGCCAGACTCAGATCATTTGAAATTCGAAAGCGAAAAAACGTATGTGAACGCGTCTCAAAATGGTGGAGTCATTGGAGGCACGGTTAGCAACACTGTACCAGAGAGCTCATAGTCATCGAATCATGTGCATGGTAACGCGTGTTAGCGCAAACATAATTGCAAACACCAGTGCTCCGATAGCAGTGAGCGTACATTGTGAATTGTGCATTGCGCGGTGACTGTTTAGTATTCGCAATAGCATCTTCATCAAACAGCTCATACAGTAAAGACGCGCTCGTAGTGGGGACGCGCTTAAGTGTGGTCTGCTCATACATATTCATAGCTGTTCTTTATAGCAACCGAACCGCGTCTTCCTTGCACAAAAACAGAACTATTTTTACCCGCGCGCATGCACACGCGAACACATTGGCCAACGATTTGCTCCGAATCCCCACCATGGTCGGCGCTTTTCGCTCTGTATGTTGGACTCTGTATTGTGATGTAATCGTTTTCATGAGGTTGCTAAGATAAGATAACTTTACCGAGCGTTACATTAGTTCTACATCTAGATGCGCGCCGTAGGGCAGGGTTTGTGCCGCAAATTGCGTCATAAAAGTTAGGCGAGCTGTTGCGGCATTTTTCGAAATTGGGTTTCGAACGCAGTTTTCCTTCGAATATCATTTATGCCGAATTGTACAGGTTTGTAATGGGGTGTGAGATGATATTTGTAAAAAAAATGTATCTAATCTTGCAATAGCCTACACAAAAGTTTTTGTGGCCGTGTCATGCCCACTTTAACCTTTGACAATCTGTAACGTGAACTATGTCCTTGGTTGCCATGACAACCACACATATCGGTACAACTAACAGTATCATGCCTAGGCTATTACACTTAAACTTTCAGATTTGTGGGATGCGTCCGTTACGAGTTAAAGTGAATACAAAAAAAAGTATTTGACCCCCTGTCACGTGACCTTTGACCTTGGTTGCCATGGAAACTACATATTTTGGTAGAACTAGTCTACCCTATTATACTTGTGAAGTTTCATGTAAAATGAAGGTTTTCTTTTAAAGTTTTAGTACAAAATAGGAAAAAGAAGTGTTTTTCTGCAAAATGTGACTTTTGACCTCTGATCTTTTCTTCCCAGGGTCTGGGAGACACAAGTTCCCACCTTGGGGTATCCACCTACCAATTTTGAAAAGAATCGGTCCAGCCCACTAGGAGGAGTTTGAGGGACAAAAACGTTGTTTTACGAACAAATTATCACTTGGAATTTTTTTGGTCCACTCCACCACTTGACCTTTGACCTCTGTTGCTATGGCAACCACATATTTTGGTAGGTCTAGATGCAATCATCATATGTGTGAAGTTTCGTGCCGGGAGAACGTTTCGTTTTGGAAATATAGCAGAAAATGTGATTTTCACCGAATTTGACCTTTGACCTGTAACCTTTGACCTTCACTTCCGATTGTGTATCAAAATGCAATTGTTCCACCTGAGGTACCATCCTACCAAGTTTGAAGAAAATCGGCCCAGCCGTTTACAAGATATTAAGAAAACAAAATTGGACACACACACACACCCACACATACACACACACTCACCAACACACACACACACACACGGACAGGTTTTGACCCCTCTCTCAGCCATGGACCTTCAGTCACCCCGGGGTACCTCACCATGGGTTAGACCTCGAGACTAGTAACCTGGGAAAATTTACCGTTACCATGGCAACCATTGCGATTTAAGCTGGCATTGCCATATATAGCCCAATAGGCAAAGTGACTACAATATCTCATCCTCCTCACGGAGCGATGAGATAAAAACAGATACTACACATGATCTTAGCCAAAAGGTTCCGCCCATGTCACGTTTATCTCTATCTTGTGAAATTAAGGATGTCAAAAGGTATTTTACGGTACCCTCATGATACAGAGAAGCAAAGAATTTGAAAGATTAAAGCTGATGGACCCTAATTATGTCCTACTAAATCAGACGATCACTTGGCTGCTTTGATTGATCTATAGTCTGCTTTACACATGACCCTTATTACAGTTTCTGTGTTGTATTGATTCATTATGGTTTTTGCATTTTAATAATTGTATGATAAAGAAGCTTTGTTTCTGGGTAAGATTAGTGATATGTAATGCAACTGTATAATAAAAATTAATGAACGCTGAGTCAAAGTCAAATTTGAGGGTGTTTACTTAAAAAAATCCTTTAGTTTTGTTTTCGCCTTAGAACTATACACAATTTCTGTACTTTAACGAAGCAAAGCGGTGCATGAGGAGTGGCACAAACAAGTACTGCGCATTTCAGGAAGGTCCCTGATGCATTGGTTTGCGGGTTAAATGATGATTGCAGACAAGGTCACATGAAAAGCAAAGCACTTACAAGTTTGGTGCCAAAAAAAAAAGAAACGAACATTTGAAAAAATACTATACTCTGACTCTCACAGTGGCACTCCTCCCAGATAAACTAGCACACTTAAAGGTAAAGAGCAGTCCCCAAAAACGTATTTTGAAAAAAAAGTTAAATAATACAATTTTCGTCTCATTTCTCTTCAATGTATCTTTCGTTACATTTTATGACTATACTATTGCACATTCAAGGTAAACCAAGCAGTTATTTCTGGTAAATTTCAGATTGGAAGAGAAAAAAACGTTGTCACATGACTCCCAACAGCCAATCATGAAACTGAGCAGACTTCTACTACACTTCTTCAATTTGGGATGACTGATCGTGCTCTTTAATGCGTTACTTTTATATGGCTTACTCCTTAGAGAACAAAGAAAAGCATCATAATGTAAAAAATAAAAAACAAACAAACAAACAAGTAGACATTTTCTTACACCAGGTGGCCTGGAGCTAAATGACAGCGCTTGGTAACTTTCCCTACTAATGTTCTCGAATAACGTCGGCAACTGCAACTAGCATCTCGGGACACTCGGGTGTATTGCTAGGCAAACGTGACTTGGAGGTATTCAGGAACGATTTACATGCAGTAACTACGGAGATGAAAGGACTGAGAAATAAACATACTGGGCAGGAATTGTGAAGAAACATTAAAGACAATAAATGTGAGCAGCAGGCAGGTAAATCGGTCTTCCGGTCTGAAATATAAAGTCTGGCTTCCTTTATTACTCTTTAAAACACAAGGAAGGGAAGCAAGGCAGTCATCGATTTTTTCATCTTCTTCCCTTTTTCAATTAGGTATGATTTTTCTTCCAAACTTCTAACATCGGTGGTTAATTAAAGTTGAAGTCCACTTTCGTTTCTGTGTTTCTTGGGAATAGTTGAAAGAGGAATGGTAGTAGAACAATTAGGTATGCAAGGTTCCCCAAGCCAGAAACACTTATAGCAAGGATGGTACAGAGCAGGTAGGTAGGCCTCTTAGAGAAAAGGATGGTTCGGCATAGCTGGATTTGATGGAGGTCAAATGCGCAAAAGTTCAGATTCCCCTTTTTCAGTATCAATGAACACTTTGTTTTTTGTTGTTTTTTTTTGGGGTGGGGGGGGGGGACAAAAATAAACCAGTTAACATCAGTTTTAAAACAAAAGTAGCATGCAATCAATTCCATTGCTCTTATAAGAAATATAGAGACATTATCTAATTTTTCAACTCGGTATACTCTGCCTATGTAACCATCTCTGTGACCCTGGATGTTGGATAAGTGTCTGTCTATCACTAACTCGAATACCCATGCTTCCTTCCCCGGAAATACGAAACACAATATAGAGGGGGAGTTTACTGCTTAGTTGTGCTCAATCCACGGTGCAAACTAGTTGTAGTCTTATTCGAATACTCCAAGAGTCGACTAGTTGCACTCGAATACTAGAAAAAGGATTTCCTCACTTTTCTTATTTAGAAAATTCTTATTTAGACTTTTCTTATTTTTCAAGAAATTTAAAGTTATATCTAATGTTATGTGGAAGGAGTGTTACATTATTATTTGTTGAGAGGCTGTAGTATGTTTCGTTGGCTTTATGAATTTGAAAGGCTTTGCTTGCATTCTTCATTATTGTTATGTTAATTTATCAGTGTTATACTATGCGTGTTAGTAAGACTTGCCATTGTGTAAGCCCTCTTGTCTGACAAGGTGCATGCTTTATAGTAAACTACTGAAAGTGTGGCTATATAGTCTCTCCTCCTTTAGACTCCGATCAGTCATGTAGTTGATATAGATGTCCTTTATAAGTTATTATCACCAGTCCAGAAGTCCTCTGTTTCCAGACCTTCAGTTATGTTTCTGCACCAGTGACAAAACTTTTCACTTGTATCCCGTTTTCCGTTTGACCGACTGTTTTCCGTTTCTGCATGGTCTGTTCCTTCCCTGTCTGCGACACCCCACCACACCGCAGCCTCGGCCCGACAACACTCGCGTGAAAGCGGCCTATTGCTCACACGGGACTACACATCGCCTCTTACCGGCCACTAGTTCCGTGACCAGAAGACAGGAGACGGAGATACCTTCATGCGCGCCTTAGTTTTTTAACTCATTTGTAAGTACCGGAACCTTTTATTATGTTGTAAAATTCTATTCTTTTAAAAAGTTTTCAAGACCCGAAGGAGTTGAATTACATTTTTTTGAAACCAATACTCATTCTCTTCTTCATTAGTCTGTTTCCTAAAATTTCCTAAAATTACGTTCAATTGGGGTTTCTGTTACATCTGAACTTCAGTCGTTTAAATTCTTTTCGTTTTCAATGTGAACTTTGCAACACTAATTGATAAGCATTGATGCTATTTCATTTACTCCTTCATGGGTAGTGGGTATTTAGGGTTTCTGGGAGAGAAGAATGGCTGTAACTAAGTTCTAATTTGTCTTATTGATCTTCTTTTGTCTTTTTATATGTTATCTACCCCATGTAAAGGTAGCCTGCTTAGTACAATCTTTTTGCTTTTTCAGGCTTTGTCCACAGTTTTCTGTTACTTAATATCTGCTTCTATTATTTATGATTTTTGTGGAAAATAAATGAAATGAAATGAATACAACTTTCAACAAATGATCTTCTACACTTTGAAAGTTTTACGTAACATCCAGCTAGAAACAAAATGAGAAGGACATTTGGAAGTCAACATTTTAGGGAGAATCGAAGACGCTTGAAATTGAGAAAATATACCGTATTTATAGGCCTCTCTATATGCCACTAATTTCATCGTTGGGAATTTCGAATCTGATAACAATTTAAAAAATTCCATAGACTACTTTAATAATGAACACTTACGGAATTCTATTATGGCCTAATAATTAATTCGAGTTAAAATTAATTGGCATCTGACCCACTTGCACATTTTTGGAAGAAAATGTATTTTGACCCCCTTTAATAAAATAACTGAAAATTTTTAGCATTGTCTTTATACTGTTGACCGATTTTAACCTAATTCTTAAAACCTCCCTCACCTAGTTCGCTTTTCTGAATTTGTTATTCCGTCTTTACATTAATTGTGGGTGTTTTATTTTTTTTCTATACGTTTAAGTATGGAAATTTAAACTGGTTTATATGCTACCCTGTATAACATGATTTATTCTCTTTCGGGTGTAGTTTTTCCTACGATGACGGGATTTTAAGACTAACTATTGGCTTATTTGAAGAAAATAACTTCTTTAAAATTATTTTCATATCATCAAAACAAATCTTTACCGCTAAAACTTACATTCCCAGTTTATGGCGAGCAACAGACACAACAGAGTGAGTGTTATTACTGGAAGTATTAGAAGAACGGGTGAAACTTTGACTATGCCTAGAACTAGTATGTAATGACTTGGATCGAACTTTGCAAAATCTCAAAAACTTACCTGATTTGGAAAGCTAACAGCACTAGACATCTATCCGAAACTTCAAATAATTTGACAGCCCGTCCTTCTGCCGTGAAACAACCTTTGGCAATTAATCAATGGTTTTTATCCAACACACTTTCTCTCAATATTAACAAGACCAACTTAATTACTTTTTAAATAATGATATAAAAATAATTCTCCTTTTGGTATTTCAATAGATGGTTATTCTATCAAACGGGTCCACAATACAACTTTCCTAGGCGTAATTACGAACTCTGGATTAACGTGGATAATCAGGTTAAAGCTATCTCATTTAAAATTTCCCGACGTGTTAGTATTTTGTCTAAGTTGAAGCATTTTCTTCCAAAACATAATATGTTTTCCTTACACTTTACTCTTGTTCACCCCCATGCATGTAACCTATTGAGCAACTGTTTGGTCCAGTACATTATCTTCTATAATTGTAAAGACATTTTTTACTCTACAAAAGAAAGCTGCGTGTCACTTCTCTTTTGCTTCTTTTAACAATCACACTAGTGAACGTTTCGCTTCTCTATTATTCTCTTAAACAATTCGTTGATTCAATTAATTTTGACGTTGCTATGTTTGCGTACTGTTCTGTTAACAGCCAAAACCCCCCTGTTTTAAAATATCATTCCACATCCAATAAAGACGTTCTTGACCATGATACAAGGAAAGCAGGTTACATGTACAGGTGTAGACCTTGTATAAATAATTATAAACGGTGTCTATGTTATCGAGCAAACACAATTGTTTACCGTCAAATTTAGTAAAAACAATCCTTCATATTTTGTTTTCCTTATACTTCACTCTTGTTCACCTCCATGCATCTAATCTATTTGGAAACTGTATGGTCCGGTACATTATCTTCTATAATTCTGTATAAAATTTTTACACTTCAAAAGAAAGCTGCCCGTCACATCTGTTTTGCTTCTTTTAACGATCACAAAAGTAAACCTTTTGCTTCCCTTAATCTTGTTAAATGCCCTGATTTAATTAATGTTCACATTGCTTTGTTTCTCTATGTTTATGTTTCTCGTGCCACTTATGCATACACGTTTTAATAAATTGAGTTTTTGAGAAGAAAATTGACTCTAAAGTTAAAAGGAAAACAAAAGACTGCGCTGTATTGTGGGAATATGATGCCATTTGTGCTTGCTTCAAGTTCACCTTTTGTTGAAAATGTCAAAACTTAGGTGCTCATATCTTGAAAACCACACAACGGATTTCAATGCAAATTTCGCCTAAATGCTAAAAATGAATGCCCCTCTAACATACCAAATCTTGTGGTGACGTTTAACCCTTCTTTTAATGGTTTTATAATGATACAGTAACATGTGTAATGTCATTTTCTAACTTCTCCCTCCACTTGTCTTTTTTTTCAGAGAGTGTATATACTTGTTAGGCTTTAACAGTTTTTTTTTTCTTTTTCTTTTTTGGTTTATTACCGAAGTTCCTTGCCTTTACTTCTGTTCTTTATCTAGATTATTGTAAAAATATTTTCTGATCTATCTTGGACTTCATATGGGAAAAGAGAAAAAAATTAAATTAACGAAACAAATCAAAACCGTACCGTGAGATGGCGTTCTATCACTGCCCTAGCAGTGTAATCTTACAAGCTCTTGCTTCGTTGCTAATGGTATAATTGAGACGTGTTTTTTCTTGGCTCTATTTTGTATATTTTGTCCATTTCTGTGTCCACTTTGTCGCCATTCACACCATTTAAGAAGAGAAGTCTTCCAACCTCTGTTTATGCAAGCTTCATGAGTAAACTTATGTTTGTCATAGGAGGTTCCTCGTTAGTTGCTCTCTGAATGTATTCGATAACTTTGTCTCGAAGGCTATCGTAGTTTAAGGGGAAGTAAAACAAATTGAGCATCCCCCATTCTTGTGCGTCTAAACAGAACGTTTTTATCGAGCAACCAAATACTTTGTGGCTTAACCCTTCCGCAAAGGTTTAAATCTATCGTCATTTAGACACAGTCTAAGTCTATTTCTTCGGGTGAGCCTTTGAAGACCCCAAATTGGAAACAAATCACCGTCAGTACAGAAAAGGCTTTGTAAAATGTGCTTAGGTTTTCAGCATTAGTTTGAATTTACTGTCAATCAAAAGAACTGTTCCAATGTAGACTTCTACAAAATGTGTGGTTGGAGGTGAGAATTGGAATTGTTGTCTTAAAGTTAGTAATATTTTTGTCCTCGATTTGGTTGCAGAAATTAACGATTATTTTGATGACAAGGACAGCATATTTAACAAATCTTTGAAATTAATATTAACCACGGTTATGGTTTTAATTCGGCCTCGGCAATTTAGGGGGGGGGGGGGGGTGAAAGATGCAATTTAATTGGAACGTGAACACTGCTGGTAAGTATTGAGAGTAAAATCTAAACTGGTAAAAGGTAAAATGTTCTCCAAGGGCTAGTCACGTATGCAGCAATATTGTTTTTTTAATTGGTCCGTCAAGTGATAGGTTACCTACGTAAGTGGTAACTAACAACATTAATAACCCGTAAACTTGCACTATTTTAAACAGGTTGTCTCCATTTTAAATGTTGTCACACACGTGACCAGTGTTGGTTATGTTTACCCAACCGTTCTTACATTAAAGACATGTACATGCTAAAAATTATAACAAAACCAAAACGGGCTTCTGAAAGGAAATCTTATGCTTAATTTTTCTCATACTATTCTGGAGACAACCAGATATATTACGTAATCGTAACATACAGTAAGAAGATTTCTATCATGGAATTCTTAATTTGTCCCTGGAACGCTTTTCTTGAACAAAGTGCTATTGATGTGTTACGAAACACCTCCATGGCTAGACTCAAATGTAATAGACAATGTAATCCGCAGTTAAAATGTAAAAGGAAAACCGCAATCAAAATTGATAAGTAAGACCTCTTTGTCGCTGTTCCTGACTGCACTATTCCACTAATATTTTCGATATGGAAATATTGTTTTTAGTTGTTTTAAAAGAAAAAAACGTTTGCAAAATGTGAAGAAAACACTTTAAAGATCCATTACACTAGATCTGCAAAAACAATGGGCGCTGACTTAATAACAATAGATCTTTTGAAATTTTACGCGATCCATTCATGATTAACTTGGCTGTTTTATGTTGGACATAAAACGAGAATTATTCAATGGAAGGGAAGGGAACACAATGCATCCCGAGATTCTCCATAAGTAATACGATTTTTTTTTAGGCGACCCTTCTGAACAATATTTTACATGGTACCATGGAAAATTTTGAGTCAACCTACATTTCCGCCATTGTTTAAAATGGCTGCCAGTGAAGATTTTATTTTAGCTGTTACCCTTTACTTATCATTTTTGTATAGCGAGAGAATCCATTAGAGGTGTGGTACCATAAAAAATGACAAATTTTGCTCTTTGATGAAGCCATTATTCTCTTCAAAATCTAGGATGAGTAATAATTTCTGAACCGTCTTTAATCATGCATAGAGCTGAACATGATAACTTTGTAAACCGAGAGAGGGACAGGCCATATGTCTTCATGTCTCATTTCCTACTTTTTCATAACTTTGACTTTAAGGAAAATTGTTAAATCAGCATTACCCTGAGCGATTCATTTTGGAAATTTAAATTATGTCCCTAAAGACCATCAATATCAAGTACTGAACCGTAAACTGATGAGGAGCAACTATGAGATAAGTAATAAAGGTCTAAAACAAGAAGTGTGATCACTGAGCTTCACTTCACTTATTTCTTCCCTTGTATGTGTGTACGTGCATTAGCAACAAATTGTTTTGAAAGTTTGGAGAGGTATTTCGAAAATGGTAAACAATATCGACACTTTCTTTTGAGTAAGAACAAATTTCTCTCTTAAATGCAGGATACTTTTTGGGTATTTCACCGTTCCTTTAAGAGCAACCAAGTCATACCTGGACCATGATTTTGTGGCAACCATTTTGAAATTCAAAATTGCCGCCAAGAAAACTCATGTTGGCTCATGTTGCAGGGACAAGGGTATTATAGAGGGTTACACATTCATTAATATTTACTGACCCAATATTTCTTGCAAACCTTATTTTCCAATGAGTTTCAACTGTAACACATCGATATTTTTTTTTACGTTTTTTGAGTCACATTTCTCCTCCGTTTGGGTTAGTGTCTGATATAAGGGACTGCGCAGGAAATTTGAGGTAGCCGAGCAAATCCTCTCATTGTATTCGGTCGAATTGCCGAACTACTGCGCCTCCGAAAATTTTCACCATCGAAACGGATTAAATGGATATCCGCCTCCTTATTGACATATTATATGACATATTATATGCAAAATGTACATTCCGCCTCGGTCTCGGGCTTTGTCGGTCTCGGTCTCGAATTTTCCCCTGGTCTCGGTCTCGGACATGCCGGTCTCGACTACAACATTGATCACCAGTCCATAAGTCTTCTATTTCCAGACCTTCAGTTATGTTTCTGCACCAGTGACAGAGCTTTTCACCTGTATCCCACTTTCCGTTTGACCGCCTGTTTTCCGTTTCTGCATGGTCTGTTCCTTCCCTGTCTGCGACACCTCACTACACCGCAGCCTCGGCCCGACAGCACTCGCGTGAAAGAGGCCTATTGCTCGCACGGGGACTCCACATCGCCTCTTACCAGCCACTAGCTAGTTCCGTGACCATATACGACAGGAGACGCTTCCCTAAGGGATCAGCCAACCGGAGGTACCTTCATGCGGGCATAACTTAGCTTTTAACTTATTTGTAAGTACCGGTACGTTTTAAAAAGGAATAACCCGTAAACTTCCACTATTTTAAACAGGTTTTCTCCATTTTAAATGTTGTCACACACGTTACCCTGCTGTCAAGCTGCGACGGCCATTCTTCAGTTGTTGCTAACTGGTAAATTTACCTCAATACATTGTTTGTTTTGAGCACCCAGCACAATGGCAGAGGGATTCCTCTTTTAAAGTCTTCGGTATGACCAGGGAAAGACACAAATTCCAGATTTTGCTCACATGTTCCTTCACTTTGGATTTTAGGGCAACTAAATGATAGGCACATCGTCTTCCCCTTATCCGTTTCCGGTTATAAATAACTATAAAAGTGGTGATCTGTAAATCAATTAGTTATGAACTTAGCGAAACGGAACACCTCATTTCATCTCACTATAGTTTCATGTTAGTCCCAAATTATAAAACCTATCACCCATTAAAGCCCTATAACGATCAAACATGGCAAACTACTTAGGCTCAGCACAGGCACTGAGGCAAATTTGACGTTTTAAAGTTGAAATTAAGTTTGTAATTCACCCGTTGCCCAGGTAAAAATTTAAAATTATTTTCATAAGTCCATTTCGTACATACAAAAATAAACTGAAATACAAAGGGATAGGTTTTTATTATCTGACTCTTTGTTTTGATGGTGCAAACAAGATCAAGTGACATACATAGTCTCAAAATGAAAAAAATAGCTCAAAGCTGTCTATAAAGTTAGTATTGTACATTTATAGAAAATGAATAAGAAGCAAAACACGACATTTTATAGCAATGCGTACAAAGTTCAACCAGCTCTATGATCTGGTCATTCGGCATTGAGATGCTTACCAAAAGAGCAACTCTTTTAAATCCATTAGAATGTCACGAGATAACTCATACGAATCATCATTAACATTCTTTGATTTAATTTGAATACTCGATGTTTCAATACCGAAATAAACTGGATACATTTTTTCAAGCAGTATAAGTTAAGAATTGAAAAATTGAGTTGATTTGAGCGTAGCAAAACTAATGAAAGCCTTTGACTAAGTCAGAAAAGACGCAGGCTATAACTTTGAATCGAATATTGATCTCAGAAACGTTCCTGAAGAATTCCACAAAATTAAAATTATTTTTCCCAAACACTCAAGGTTCCGCATGTCCAGCTGGATCGCTCATTTACATGAGGCACACATGACTTTTGTTATTTGGTCGGTACTTAAATAAAACGCTATTTTGCACCTAATATGAGGACATAAACACACTGCAAAACTTACGGTATGTTTACACAACAAGAAAATAAAGAGATAAAAACTAAAGGATTAGAGAAAAGTTTGGAAATTTATTACTAGAACCTTTCTTTAATCTGTGTCTTTCTTCTTGTTATATGATCTTCAAATTTACAGCAATTTTCAGCATTTTTTACAGACTGAGTGCAGGTACCAGGGTTCTATGAAATATGTCCCCGGCTTTCTCCGCCTTTTTTAAGTTGCGACTATTGGGAGGAATTAAAACGTATTTGCACTGTATTCAAAATCATTCTGCGAATAGAGTATTTTAATTCTAAGAAGCTGACACTATATAGCACATGTCGTGTTGGTGTTACGTTATCTTACCAACATGACTATTATAATAGGCGCTAGTGACATTAAGGTGGATAATTCAGTCACTTAGTTTGTGGCTTGCCAGTTCTATTATAATGCATATGAAACAGTAACATTCCACTGTTCCTTTTCATAAAGAACAATAAAATCGGTATCACAATGTATTATAATGTAATTTATGTTGTTTGAAATGGGCAGCAAAGGTATAAACGTAACTGTTAATTTAATGCGTATTAGGGCAATATATTTAATTTAGAGTATTTCAATAAACTAATTGTATGACTATGTGTTTCTATGTGGTGTCTTTACCGAGCTAGTTTATCTACGGAGACTCACTAATCCATTGACCCTTTTACCAGAAGTTTCTAAATGATGTACGCTTAATCTTATGTTAACTTTGCCTGCGTACATTATACTAACCGGCATATCAAATGAATATTTTTTGTGTCTGAACAATGGGCGACCCCTGCCGTCTGGTAGGGTGGGTTCAAGGTAACCAATTTTCATGGATGAAATTGACAAGATTTACTTTATTTTCGTCAAATGGATTGTTCTTTCATAAAAAACGCTGTTGATAGCGGCGACTTGTATAAGATTTCCTCTTGCTTACTGAAACATTGATTTCAAAATTACAAACAAGAAATTGGTAAATACTCAATACAGTATTATTTTCAAATAATATAATGATGAAAATAATACTCAACACAGAATTATTTTCAAATTGAGTACGTAAGTAAATAGTTATACTATTTCGAATTAATAATGTCATCAGCTTAGTTACAGAGTCCCATACGCTGTACAGACTTGATGATAACATAATTACCCTTGTAGCTTTAACGCTGTAACATAGTACATGAAAAGACCATTAATGTCGTAGCCTTGTTTTGCACTACGTTGATGTAATACCAAACTTTAAAGAAAAAACTTTGTCCTGAAATATCCCTTGTAACAGTATTTAACGAAGATATAAACATTGTTCTGTAAGAATCATTTGGCCTGAAATCAACATAGTGATGTTTTTATAAGCTTTAAGAGCAGGAGCAGTCATCCCAAATTGATGAAGTGTAGTAGACTGTCCAATTTCATTATTGGCTGTTGGGAGTCCTGTGACAATGTTTTTTCTCTTCAAATGTGAAATTTACCAGAAATAACTGTTTGGTTTACCTGGAACATGCAATACTACAGTTATAAAGTGTAATGAAAGATGCCTTGAAGAGAAATAAGATAAAAATTGCGTTATTAAGCTTTTTCTTCAAAATAAATTTGGGGGGACTGCTCTTTACCTTTAAGTCCACATAAGTCTGCATTAAACAATAACTTGAATTCATCCAAAAGTTAAAATCTGGGAAGTGCATAAACATTTTGATGTCATCGGGTGGGGGTTCGGGCATACGGCATATTTTCTGACTGGCATGGAAAATATATGGTGATATACAGGAGCACTGTAAAGCTTTACCGTCGTCTGAATGCAAAATGGTGTCTTGTATTGACCATTAAAGAAAGAAAGTGCACTTTGTAAGGGGTCTTTTTGGTAGTTCCCGATTTTTAAAGGATACAAAAGTATGGAACCATTGCCCTGAAAAGCCTAGAGGACCGCCACCACAGTTAGTAGCACGGAGCGTTAAACAAAATATATATAAAAAAGAATATCATTTTCCAGACGTGGAAGTATAACTCCAGGGTGGTGTTAGCTCTAAAGAGTCGTTAGTTTGAACCTCAGTTTGCAATAAAATTTTTACTTCAATGAGAAATAAACAAATTCTAATACGATCTGAGAATTAAGTATAAAATGAACCTCTTCAATTTTCCGGCAAAAACGTTAGGATCTTTATACACCTGAGTACTCTCATGTCTGGCAGTGAAATCTTAAAACGAGCAGTTATAACACATCCTTATTGATAAAATCAGAGAGTTGTCCCTGTCCGAACCATACATTGGGCAAAATCATAACCAACCTATAAATTGAGATTAAAATAGGTATAATTGATTTTTATAGGCTGCCACAATATGTTAGTCAGGTTCACTATGTCAATAAATTTTGTTTCGTTGGCAATCATGGTCGACTATGAAACCTATATATTTTTGGAAAGCCTATAGTATAAGGAAACTAAAAATTAATGTTTACATTTGAACAGATGTTTGCATGGCGGCCATTTTACGCTTTTCAAAATGGCGACTGTAAAATACATATTTTCTTCTGTTTCTACCCTTAATTACCCTAAACACTTAACTAAACCTATTGTATTTGGTTCTAAATCATAGTAGCTTTGCAAATTAATACATTTTAGAAAGGTTATAGCATAAGAAAACTGTTTAAATTCGGAGAAACGCTTTTATGGCGGCCATTTTGGATTTTCAAAATGGCCACTGTAAAAGACATATTTTGTACTATTTCTGCTGCCGCTCATTACCCTAACCACTTTATTTAACTTACATTACTTTCAAAACCATGATAGCTTTATACACTTATAAATATTTGGAAAGGAGATGTTATTGGAAAACTAAAAATCAATATTTAAATCTGGAGATATACCTTTATGGTGACCATTTTGGGATTTTCAAATTGGCTAAGGTAAAATACTTACATCAGAATATTACAGAATATGCCATTTATAACCTCTTTTAGGATTCTATCCTGGGATTTAGAACAAGTGGCCCTTTGTTAATGTTTTTCTCAGGGCAAATGATGCATAGTTTCTGCTAAACAGACTCCGTAGACATGCCCAAAGGCCAATTGCTTTCTTCGCGATCTTCGCTCATGATGGGTTATGCACTGAAAAGGCACAAGAACAACCCCCATAAACACCTTCACCACAATAGTTAATATGTAAAATCAATATACTAACCTTTACGCTGTTGGAACTACATAAACAACAACAAGGCCGGAATTGATATAATCCGGTTTTATTTCTGGTTTACATCAGTGGCGTAGCTACAGGGGGCCGGGGGGGCAAGTTGCCCCCTGGAAAAACTTTTGGGGAAATTTGATGAACTCTCTTATTTTTACAAAAAATTTTCAAAATTTTTGTTAGAATAAGAAATTGTGAGACATTTCTCATACATAAATTCGTATTTTCATGCAACAAATTAACTCAGATTTCGTCAATGTCGCAGGAACCGGCCCTACTCGCGTTCAACAGAAACGGCCTTGCCGCGTAGCAGATTGAATGTTCTCTTGTATACGGGGTTTGTGCATTTTAGTGCACAGGAAGCTGTTATTCAGGTATTTAACAACAGCTGATACATTACAACTAATACTGAAAGGCTGTTAACCCGAACTTATCCCCTTGCACACAGTCTCTGCGTTGTACATTTTGGGAATTCAGTGAAAAGGATGTGAAAACTGACAAGACACTACCGTAGACCCCCGAGGTTATTATGTTGTTCCACAAGCTAGTAGTGGCTATACCGATTTTACTCTGTGTACATAACGATGGATGGGGCTGAAACAATCCATGGCCAACGATAAACTTAAAGTTAGTCTAGAAATTAGAATGAACGGGATCCATTGGCATACTTAGATTATGTTACTTAGCCTAATCCTTGGATGCCTACAGGCTAGTTCGGGAAAATAGTCTTCTGCTCACTTGGGGTGTAACAATAAACGGGTCAATGAGTACCTTGTAGCCTTCTACACTTAACAGACTGCTGTTCTGACAGGACATCCTGTGTGATCAAGCCAGTATTAGGCCTCCTTAGTGGCATGCGAAGGGGAGACCCCCCCCCCCCCCACAGATGCCATCTTTTCTTTGTTCTTAACAATACGTAATGTAACCTTAGTAACACAAATTTTATTCAAGAGATAGCATATGTGGCACCAGATTGCTTATAAGGACACCCAATTTTTCAAAAAATTTTCAAAGGGGAAGGATTGTCTCTGCAAGCTCCTTCAGTGATGCAAATTCCAATTTTTACTTAAAAAGGAAGACTCTGTTCCCCACTGGTGGCATTGATAAAAGACTACATGTTTAGATTCTCTTTACAAGCATGAATACGCTATTTTTACCATCTGAGGGGTCTGATTTTTAGAAATTTTCTTTTCGCTCTGCGCCAACTAATGGTGGCGCTTCGCTCAGTCTTTTGGGCAAAATCACATTTTTGGGGTCAAATTAGCTATAACTCTCTGATCACTTGCGAACATATTTTGAAGTGAGTATTTTATTGCAAACGACAAAAGAAGAAAGCGACTCGTTAGATTCTTCTAAGTCTGGAAAATGCTACTTCTGGCCATCTAAGGGGCCTGATATTTCCAAATTTTGTCTACGCTCAGCGCAAACCAATGGTGGCGCTCCGCTTGGATAATCTTTATGACAAAATAATGTTTTGTGGCCTAGAAAAACCACAAATACCGACCAATGCCCCTTTATTTTGATTCCTTAAAGAATGCTAATTTAATGACAAGTTTTACTTTGTAGGGTAGCATAAATGGCTTAAAGAAGGCATGTAAAGACACACTAAGATTCAGTTGTATCCTCATGAACCACCACGGTTCAACTTTTAACACTGTTCCTGTCAAAGTCGAAAGTGGTGCACCATTTTGCATCTAGGCTCCTTGAAAACGTCCGGATACGTATGTCGATCTTCTTGATATTTTAACATTTATCTCACACTTTCCTTTTGCTTCAAAAGAGCTTACAACTTCACCTGAAAGTGATAATGCACAACACCTAACTTTTAGCCAATGAAGAAGATACCCCCTATTGCGAATGACAAATGTTCCCTCTAGTAAACTACTAATATATTGTTGTTGAAGAAGACAGTGGCATGTGTAGGATATCGGAGGGGGTGGCAACCCTGTGGTTCACCCGACTGACAAGGAAGAGAAGCGCTCGAAGCCCAGGAAGCTTATGTATTCTAAGGTGATCGGTCAGTCGCAAATTGGCACTAGAGGCATTATTGATCAGGTTTTCTTAGTTTCAGATTTTGTGAAATTTGATGTCAATGATGAAAAGCTCAGGTCTCTAACAAGTTAGCAAATGTACTTTTGAAACATACTCATAAAATAAACAGGTCCTGGTAATTTTATTTTGTCCGATTTAACAGATGGTTTTCTCGCCAACTGGCCAAGGGTGAATATAACAGGTAGGGTAATTTACACGTGTGCTATTTTCAAAACTAAAGGAGTAGGAAACGGCGGAGGACAGGCCTCCCCCAGTGAAAAATTAGTGGGAAGGGAGCAGATTACCTCATTTTTTCTTTTCAAATCTAAAAAAAAAGTTTTCCGGAGCGCTTTGCTCGCGGCAAAATGCAATTGAAAATGCATTAGTTCTCTGTCATAAATCAGTTTGGTTAACTTTTCCGAGCTCTGGAAATGACAGAGTCAAGTATTTACAATATGTGTGGCACCACATCATCAAGAGACACCGGCAGGTATATTGCTATTTTTGTGAACTGTCTTTCACAGAATTCCAAATTTTCTTCAATGAAAGCTCTTTCATTTTGAAATATCTTGTCTAGGAAGGAGAACAAACTTTGATGAACTTTTGAAATGTCATCGGAGACTGTAAGTTCGTAGGCCCGAGATAACATATGTAGCAACAACGATTCAGTCGTCGTGCAATCTAGCTTAAGCAGTTTACAATTTGGTTTCGCGGCTCCTTGCCAGAGAGTCGCGACGACTTTGGAAAAATTAATCATTTCCACAATTGCCGCCGAACTTTGAAGAAAGTGCGGATTCCTCAGTAATCACCCAACTCTTTAAATTTCCTTACAGGAAATCCAGATTCCAAAGCTTTCAGCAATACAAGCTCCATATCTACAACTACTTGCTTAAAAGGGGCAAAAGTTTTGGCGGGCCGCAATACATCCCTGATACCCTGGTGATCACACTTGAAAGAAAATCGGACAACTTAGCAACTGCTTACAAGTTCGAGAAATGCCATTTCCGGCTTTCTGAGGGGTCACCAGTTTTCCACATTTTCTGCACCGCGCCAAATAAAGATAGTCTTTCGAGCAAGATAAGCAGGAACCATGAGCAAACCGTACTATAATGTTCTCATACAGCTTCTATCATCAGATATCTTTCGACTCTGTCAGTTGAGTAGTTTGTGTAGTTGGATTCTTTAGTTATTGAAGTGTCCAACTTTTATCAGAGTTTAATGTTGCAGATCAGTGACAGCTGGGGGGGGGGTCATTTGTCCCATGACTCGAAAAAGTAAAAATATCTGGATGAAATTTGTCATTGGTGACACACGTCAAATACAGGGGTTTTCTCAACTTTTCCTTCGTAAAATTCCGAATTCTTCCTGAGAAAAGCTCCATATTTGTAATTATTAGTTTTAAAAGGGCAAAATTTTTCCCTCGCTTTGCCCACCCTAAATTGCAACCCTTAATGCAGTATGTGGTCGCTCATAAAGCAGTTATTTTTCCGAGTCGCTACAGTGCCTTTTTCCTGCTATTTTTTTTTTTTTCAAAATAGGCTTTTAAGTTTTAAATATTTTGTCTAAAAAAGGCAACAAAGTTTCGGGAGCTTTTCTAAGGTCTCCGAGACGCCTCAATCCGCACTCCTTAGATAACATTATGGAACAAGAACGATCTTCAGTCGACATGCTATCTCAGATATATGCTAATAGGGAACGCAGATTCTTCGATTGTCCCCAAATATTCAAATTTCCTTAAAGGGAACCCCGATTCTAAAATTTTTTCTTCAATATAAGCTCCATATTTACAAATGTGTAAAATGACCAAAATTTCTGGCGCGCTCTGTGCACCCCAAATTACGTTCCAAACACAGTAGTGTTCACACTTTTTATTAAAAAAAATTGTTCTTGCTCGTAGAAAAAGCGAAACGACATCAAAGTACCTTTTGGTCAATTTGGTAGGGTAAGCTGCATCTTCCAAGGTGCATTAAACTATTCAATAACATAAGAAAAACACAAAGCGTGCGGTATGGTTCGAAGACTCCACGGGGTGTAGATGCATGAGGCGGAGTAAAATATTTCTGCCAGTGGAGAAGTTCGGCTACTCTATAAATAAATCTCGTTGTCCCTCATAGCAGTGGCGTGTGGATGATTTCAAATTGGCACGATTCCAAATTCTCCCAATTTGTTTTAGAAACAAGGGATGTTTTCATTCTTTTCGAAATCTAGGAGCAGACATTGCATGTGTAACTAATCCTATCCAGTCTGATTAGAAATAAGTCATAATTAACGATACGAACTTTACATAGGATTTATGAAGAAAAATGAAAAGTCAATCACTTGATTCAAGCTACTCATTTTCTTTCAACTTTTAATTGACTGTCATATCAAAGAAAAGGGGAGGATATAATAAAGTAGGAAAATTGTATACAGTGAATACACGGACATCCGGTACAGCTTATATACCCGAACAACTGACTATGAACCTTTGTATTATAGCCTATCTCACTGCACATGAATACTACGTTAAGTTTTGAGTGAATGTGTTCCATGATCCATCTAGGCACGTAGCCAAAGTGGCCAGGAGCATTAAGTTTTCGCCTCCTAAAATTTTTTGAGACCAAAAAATAGAGTTGTTTAAATGCCTTTCGCTCCCAGAAAAAAAATTGTCTCCCTCCCCGGAAGTTTTGCTAAAATATTCGATATCTAGTCTAGCACGTGTCTGATCTCCAGATATCAGAATGATAAGGTATGGATGATTCTAACACTAACGGGATACAGCGTGGAGTTCTCTTTGCGTAATTGAAATACTGTAGTGTGATACAGTATGCGTAAAACATCGGGCAGAACAGTACGTTTAGGATCACGAGACCAGTTAAGACGGTCACGGTGAGATGATTAATGAAAGCGAAACTTAATAACACTTAACCTACACTTATTTTATGAAAATGTTTTAAAGCTGTTTAAGGAAGCTAAACGGGTGAAACAAACTTGATGACGGTAGGAGTACCTGCACAATGGGCCACATATAGACTCCTGACTTTCCTTCTTTTTTTTGACGGGCGATCGGAAGAACTTGATCTTTTGGTAAAAGACCAACTCAATGAAAAACCCTCTCAATACTAAAGGTTTGACTACTCAGAGAGTCTCTTTAGACTTTTCCTATTTCATGCAAAATTCTCCGACTGAGTGATTTTTCTCCTACTGACTTCTGAGGTGGGGGTGGACTGTCTCCCCCCCCCCCCACCCCCCTTAGACACGCTACTGCGAGAAGAATAACTATTACTTAACAAACACCTCACAAATAACTTTAAGATCGTGTCTTACGAAAATCCACTAAAAATTGCAAGTTTTCAATCACAGATAAAACAATCTTACCAGGAGGCTTTATCAGCTTATTTCCTCTCACACGATTGAAGAAATGAAAGCATTCAATCAATTGAGCCAAACAATGTCCAAATGAAGTTTAACAATTTACCATTTAATAAAGAGCGATAATTAATAAACACAAATGGTGTACGATTTGATAGTATGCACACGTACCAAAACACCTTTGTTTTGTTGTTGCGATTCAGTTTGCACAAAGTATGCTTAATACAAAAACGGCTGTCCAGGACGGCAGACGTTCACGTACATTTAGCTTAGATTAACCTTGTAGAAAATAAAAACTTCCATATAGGCATGATTTCAGAAAAATAACGCAAAGATTTGTAAGGAATCGTTGACCCGATTCATGAATAATACCTGAGAGTAACAAATGTATTCTTTATATATTCAATAACAACTTGCATGAAAGGGTTTCAGTGCATAATAGGGACTCTGTAATCAATTGAGCTTGAATATTATCTGCTAATCATCACCAATGAAGCATTCTGTTACAAAAACATTATACAGATTTTTTCTTGTGTGCCGTTTAGTCTATTGGAACCGTTTTTCTTTCTTCATAGGGCGTCAAATGTGCCTTGGTACAGCCCATTGTTTAAAATTTAATAAGGCGTGCTGGCATATAAATAACTATATAGGCTGTTCATTGACTACGTGCATCATTAACTATTGCGTGTCACAATATTTGTAGTCAGGGCACGGTGATGAAAAATTCTACTATATTCTGTATATAATCATGTCAGTTTTAAATATATAAAAAAAGCTAAAAAATCTCGAGGTCATTGCAACCCCGTGGAAAATGTATTCATCCAGTCGATAAGCTAATGCCCAATGGTCCAATGCTCTACTTTAAAGAAATAAAATAAAAAAATTCAACATTCAGGAAGGCAAACAAATTACATCGAGCAAAATATTTTTGTGCTAAAGATGGTAACAGCCACACACTCCTTTCAAACGTAGATACTACATATGTGGTATGCTGCATTTAATGATATTCAACGAAGCCACCTCAACACCTGTTAACCGTCTAGTAAAAGAAGGGGAGTAAAAGAAAGGCCATCTGACGTTATCATATTCAATGAACCTTGCACATTTTTTAGGAAAAGGCCGAAATCAACTTACGGATTTCATGAAAAAGATATAAGGCCTTTTTTTAAAAAGGAAGTCCGGGTTTGAATTTAAAGAGATTGGTTCCTATGACCAAGCTGGACCGGTTTCTGTTGTCTGGCTCATATTGCTATAATATGCCAGCAACTTCATCAGTAGCGAACCGTCGTGCGGGTTGTGGGTTTAGTTCAGGGCTTTATGGAGCCAAACTAAAAGTTATACAGATAAGTTAAAGGTAAAGAGCAGCCCCCAAAGTTATTTTAGAGAAAGAGCTAAGTAACACAATTTTGTCTTATATCTCTTTAAACTACGTTTCATTACATTTTATGACTTTACTTTAGCATATTCAAAGTAAACAAAGCAGTTATGTCTAGTAAATGTTACATTTGAAGAGAAAAAATGTTGTCACATGACTCCCAACAGCCAATCCTGAAACTGGACAGTCTACTACACTACTTCAATTTGGGATGAATGCTCTTGCCCTTTCACATCTTTTGGTGTATAAATTTATATTTAGGTCCCCGAACTTTTTATAAGCCTTCAGATGACATTTATAAAATGTTCAGGGAGTGTCCCGATGATCACCCTTTTATGAGAATGTGTGGGTAAAGGGGGTTTGTTAAAATTGTTTTTTGATTAAAAGTAAAAACCGCAGTGTGCAAATTTTAAGCCACGACAGGTATGAGGCATATTAATTTTTTGCCAGTCTTTTGAGTGTTTATCCGGGGTTGAGTTAGCACTAGCCATACGAGAGGTGGCGCTTCGAGGTCTCTGTTGTGAACATGTGAATTGCTTTAAAGTTATTTGCGAATTCACACGCTGCTTATATTGTCTGTATTCTTACAATACAGAGTGCTATGGCGCGAGAAAAGGAAATTTATTACTAAAAGCCTAATTGTTTCAAGTTTTGTTTAAGATATACGTTTTTAACGGTTTGTTTCACTACTACAAGGTAAATTAACCTCCTAACATGGAAATTTACGTTCTTAAGTGCAATGACAATACTAAAATATATAACAAACTTTGAAATATTTCACGATCTTTTCAGTTCTTCTAATTATGTAACAATGATTTTAAAAGTAAGACAATCTTGAAGAAATATAACACTCTCTAAAATATATTAAAATCTTTTAAATATAACACAATCTTTCAAATATATTACACTCTTTCAAATATATTACAATCTTTTAAATATATTACAATCTTCTAAATATATAACAATGTTTTAAATAAATTACAATCTTTTAAATATATTACAATCTTTTTAAATATATAACAATCTTTCAAATACAATCTTTCAAATGTATTACAGTCTTTTACATATTTTACAATCTTTCAAATATATGACAATAGTCGATTCGGCCGTTATCTGGCAATCTCGTTTAATATGACAATCTCTTAAATTATATATGACAAGCTTTTTTGGCCAAATAAGTGACAGAGACTGCCAAACGTTGGCAACGGTGCAGCCTCATTTTCCCGTTTGGTCGCTAAATGGAAAACAACGGCCAAAGAGGAATAGTCGCCTCTTTGACGTTGACGCATTTGCACGTTCGCGGGCACATAAACGCTCGACCGGGCGGCCATTTTTCAGGGCGGGAATGGTCCAATCGATGTTGGAACTCGCGTAAGGGTTGTGTAAGCTAGTCGGTGAAGGATACTAAATCCGTTCTTTCGTGTCAGATTTACAAAGTATGGTGGAGACCTGTTATTTTGGAATTAGGAATTAACACTGTTTATGTATTGGTATGATTTGGATATCCCCACCATTGAAACAATCGTAGGCTGGCGCTGTTCATGATTCAGGCGCGGATCCAAGGGGGTGCTTTAACGTCCTCAACCCTCCCTTTTTGGCCACATGAACAATAAAACATGCGAGAAATTGCAAATCCCTCACACCCCCTGCTTCCTCTTAAGTCTCCCCCTTTTGGAATGTCTGGATCCGTGCCGGTTATTCACCCTGCCGAGATGCGAGGAAACCTATACTCACTCAGTCTTTCACTTAACATTAATGCCTCGATCTCTGCCCAGGGGAGAACAAAGTCTCGACCAGTTAAGATCCAAATGGAGCTCTCATTTCGTCCCGAATCGTGTAGCCCAATTTCGCCCAGTTTTGCCCAATTTGTCACTTTGCGACACTCTAACCCATCACTGATTGGGCGGGATTACAGCACGAAAACAGGGCCATTACCTGAGACGAAATCTAGCAGTCTTGAGGGGTACTTCAACAAACACTGTCTAGTATGTAAAGCGCCACAATTTTTTGCTCTTGATGTCTGAAGGATTTGGAAATTTTAGGGACAGTTGCCCTCCTTTTCTTGCCTTCTATACTACCCTCGAACTGGTAAGTTGGCTGTTCTACACTTTCATCTAATCATCGGCCCATTTGGCCATGAGATGATGATCGTTACAAGGAAGGGACAACAGGGCATTCTGAAAAATTGACGTCTATAATGGCCTTTCAAGACACTCATAATCAAGGCTACCACTGTACCAGGTCTCCCAAATTAGTTCCCATATGTATCCATCAGTAGTGAAAGTGAGAACAATAAACTAAGGGGCCGTCTATGGCTAAACTTGCCCCGCTAAATTGAAGTCTTTCCCGTGCAGTTCCTAAGCATGACATACTGGCAGAAAAAAATTGTAGGCATCTATATTTATAATCCATCAACAGTGGCAGCACCAGTTGACGCCCGGGGGGCTCCAGTCAGAACATTTGCCCCTGGTTGTTCCCATCCCACTCAGCTTCCAAAATACAGAAGCCTAAGCAGGGACCGCGGAGACTGGGGAGGGACTGTGGTTTTAGCCCCCACTTTTTCTGTCCATGGCATTTTGGGTCGCCTTTGATGATATTGGTTATAAGCCTCCCACTTCGAATTTCGCTCAACGGCCCTTGTTAACAGGTGTTTTCTAGGCAAAATAGTTCACAAATAATCGTACAAACAGGTTAAGCCATTCTACAGTTTTCAAAGTAAAACACTGTTAGCCATATTGTTGTGACTTCCTGTCATTGCAACTTTTCACTGTCTGCGGACAATGCAAGCTTAATTGTTCCGTAGCTATTTCTACGCCACCCACTGGCGCATGGCCTATTAGTCTCAGACCAATACTGCTTCACTCCCTGTACAGTCATCACAGATAGGCTTTGGATTCAGTTGCTTGCAAACGATTTTCCTCCCTTCAGAATCGTGCCTGTTACCAGCAACACTCACTCAGTCACTGGTAATTGCTTACTTTTTTTACCAGGACAGATTCCACATTTGGCCTTTCGATAAAATTTCACTTCAATTATTTTCACCAATAACACTATTACATGTACGTATATGGCGACAGAAGGGTAGATTAATACATTAACAGTTTTTAAAATCATTGCATTGGATGATGGATTATGAACCAGAATAAACGTCAGGCTTAAAATTTGACCCAGCAATAGGCCTATCTAAAACTTCAGAGTTTCCGGGGGGATTCGCCCCTGAATCCCAACAGGGGGCCTAAGACGGGCCCCTGTACCCCCGGCTACCCGCATATGCACGTTTTGCACATTTTTCTTCTTTTTTTTTTTTTTTTTGCCCCCAACGGTTTCTTGTGCCCTGCATTTCCTTCCGAACTTTTGAAATCGTTGTGCCGCCACTGTCCATAAAAAATGAATGTTGCAATGTGATTATTAACTAGAACGTTGAAATAATTTTTCCCGATTATTTCAAGCTGGAGGATAGCTTGAGGGGTCTTTTAAATCCAATGCAACCAAGTGCATAGATTTGTCCTCAATATTGGGGTCACCACATTTTTCAAAAAATTACTGTGTGACAGTCAATGGGCCAATTTTTAACTATTGCTGGAAATGTCCGCCTCCCCGAGGATCACCGCCCATGCATTCAATCCCAAGAATAAGTCCCTACATCAGAGGAAGCTTTTACTACGTATCATTGAACTACAAACTGCATGGGACGGTCTAAGAGTGACTGATTTTTGTAACTCACTTTTAGTACCCATTTTGACCGTTTTAAGAAAAAGAGTCAAAATTTGGTTATTATTCTGGGTTTCTGGGCTACGTCCACGGTCCTCGATGCCCATGAAAGACCCTTATGGTTAGAACTTTTAACAACTCAATATTACCTTAGCTCGGTTAAATACCCCACTTCAAAATGTAAACCCGTCTTACGATCATGCAACTTAAAAATTCGCCATTTCAAAGAGGTGTCACAGTTTCCAGGCTTTTTTCTTAAGTTCTCCCCGCTCTCTGGCAAAGAACCGCTAGGTCCAACCAAAAAAGCACTCCCGAGCTACACCCACAATATGAAAATTTTTAACTGACCAACCATTCGCCCCTTAGACCTTTTGTTAGACTACAGTGTTGCGCGGTACGCATGGCCTAGCCGTCGCATGCAAAACAGTGTACAGCGGCTTAGTCCATGTTACAAACACACAACCCTAGCCTGCAAGAACTTGCTATGGCCTATGAACGGAGACTCGAAGTCTGCTAAGCTATCTGTTGCACTCATAGTTGCTGCTGTAGTATTTGCAGCAGTCAGGAGCTATTCCTGTCGTAACCTTGCAGGGAAAAACGGGTTTATCGTGAGTGACGAGACCGTTAAATTTCTGTTGCAACTCCCTGATTGAATCATGTTTCCTCTCTTCTCGGAGCTAACGCTCTGTCGGAACCGTGTCGTAAGTACGTTTAAACTCACGTACACATAGGCGGGATTACGAGGGGGGGGGGGGCACTTTTTTCCAGAACTTAGTTTTTTACGTCTTAGTCTGGTTGCTTTTTCTACAAAATACAAACTGGAACTGACAGAGCTACGCGAGTGATACTTAATCAAGTTGTATAATGTTTAAACAGGTCATATACTGCATTGAAAACTACATAAAAACATTATTTTTGCAATAAATGTCTCAACGCTGCTTTTTTCGACACGCTTCGTGTACACCCGTTTTAAATATCTCAGGATTCGGGGTTACTTCTTGTAGAACACCTCTTCCATTGTCACTGAAACTTATCACCAGTGCCCGGGCCGTACACAGCTGAAGGTCTACCGTAACTGGTGAAAGGGGGAGGCAGGGAGGCGGTCGTCTTCTGGTCCCCTTCTCTGACCAACAGCCCAAGATTTCTCAAAGGAGGATGATCTTATTTGACCCTAATCTGGAGCTCCACTCTTTTTCGGCTGAAGTGAAAAGGGGCCCACCGTTTCTCTAATTTCAAATGGATTAATTTCTCTATTGAGATGTCTCAAAAGTCCATTTTTCGGCGCGTTCTGCGTGTGCCATCACAGATAAGGATTCTCTAAAAATCTCATGAAAAGAACTCTATAGGAAACCAACGGTACGTTTATGCTTAGTACAAATATCCTCAGGGGTCACCCTTATTCAGCGAAGGGACCACTCTTTGTCTAATTTTATTTCAATTTCACTATTGAGATGAAGTAAAGATTCATTTTTTCGGCGCGCTCCGCGCGGCCCATTACAGGTAACGTCACTGTGAAAGTCACCTGAAAAATAATGTATAGGAAACCAAAGTATGTTTGTGCTTCAGTAAGAATGTCTAAGCATTCGTATCTAGTCCTTTTTTAAAATCGCTCTTAAATCTGTATAATTGCAACAATGGTAAAGTGTATTATATAGCTTGACATGTTTAAAATTAAAACGTATTAAAAAATGGGGACGACCTAAGTGTTGAATCGCTAAACGCGTCCTTAGAGTGTTCATACAGGGAGAATCCATGCAGGATTTATCTTCCACCGGGGTTAAATCCGCCCCTGGTCAGTTCTCTTTCAAGCAGCTTGCACCCTCTTCCCCGACAGTCAGGTCTGGTTACGCCACTGCTTCTGGATTTCTGTTTTTATCTTTTAATTTTTAATTTTTTTTTTTTTTTTTTTTACCGCACTGTGATGTGATTCATTACTTGGTGAAGTCAGTTAGGCCTAGTGCTTTTATGAAAGGAGGTAATGCTGGCTTTTCATTTCTTTTTATATTTGTTGTCGAAATGTATAGAGTCAATTGCAAATAAATTGCCAAAAGACTTTTAGTCGGAAATACATCGGTCAATGAAAACAGGTTTCCACTCACCAATATATCACTGTTCTTATGTAACTTTAGATAGTCACAATTCAGTCACAACAAAAAAAAAAGCAAAAGTGAAAGTACTGGTACACTTTTCCACGCCCCCACCCAACAGCTTTCTGCTGGGGTATGGGCGGTGTGAACACTCCCACGACTACGGTTCCGTCGGGTCGTATGCCGTCGGCAAGATTAAACATGTTCAATCGTAGTCGGGTCTAGGCGGTACTCGTTGTGTTGGTGTGAACTCGTCTTCGACGCGACAAACAGGCCTCATGCGGGTTGTCCAATCAGAGCGCAGCATTCACCCATGGTACACAGTTCCAGTTACGGCATGTTTTTATTGCGCAACACCGAGAGCAGGTGAGTACGTATCAAACCATGTTACAGTATATGCTACAGCTGCAGGAGCCAATTAGAAATTACTTCATTTTTAAGGGGAATATTTTTCTTTCTATATTTATTTTCAAAATAACAAGTGTTAATACCTTTGTCAGACATTCGTTCGCCTACGAAGGCTGGCAGATAAATCTGCAATAGCCGACTTGTATTCATCCTCTTGCATGTAGGCACAAGCGTGCTGGGTGGAGACGGCGGTCAGAGCAGGGAGGTGTTAGAGGTCCTAACACCTCCCTGGTCAGGGAGTAGCACCGTAGTCTTCTTGAGCTTCTTTTTTCGCCTTATGTTTTTTGAAGAATTCTTTTGCCTTATTTTGAGCGGAACTCCAGCTGGTGCGGGGAGGTGCGTCCGCACGCACCCCCTCCTCCAGCCTACGTCCCAGGGAAATCACAGCCCTTAAGAGAAGCAAGCCAATGAGCCACAACTGGAAAAAAGGCCGTGGCCAGCCCGACTTTGACAATTCGGTTAGAAACTGAGCCGTTAGAGCCCATCTAACTTACTAATTCATACACCGAGTTCAATCTTTTAAAGGACACGATACGCAAACTTTGGACAGTGTAAAAGGCCTACTTTAGAGCCTGTACACCCCAATAATTTCTTAATTGCGACCCAGAGGCCAAAAAATGAACCATTTCAAATTTGTTGTAGGGCCTAAATCTCAAACCTGGAATAGCCTGATTGATGGCGCGCCACGTGCAGCGTCGCTCCATCGATTAGTGTCGGAGCGGTGTGACATGGTATTTTCGTGAGTTTAGGAAGGCGCCAGAATGTCTACGATTTATGCAGATTGTCTACGACAGGTGAAGTCTTGTCGCGTCGTAGGTAGTCGTGGCGGTGTGTACCGGGCTTTAAACCCGATTCACACCGCCACGACGACCCAAGACACGACGGCGACCACCCAACGCGTCGGCTGGGGTATGGGCGGTGTGAACACTCCCACGACTAAGATTCCGTCGGGTCGTATGCCGTCGGCAAGATTAAACATGTTCAATCGCAGTCGGGTCTAGGCGGTACTCGTTGTGTTGGTGTGAACTCGTCTTCGACGCGACAAACAGGGCTCATGCGGTTTGTCCAATCAGAGCGCAGCATTCACCCATGGTACACAGTTCCAGTTACGGCATGTTTTTATTGCGCAACACCGATAGCAGGTATTATCAGGATTTTAGTTGATGCAAACTTCTGCGTGCTCGGAAAAAGAACGCACTTATAAAAGTGCGTCACTTGAAGATACTTTGCACAGAAAAAGACGGAACAAGTCCGTTAACTTCAAACCAGTCATTGTGCGTTCATGTTCAAGCATTTTCGTAGGCCTAGAATACCGAGCAAATTAGAAATTACTTCATTTTTAAGGGGAATATTTTTCTTTCTATATTTATTTTCAAAATAACAAGTGTTAATACCTTTGTAAGACATTCGTCCGCCTACGAAGGCTGGCAGATAAATCTGCAATAGCCGACTAGTATTCATCCTCTTGCATGTAGGCACAAGCGTGCTGGGTGGAGACGGCGGTCAGAGCAGGGAGGTGTTAGAGGTCCTAACACCTCCCTGGTCAGGGAGTAGCACCGTAGTCTTCTTGAGCTTCTTTTTTCGCCTTATGTTTTTTCAAGAATTCTTTTGCCTCAATTTGAGCGGAACTCCAGCTGGTGTGGGGAGGTGCGTCCGCACGCACCCCCTCCTCCAGCCTATGTCCCAGGGCAATCACAGCCCTTAAGAGAAGCAAGCCAATGAGCCACAACTGGAAAAAAGGCCGTGGCCAGCCCGACTTTGACAATTCGGTTAGAAACTGAGCCGTTAAAGCCCATCTAACTTACTAATTCATATACCGAGTTCAATCTTTTAAAGGACACGATACGCAAACTTTGGACAGTGTAAAAGGCCTACTTTAGAGCCTGTACACCCCAATAATTTCTTAATTGCGACCCAGAGGCCAAAAAAAATGAACCATTTCAAATTTATTGTAGGGCCTAAATCTCAAACCTGGAATAGCCTGATTGATGGCGCGCCACGTGCAGCGTCGCTCCATCGATTAGTGTCGGAGCGGTGTGACATGGTATTTTCGTGGGTTTAGGAAGGCGCCAGAATGTCTACGATTTATGCAGATTGTCTACGACAGGTGAAGTCTTGTCGTGTCGTAGGTAGTCGTGGCGGTGTGTACCGGGCTTTAGCTGGCTGTTGAAACCGAATACGCCGTTGCTAACCTCTTGAAGTACGCGGTTATTTCTGATAACGCCGCTGTTACCCAATTTAGCACGTGGTTAATTAAAATTTTGACGTGGTTACCAAAAGTTACTACGCTTTAATAAAAATCACGCCGTTGTTAACTCAATGTACAACGCCGTTACCACCAATCACGCCGTTAGTAACGAGATTTGCGTGAAATGCGTTCCATACACAGAAAGGGGTGACGTATATAAATAACAGTATCTTTGAGTAAAGACCAAGCTCATATCCTTGTTCTTACTTTTTAAGTAAATGTTTACGGAGTGAAGATTCACATGTAGGTAGCAACACCATATTAAAACAGTATTCGCAAGCGGGCTTACCACACTCCAAAAACACCGGGTTTAAATTTGAAGGGCAGGAGCAGTCATCCAAATTTGAAGCAGTGTAGTAGACTGCCCATGTTCATGATTGGCTGTTGAGGGTCATGTAACAACATTTTCACTCCTCAATTGTGAAATTTAATAGAAGTAACTGCTTGTTTTACCTTTCATATGTTATATTGAAGTTAAATAATATTATGAAAGATTCTTTGAACAGAAATGAGACGAGAATTGTGATATTTAGCTGTTGCTTCAAAGTAAGTTTAGGAGACTGCTCCTGATCTATAACCAGGATCGGTGTTCTATATGCTCCAACACAATCCTGATTAAACTTTAACGCAAATCCTGGTTAAAATAACTAGGATTTGAGTTAGCTTAATCAGGATTTGCCTTAAAAATTAACCAGGATTATACTCCGTAAATAGAACACCGATTCTGGTTAAATTGAACCCCGGTGTTTTTAGAGTGAAGGTAAAACGTATCGTGCTAATTAGGTCATGGTTAGGTCGCATCGGGTCATTGAATATAAAACTCGTTGCTAGAAGGTGCCAGGGTTACCAAAAGTGTTATTTCCGTGTGGATATTTAAAGTAGAAGGCAACAATCATTTTTCACCGACTTGCTCAAAGAGACCAAAATCGGGTGAACGACGTTGATATGTTGCCAATCGCCAAAATTATCTTTTCATGCTGCTGTGAAAAATCTATTATTCATGTCACTTTGTAATTGAAACAAAACCTATTTGAATTTCGCATTTTGAATTTTACCTCTTTGTCTAGGGGCAAACGGAAGGTATGTAACATTTTATACATGAAAATCTAAATACTACATGTGGGTTGGTAACTTTTTCATTGAAATATGATGTACGACTCGCTTTCTTCATTGTACATCCGCGATCTGGTACAATTAAAAAAAATGGCGAAAACTTGTGTTAACTCAAAAATCAGTTTTAAATGCGCAGCTCTCTCACCCCAGACAGTACCAGTTCGCCTAACATTCATACTTAAGTCCCTCCCACAATTGTCTGACACTCATGCTTGTCCAGTCACAATTTCTGTTTATTACTCAGGGTGAGTATAGAGAAGTTCTATGTGTATAATCAAAACACTCTCAGTACACTTCATGCTGTGTCATATAAGATTTGGGAGTCTGCTTTTTTTGAATGAACTGTCAATCAAAAAGTTGGGCCAGTGGCGAGTTTCTGTACCCCCTTTAAGAAGTGTAGTTTGGGGTGAGAGGATAGGCCCTTTAAGGTCAAAATGGCCATTTTCGAAATTTCTACCTGTCTTGTTTGATCATACATTGAAATGGTTCAAGTTTCGAAGCAGGAATAACGATTGTTGTTTTTTCTTTTAAATGTAGTGTTCGTCGTATAGCGACCTGTTTGAACTTTTAATCAAAATGCAATTATTCAGAAATGTCTTTTCTCTTTTGGTTTTGTAATTACGGTGATGTTCTTCTTGTCTAAAAAGGTCATGCAACTTTGGACCTGTGCTTAATCGCAGGATAATACACGGACCAACGCTTTCAATTTTTAAATGTTGTCTTAAAAGGATTAAATGAAATTCGCCAATATAGCAATAATGATGCCATTACACGTTGTTTAAATTCTGTGTATTTTGATAATACGGTAGTGGGCTTTTAACTCGTTTAATGTATGGAGACCAATTCATCACAGTCTGCAATCAGACGTTACTGTAAGCATTAGCTAAATAAACTCTAAACGAACATGTATAGACAATTTGGGAGTCAGCACAGCGCCATTTAAAGTTTGGAATCCATGCTTAAAATATCTTCTTGGCCTTTTGGTTATGATCATGTGTAGTATCTTTTCTTTTTCATCCAGTCTAGAACGGAGCCATACATGAATAACTAATGATGTAAATGGTCCTTACAGGCCGTGAGGTTGGTCTAGTGTTGTCATTCCGACGTAATAGCTTCCTCGGGAAGCAGTTTAAAGTTTATTTTCACCGAACGGTTCTTTGCCAGATATCGGGAGGACTTTAGAAAAAGCAATTCTTTGTCCTGTAAGAGGGGAGTAGATCTGGTTTTTCTGCAGCCAGAACTTCTGATCGTGTTTGTGACCGGACTCGTCTATAACCAATTCACCCACACGAACTTTAAAACGCACACAAACACACAACACACACACTCATCTAGACTCGCAAATACACAAAACATACTGAGCATTAAATGTAGTATTATTGCTTTATAATTAAGCCCAAACCTGACGTTTTCTGCAGGCCGTTGGGTCATCTATGCACCAAAATGTTACATTTTGTTTATTCTGGCTGTTGTTCTTTTTAAAACCCGAATTATTAGAGGGGGTAAAACGATCTACTTGCCATTCAACATTTTCATTGGCGGAGCGTTTCTCCTCCCTACCCCCATGATGGACTTCCCTGCATGTACTCTAATAATTAAGAAAGGTGGCACGGCAAAAGGGAGGCGTTTGGCTTCAGAGGCATTATGATAAAGATTCTTCATGAGATATTTTTGAGTCAATTTACAACCAACAACACGTTTTACTGTACTTACCTTGAGTTATTTATGTTTTAAATGACTAGCTCTTTTAATTACTACTTGAAGATGAAAAACAGATCTGTGCTGGAGTTTCGTCACGTGAAAAGAAAAAAATTTCGCTGCTTTGTGTCTTTTGTTAGCAATGAATTTTAACGCTGCCACTTTTGGAATGGAAACCGAAATTACTACGTAAAGATGCAAAACAGATCTGTGCTGAAGTTTCGTCACGGGAAAAGAAAGAAATTTTGCTGTCTTTTGTTAGCAATGAGCCGTAACGCCGCCGCTTTTGGAATGGAAACCGAAACAAATTTTCTTCTCTTTTCTTTTCTTTTCTTTTGAGCAAGGTATACAAAACATTCCAAACGTGACAAGAACTATGATGACAACCACCAACTGCACTTCTGAAGCAGGATATAGGTCATTATTCTTTTTTAGTAACTTTTTTGTTTCGGTGATTGACAAGTACCAAATGCATGGTCAAGTCTGTTGGGAAGCAGACCTCACACTTGTGACCGTTATTGCGCAATCTTTATAACCTCAGCACTCGCCGGGAATGCATTCTAGGAGACCGTACTCGAGATGGCCTACGAAGAGCGAAAACGGACACCCGTTAAAAATGACAATAATTCTTATTCAAGGTCGTGCGTAATTGAGTATTTTTGACAGTCTGGTTTAACATTTTTGCACAAAATTGATTAATTAGTCCCTTATTGCAAGTGATAAATAAAGCATATTGCCAATTTGCAGAAAAAAATGACGGATTACGGATCTGCTTTAGATAACTATTTCCACATTTTAAAGAGGTAGAATTAAAATTGAATACCCATGTTTCATAACGAAACCTTTCTGTATAACTGACCTCTTGAGGCAGGAGGCGAGTAAAACTTCCAGCCTTCAGAGAGTCCCCTCAAATTCGAATTTGGGATTGGGACAATCTCTTTCTTTCATTTTACTGTGTCAACGATTTTACTTTTGACTATTTTTTCGGGGGGTAGGGGGACTTTGCCTCGTCCCCTCTTGCTTTGCTACTACCTTGATATGTGTACCGGGTGTAGCAGCATATAAGACTCTACAATTAAATCACTTTCTTTTTATTCTCTGTTACCCTCTCAAAAGGACCCCTATAATTATTTTTCCGTTGTTATTGGAACGTTAATATCAGAAAAGTCTAAACGCCCTTAAAATTGAACACAACAGTTACAAATCTAAAGTTTGTCATAATTTTTATTTGAATGCTATACAAATCTGGGCTTGGTTAAAGACAAAAACAACAACTGGGAATTAATTATCCTTTTAGAAGCAGGGTATCTGCACCAGTGTTTTAGTTGAGACCAGCATATCCAAGACCGAGACCAGAAGGTGTCGAGACCGAGACCAGGGCAGAATTTGAGACCGAGAACGACAAAGTCCAAGACCGCGCCTGAGAACGAGTGAACATATTGCATAGAAAAATAAACTGTCCAAATTTTGAATCCTTTTGCATAATTTTATTACCTAATGATTCTTCCGTTTACATGTTTCTTCTTCTTGTCCGTAAAGCGCCTGTACTCCTGATTGTACCATAAACTCACCAGATTGGAAAAAGAACATAACTATGAAACAAAAAAAAAATTGGTATTTTATCATTTTGTTATAAAATGTTAACATAATGTCGTGTAATTTCTTAACTTGATGGCTTAACGCTTCCATAAAATGTCGCTGTTGTAACAAGATGATCTAACTCACCAAGATGACAATCTTTCGAATTTTGCCATTTTGACAAAAAATTCTAATTCGCCAATATGACATTATTCTGAATTTTAAGATTTTGACGAGATGTGTAGACTCGTCAGAGTGTCATTTTTCTGAGATTTGCCATTTTAACGAGATGTTCAAACTCGCCAAAATGACATTCTTCTGAATTTTGCTATTTTGACGAAATGATCTAATTCGGCAAAATAACAATTTTCTGAATTTTGTCATTTTGTCGAGATTTTTTAACTTGGCAAACAGACAACTTTTGGAATTTTATCGTTTTGACAAGTTTATTAAAACGCCAAATTTCGGATTTTTGTCATTTTGGAGACTTAATTTTAGTCGTCAACTTCAAAATGTCAATTCTACGAAAATTGTCATTTTGCTGAGAGAATCTTTTTTCTTTTGCATGTCCCTTCTACGCTTCCGTAACAGGCTCTATAGAACTATACAGTAATTTGTGCACAATGTGATATAACCAATGTACTTTGATTTTTACTTCCAACCTCTCCCGACCGCGCGTTTGGTCTAAGGGTAAGAGCATCCCAGCTCGAGTCATACCAAAGAGTCTGAAAATGGAACCCACTGCCGTCGTGCGTTATGTTCCGCATAAGCAATGTGGTGAGTAGGAAAACAATCCACTGCGTCTTAACTGGAAACAAGAGGGCAATCCACGGAGTTGCATATCTCATCGCTAACATGTGCGCAAGTTGGTTACAGAACTGGAACTAGTTGTGTGCTAGAAGTTTATCTGTGCTGTGTTTATGCTACAGTAGAATGTCATTGACAAAAATTACCATAATTACCATATTAAAACTCCATGCCATAATCCTTTGAAATTCCTACTTGAGGCCCAAGAGAAGCGATTTTTTCTTTGCAAGTGACGGTGGTTTTTTTTTTTTTTTTTTTTTGTAAGATAGCGAGAGGAAAGAATATGGCACATACCAATCAAGTTTTTGGAACTATAGGCGCACACCTTATTCCAAAAACAACATGTTTTGGGTATATTTAAATTCTGACACCGGATTATGAAAGAACTGGAGAAATAGGCTACCCAATCTGTGTAAAGCTTTCCCTTTTAATCCAGTAAAAAGTAAGACGCTTTCGGGGACGCTTTAGACAATTGCGTTATTGTTATTATCCACGAGCTAGCTGGGCGTATTCTCCACGACAAACTTCATGTGTGTCGAGCTGATACGCACATCAAGTGCGTCTCAATTAAGAAACTGGGCGTGTGCACATTGTTGAACTCATGGCGTTAGAGGATTTCCGGCCATCGCGCAAACCTTTTCTGCGTGCTGGCCTGTGTCGAATCCTAGCCCGTGGCAAGGAAATTGTCAGGTACTTTTTTGCGATGCTTCAGAACCGCCAAGTTTTAAGGGCACCAATATGTAAGATAGGTAGGCCCTATGCCTAACCTAATGTTAGTCACCCACAGTTTCTTACTTGGGTTGTAACTCAGTCCTATGAATTGCGTAAGCCCCAGTCTTAGCCTACATACCATTAACCAGCTTCAGATTTCAAATCCTAGGTTAGACTTTAACTTTCATACCACTAGGCCTAACATTTACAGAAACTTTGGAGTGAAAACAACTGTCTGACCATATGGCAACACTCTAGATATAAGGGCTTTCAAAGTGAAGTGCGAGCAGGAACTTAAAAATTTCACTGCAGCATACAAGCTAGTGAAATAACAATTCGAGTTGTGAAGACGAGACTGCTACTAAGCCTAAGGCTCAGTCTAGCTTATTTACATTAATTGATGAAAAATAGGCTAGTTGCAAAACATTAACCTTTGGCCATCTGTAACGTGTACTATGTCGTTGGTTTTAATGACAGTCCAACATTAAGGATCAACATGTCATGCCTAAGCTATTACATTAAAACTTTCATATTTGTGGGATGCTTCCTATAAGAGTTATAGTAAGTACAAAAAAGTATCTGACCACCTGTCACGTGACCTTTGACCTTGGTTGCTATGGAAACTACATAGTTTGATAGAACTTGTCTACCCTATTAAACTTGTGAAGTTTCATGTAAAATGAATGTTTTCTTTTGAAGTTTTGGTACAAAATAGTACAAAAAAGTGGTCTTTTGCAAAATGTGACCTTTGACCTCTGAACTTTGATCTTTGCTTCCGAGGGTCTGCGGACATAAGTTCCCACCCTGGGATACCCTACCAACTTTGAAAAGAATCGCTCCCGCCCACTAGGAGGACTTGAAAAGACAAAAAGGTTGTTTAACGAACAAATTATGACTTGAAAAATTTTTGTTTCACTCTACCACCTGACCCTTGACCTCTGTTGCTATGGCAACCACATATTTTGAACTTTGACCTTCACTTCCGGTTGAATATTAAAATACAATTGTTTCATCTAAGGTACCATCCTACCAAATTTGAGGAAAACCGGCCCAGCCGTTGACAAGATATTAGGAAAACAATACTGGACACACACACACACCCATACACACCATTACACGTAAATGAACCGTGGACCATTGACTGGAACCTGCAAACCGAGGACACCCTTCTAAAATGGCTATAATGAGATATAAACCAATACTGTATAGTGTAGGTTATGCCATTTGTTTACGTATCCATACATCACAAGCTGATTTGTGCCTGTGGGTGACATGCATACACAATCAGTTCCAATTTTGTTCGCCATACACACATCAGAAGGCTGAATCTGATTTTCTGCTGGTAACCGTGGACTATCGAAATATCCATGAGATATCACTATAGCTTCTCTAAATTTATGAAAGGAGTGTTGCTAGCATGCTGGCATAACCGTGGACGGTCCACGGTTTCAGGTGTGTCCACGATTCGCAGGTATGATCGCAATCTTCGGTCCACGGTTTACACCAATTGTCAACGCACACCACACCAACACACACACATACACAGATACGGACAGGTTTTGACCCCCAGTCTCAGCCCTGGACCTTCAGTCACCCCGGGGTACCTCACCATGGGTTAGGCCTCGAGACTAGTAAATTGGGAAAATTTACCGTTACCATGGTAACCATTGCCATTTAAGCTGGCATTGCCATATAAAGCCCCATAAACAAAGTGACTACAATATCTAATCCTCCTCACGGAGCGATGAGATGAAAAGGCCGTGACGGACTCGACTTCAACCAATAGGTTGGAAACTGGTTCGTTAAACTCTATCTAGCTTTAACCTTTTCCCTTCAAGACCTAGAAAATAGTGTCATTTATTCCAGTAAAAAAGGCAATGGAAAAGTTAAAATTGAAAACGCCGAGGAAAAATTTTAGGAAGAATAGAAGAAGTTTGTTGGGATTTAAAGGGAAGCAATTGTACAGCCTTCTAGACAGCACAGAAATTCAATAAAATTATTCCAAGCAATGTGGCATCATTAAAGACCAATTTTATCCCAAGTCAAACGTAGTATGAGTTTTTCCGAGGAAAGTCTGGAAGGCAGTTGGGCAAAGCAGTGCAAAGCACCATATTTCTCCGAAATTACCCATAGTGCAACAGAACAGTGACGTAAAACCTGCACCCAATGTATACTTTTGTTTGCTATTGCGGAATATCATGTATACTATACTGCACAAACGTTCGTAACACTACTCAAGACTAGCACAACTGCCCATCGTTTCATTCATTTTACAAATGTTTCAACGGTTGAGTTTGAGATAAAGGTTCAGAAATCAAAAGATTAACTCCTTAAAAGCATATGGCTGCCTCTTCCGGGCCAAGTGCATATGATTTTGAGCCAGTTCGACCAAGGAAAATTCGAGCACCTGCGAGCGATGTGACCAGCACCCGCAGCGAACCAGCCGTACAGTCTATACAAGCTAACGTTAGACCAAGGGTCAGTACGTTACGTATAGGCTTATACTAGTATAGCAATACGTAGCCTATGCCGTATAAAAATAACACCGATCGATGTGTATGGTGTCTTAGCCGATTTCTCTTCGCGATTGCCTTCTTTTAACGTTTAAGTGTCCACAAATATCCTACATTACTTACGAGAATTACAAAAGGTTCGACTAAATCGAATCTTTGCGAAAATGAGTGAAAACGAACCTAACTGTTGCACCGAAAAGCATGCTAAAATACGGTCTCGCTAGTCCCAGCTTGTTGTTGTTACCGCTTATAGTTTCAGGGTCTACCGGAAGTAACTTATCTTGGTTTGTACAAAAGCAGTCAGAAATAACGAGTATTTTTTATTTGAGGGATGAAACAAAAAGAAGAACAAAAAATTATTGGGTTATCAAAAATTTTTATCAGTAAAGCAAAAGCAACTATGAATTTTTTTAAGCTTCGTAAAGGGTAATTATAAATTCAGCTGTAAGTCTACGTAAGTTTGTAACCACTTTTGTGAAATCTGATCAGGTGCAGGTTTTACGTCTTCAATCAGCTGATCCATGGTCGTGTTTCTTCGAGTATGGAGATACTCATGTCTTGAAGAGCGGGAGATTTGAAACTTTTTCTCGGTATGAGTTTTTTGTTGAAAAACAACACAGTAGTGTTAATATCTAATGTTTATATATGTACTACACATATGTGGGGAGTCAAATGGCCACTATTGCTCCCCTTTAAGAAAAAATTTGATTGAGATATCACTTATTTGGATACTTATGCATCCCTAAAAGGAACTTAATTTTCAATTCTACTACCTCTACCATCCGTTGTTTACAATTATGTATTCTGATTGGTTGAACAAAGACCTTTTCTTTTACTACAAACGGTCAATAAACGTAAAAAGAGTGATAAAGATGGGGTTTACACTTATTTTAGGTGGTAGGGTAGGATTAAACCACACTTGACCGACCATTACTGTATCATAAACCGTCTCGATTCCAAATTAGCAACATTACGGACTTGACTTCGTCGGTTGTTTTGGTCAAAAAGAATAAATTGTAGAGATTTACTAAAAGCTGAAAACGAAACTTTGCTCTGGACCCCTCCCTTAAAATGAAGGGCAGAAAGGGTCGTTAAAAGTGGCGGGACAGGGTGTAGCATAAAAGAACTCTCTGTGACACATTTCTTGAGTAGATCGTCTGATCGACTGTCATATGCGACGTCTCCAATTACCGAGATCTTTGTATTCAGTCAAATTGCTATTATTAAACTGTCGATAGTTCCCTTTTTCAAAACTATTCACCAATCTCCAATATGGTTTCTTCATGGCGAGGAGTGGCGACAGGATTTTGCCAGCCGGAGGGGGAAGTTCTCCGACAGAAAGGCCAGCATTTTGAAGCTCCGAGATGAGCAATGAGTTTCCGATGAGACGTGACAAGTAGAATTTAAGGCACGTATATTTCCGGCTTTCTTTTTAACAAAAATTTGAAATCACGAGCTTGTTTTGAAGTACATTTGAAATTTTCGGAAGAAATTTGATTTTGCTAATTAATGGACTATGGAAAAATCTGTGTTTCCAATGAAGGATCTGCCTCTCATGTGAGCAAACCGAAACGTCATATAGGCTACTGAAAGTCCTTTCGGGTTACACATTTTATTTAAGGCCTACGTAAGTTCTCAGACGAAACAGACAAATTTGTTCGAAAACTTTTTAACTTATTTGAACAAAGACTTGAAAAGTCGGTCCAAAGCTTAAACAAGAGAGTTGAAAATAAATGACAAAATTTTTCTTTTCTTTAAGAGGAAATTGAAATAAACATCTTAAAAGGAAAAAATTGCATTTTTTCTAACATATATTTATGTCTGAGATGATAAGAGCTATCTTCAAAGTTATGACACTAACAGGATTTATTCTGTGTACGTCGTCATCAGAGGGTAAAGACTGACAAAGCCGTACGGGAGCATTTCAGTTTGAGGGGGTGGGACGGAACATTTTTCGCCTGAAAAAATCAATGCAATCCTGCCCAAAAGAATATCGAAGCGGAGCACCACCATCTGTTGGCGCTGAGTGCAGACGAAATTTTGAAAAATCGCGATTCCTCTGACAGCCAGAAATGGTATACCCCAGGCTTGTTGACAGAACCCACACGGTCGCTATTTTGACTATCCAAAGGGAGTGTACCATTTTGCGTGTAGCGCACAGGAAATTTGGAAAAACCGCAACCCTCCCTTCAGCCAGAAATGGCATTGCTCAAATGATAGGCTATCATTGCTTGGTGTGAAGCGTTCAGAAAAAGAGATATCAATTTCCATTCCTCAGACAGACAGAAATGCCACACAGGCTTGTTTGTAATTTAAGCAAGGGTTACTTAAAGGGATAAGGACGAAACTGGGGGTGACAATAAGGAAGAAAGGAAAATGGTTCTTGGTTCTAGATTTATGAATTGATGTTGAGTTACGGCACTGCAGGGATATGGTTTTAAAGGGCCCACCCTCTCACTCCAAATTACAATTTTGGTACGGGGGTACCGAAATTTTCAGTTGGCTCAGCTCTTTGATTGACCGCTAATTCAAACAATGCAGCACAGCATGAACGGTACCGAGAGTCTTTTGATTATATAAATTGAGTTTTTCTTTACCCACCTTGAAGCAATAAACTGAGATTGTATCTGGATGAGGATGAATTTCAGACAATTGTGGGACTGGCTTCAGTAAGAAGGTAAGGAGAACTGTTTGGGGGATAAGAGAACTGGGCGTTTTAGCATGTTTGATCCGACATGTAAAATGTATAGGAATAAACTGATTTTTGGAGGCCGGCATTGAATTTTTAATGTCGTTGTTAAGTGTGTCTCACGTTTAGAATTTTCTTTAAAGTGCAGCTACAGCAACGTTTGTCTGTCCATTATCGCAGCATGGAGGTGTTTATTCTAATAACACCTCCCTGATCGCATTAGGACGAAAATACGCCCAAACAGGTTCATAGACTGGTCAAATCATGGTGATGTCTAGGTAGACATTGATGCATTCTTATAAAAGAAAGGTTCACTCTGTATCACATCCCTATCACCATTGGTTACAAAAGTAAGATCACTTTAATTTCTTAAGACGAACTGCTGTTTGAATGATCGTTTCGATTCATCACGAAAAAGACCACGCGGACTGTGACTAGAAGTGCAAATGAAGTAAATCTTTCCTTACTCACGGTGGATATGATTGATATGTGCTTTTTATCAGTTTCAAATAGGATATGTTCTTTCTTTTTTTTTTTTTTTTCTTTCTTCATAATTGCCCTATTCGTTCCCAAGTCTTTAATTTTCCATTATCTTCTTCCTCTTCCCAGCTTTCCCTGTTACCGTTTTTCTGGGATTACTCTGCCATTGTATCCCATCTGGCGACTCAAATGGGCTAATTTTGTATGGAATTCATCTTATCGATTCTATAACATGATGGATTTGTTTCGTTCTTTGTCTCCTCTTCAGGGATTGCTACACAAAGCCATACACTATATACCTACAAGTAAGTTTCTTTTGTAATAATTTAATCATTTTATCATGTCTTGTTATCCTCATTTCAGACGTTATACGTTTTTAGAGGAACACACAGATCTGATCGACAACTGCGTGCGTGGATCATAATGTGACATCGCAATAATGCTTACATTAAATACTTAGTTGAAAACTGTTGAAAATTTAAAAAGTGCAGGTTACAATAAAAAAAGAAAATGAATGAATGTTAAATGAAATGAAAATAAAAGGTAAAACGATGTGTTTGCCGGCCAATGTTTTCACTGGTGGGGCGATCGTACCCCTGCCCCCATGACCGACGCCCTTGTCACAGAATGCCTTCATTGAATATGGGGGGGGGGGGGGAGGCGTCCTCGATGTGTAAACATTTGAGAATTTTGTTATAGAACTGGTACATTTGTTCGTACTGTTTTTCAATTTCGCCAAATTAAGGGCTATTGGTAGCCAAATGAGAAAAATTCATTATATCCAGAAATGGATAGCAATCAGACTAAGAATTTATAGGAATTCAACACACGCAGTTAATACGAAATTCAGTGCACTACTGGACTGCCACTATTGATTATACTGCCACTATTGACCATACTGCCACCATTGATTACGCTATATCGATTATACTATACTGTGTGACATTAACCTCATTGACCAAGGTAAAGACAAATCACCTGCTAACAGAAGAGAATTTAGACCTTACAGATATAGTGTGTGGATTCATTAGATGAATACTTTTTCGTGAACTATTAGCATATTTTTAAAAAATAATGGACCTTTTCGAAAAGTAAACTAAACGTTTGTAAAGGTAAGGTGAGGTTAGATAAATTTTCTCGATATCCATCATAAAATAACAATGGACAACAAGCACGTGACTTAGAAAAATGAATAAATAAATACATTAAGTTGTCTATGCATCTTATAATGTACATAATACTTAAGTTTTTTTTTATTTTAAGCATTGTTCATTTGTCTTAAAACAAAATAAAAAGGACAATTTTAGGCCGGTCTCGAAGCGAGACCAGAACAACTTCCGAAACCGTAAGGGTCCAAGAACAAGACCGAGTTCACAAGGTGTCGAGACCAAGACCGAGACCAAGACCGAGACCGGGAAAACCGGTCTCGAGATCGAGACAAGTCTCGAATACTACAAAACTGTTGTCCTGTCTACTAGCCTAAACAAGAACTAGGAGTGCATCTGACTGTTGACGATATAAAAATAGGCCTAGAGCTTATTTGTAAAGTAAAATAAAGAACCAACTTTTTGTTAACCCTTTATCCGCGTTGCGCTCCAATCGGGGCACATTTGCGGGCCTCGGGAGTGCGCGGAAAAGCGGACGTAGCACGCCCCGCACCAGTTTCCGTAGGCTATTGACCCCGTGACCTTGAACTATTGTCTGTCTCGTTGTTGTGGCCGAATTTTCGGGTAGCTACTCGCAGTTTCGAGCTCCGCGTGAAACAGTAAAAAGGGTGACAGCCGCGCTCTCCGTACGGGTCCATAAGGACCCAAACAACGGTAAAGGGTTAATTTTGGAACGTGAAATACCTTCTTGATGTGTTGGTCATAAATATCAATATTTAACAAATGTGTCTCGAAATTTGCAATTCTGTTCCCGCCTTTTTCTCTTTTTGTTTTATTCTCCTGCATAACTTTTCAAATCCTAACCGACTTTCATGGTTAAGGATTAATCTGATAACTACTTTGCAACTTAATTCGATTTTGCTCACATCAAACATGAAAATGCAGAAAATTCTTAAAAACGTGAGAGAGGGATGCCGAGTATCATAGGGTTAACCGCAAAAATGTGTAGCTATACAGATGGAATCGGAAATCAAGGTCCAAAAAATAAATTTCCAGCAGTTACAACGCATACATTTCTAATCACATTTCCCAAGTTAAAAGAATACGTACAGGCATGCGTTATTCTGAGATGTTGTTTGCAATACAATTTTCAATTCGATAAAAGGTCAGAAAAGCCAGAATTGTGTTTAGAAAAAATTCTGATAATTTGAGTATTTTATTCGAAAGAAAAACGGTCGAAAATAGGTTTATAATAAAACGGTCAGCAGTTTTAAGACAATCGGATGAAGTATAAAGTTCTACTCAGGACACAGGAGCTGTAAGGGGCGAGAGTCCTTCTCCGCCAATCAATGTTCAAGCAAAAGCGCCGAATCCGATAATCTAAATGAGGGTGACACAGGAGCAACCAGTTTTAGCACGGATTGTTGATGTTATGGTAGACGTCATCTTTCTCCGTCTAGGAAACCAGATCGAAAAGGTTACCATTTTGTAGCATAAGTTTGTAAGGTATCCTTCAAACAAATTAATTAGAATAGTGTTATTGTTTTATCCTTTTAGTGAAATTCTGCTGCAAAATTGAATCTTTAACCAAAAAGACAAAGGGTTAGGGATTCCTTACCGAAAGGAAAGTTTCCCTGGGGAACTTTTTCTTTTTGATCGCAAAAAGTAATCTTTGACATTCTTGGGAATTTCTACCTTTGATGGCTTGTGAAACCAGATGATATCATGCCTCCCCACAATTAGTTTTCTGCTCTTAATGAACCTCTGGTGACCTGGCATTTAACCTCTCGCCACCTGGCTGATCTCCACCAAAAGCAAGTTTTCTTGCTTAGTTGTCGAGCCCGGAGGACAACAGAGGTTGCCCGACGAGCGAGGGCGGCCTCCTTCTCCATTTTACCACGTTCTAGTGGTCATGGGTTAGTGGTTTAGTTAGTCAGATGGAGTTTTGCGGCCCAGTTTCCAAACTATTGGTTCAGGTCGAGCCGACCATGGCCTTTTTTCCAGTTGTGGCTTACTGGCTTGTTTTCCCCACTCCATTGTTCATGCGGAGCATCACGCACAACAGCAGTAGGTTCCAATTTTTAGAGTCTTTGGTAAGACTCGACCTGGGAATCGAACCCGAACCTTCCTCGTGAGAGGCGGATGCTCTGCTGTGAAACCAAACACGCGGTCTAAGGCTAAGTGTTATAGGAGACAAGAATCGGGAATCGTAGATCCCTAAATTAGGAAGTTTGGTGATTTCTTAATCTAATCGTGTTAAACAAGGTTTAAACGGTTTTAGTTTAGGTGAAATCAAATAACCTACCTGTACCATAAACAATGAATTCTTCCTCTCGACATGGTAAGTCTGCATAATAAATAGTTTCTGTCATTGCTATCTTTAGATTTTGTATTTACAAGCCATTTGGGAGCTTTACCTGCTGTGGCCTTACATGATCAATGGCAACCACAAAAACAATAGGTTTTTACTATCAATATGATGACATTGCGTATCCTTAAGCATAATGCAATGTCAATCACTGCAATCTTGAAATATTGCTTTAAGAACCCTTTTAAGGAGGGCAAGGTGGACAGAGAGGCAGATGAAGTCGGAAGCAAAATGGACAGAATGTGTTGAAAGCAAAAGTACTTTAAACTTTCTAGGGGTAACGAAATTGAAGTCAATGACACGTTTAATGCACTTTTACTTCCGGTGATCTCAATGTTCTTTGACTCTAACCAAAACCTATAATGTTTTTTGTCTCATCGTGAAAAATCAATATGACAAATATTGAGTTAGTAAGTTAGTTAAATGGAGTTCTACGGCCTAGTTTCTAACCAATTGGTTCAAATCGAGCCGGCCACGGCCTTTTTCCAGTTGTGGCTCACTGGCTTGTTTTGCCTACTCCATTGCTTATGCGGAGCATCACCCACCATTTCCTTAGGGGTACAGGGGGCACTCGCCCTCTCAATTCGCGCAAAGCACTTGGTCTCTTCGGCAAAACATGGGAAAAACTTGATTAACGGTGACATTATTCGAACAAAAAATGCTCTTGTTCTCTCACAACGGCAGTGCGTTACATTTTTTAGTCTTTGGTATGGCTCGACCTGGAACTAGACCCCGCATAGACGTACGGTGGTAATTTGTGAGAGGGGCAAGAGCAATTTTGCCCAAATGATAGCAACGTTTATCGTGTTTTGCCCCAATGGACAAGCTGTTTTGCCCGAATTCGGAGGGCGAGTGGCCCCCTGCACCCCCACCTCGTACGCATATGAGAACCCCGGCCTTCCCTGTGAAAGGCGGATGCTCTTACCATTAGACCAAACACGCGGTCATGACAAATATGAAAGTTGATGGTCATGACCGTTATAAAATATCGGGTTTACATGTCGTTTTCGAGGTCTTCGCAGTTTTACAGCCAGTGACATCAAATGACCTTTCACCTTCACCAAAATTAATAGGGTATTTCCTCTCAGCATGAAAAATCTACACCTTAAATTTAAAAAGTGTCAGTCATTCCTATCTTGAGATGTTTTGTTTTCAATTCATTTTTGAGATTTTTGCGAAGTTTTCCCTCCTTTGACATCAAATAATCCCTGACCTCCACTAAAAACAGTAAGGCTCCCCTTCTCGACCTGGCAATTCTATATACTATTATGACAAGTTTAGGGCATTCGTATCTTGCCATTTCGCGTTCACAAGATATTTTTAAGGTTTTCACAGTTTTACCTCCGGTGACTTCAGATGAAGTCTCCAAAAGCAACACGATCTTTTTCTGAGCATGACAAATGTTAATACCCAAAGATGAAAACTGCCAGTCCTTTTTACTTTGGGATATTGTTTTCACAATGATTTCCCTTTTTAATACCTAACTTTACCTCTAGAGAATATAATGCATGCAAAAGATCAGTTTGGACAAAGCTTTATGGCACCTATCTTAAGGATCCACTTTTGTTAAAATAGGTGGTCTAGTCCACTGTACGCAAATGTCAACACAGTTTTAGTTTTCCAACCAGAGTTGAGGGATCAGGGTCTTCATTACAGCGCGATAAACACTGCACGTAGTGCTCTCACAACATTTACAACATTTGCCTCACGGAACTCTATTAGTATGGATCCCCTAGTATCAAGAATCTTAAAGATTATTTTCAACACTTACTCTCCTATGCCCAAGTACACGGAAACACAAAATGTCAGTTAGGTGCTGGATTAAATCAGGTGCCTTCAGTGGCGTAGCTACTGGGGGGGGGGGGAGCAGGGGGGAAAGTTGCCCCCTCCCCTGGAAAAATTTTCGGGGAAATTTGATGAAAATGGGGAAATTTGATGAATCTTCTTATTATTACAAAAATTTCTCAAAATTTTTGTTATAATAAGAAATTGTGAGACATTTCTCATATATAATTCGTATTTTCATGCAACAAATTAACTCAGATTTCGTCAGTGTCGCATGAACCGGCCCAATTTGCGTTCCACAGAAAAGTCCTCTCCTCGCAGCAGGTTGAATGTTCTCTTGTGCTTGTATACGCACGGGGGTTATGATTAGTGCATTTCAGTGCACAGAAAGCTGTTATTCAGGTGATACTTTGAGAATTCAGTAAAAGGATGTGAAAACTGACAAGTCACTACTGTAGACCCCGAGGTTGTTATGTTCTTCTACAAGCTGGCAGTAGCTGTACGATTTTACTCTGTGTACATAACGATGGATGGGGCTGAAACATTCAATGGCCAACGATAAACTAGAAATTACAATTAGCGGGATCCGTTGGCACACTTAGATTTTGTTACTTAGCCTAATCCTTGGAGGCTTACAAGCTAGTTCGGGAAAATGGCTTTCTGCTCACTTTGAGTGTAACAATAAATGGACAATGAGTACCTTGTAGCCTACTACACTTAACAGACTGCTTTTCTAACAGGATATCCTGTGTGATCGAGCCACTATTAGGCCTCCTTAGAGACGTGCGAAGGGGAGACCATTGGGCCACCCCCCCCCCCTTCACAGATGCCATTTTTTCTTTGTTCTTAAAAATACGTAGTCTAACTATATTAACACAGATTTTACTTCAAAAGATAGCATATGTGGCACCAGATTGCTTAAAAGGACACCCAATTTTCAGAAATTTTCAAAGGGGGAGGATTGTCCCTGCAAGGTCTTTTTTTTAATTCCAACAGATAGACCTAGGCAACTTCTGTCAAATTCCAATTTTTACTTTAAACGGTAGACTCTGTTTCCCACTGGTGGCATCGATAAAAAAGACGACATGTTTAGATTCTCTTTACAAGAATAAGTACGCTATTTTGACAATCTGAGGGGTCTGATTTTTCGAAATTTTCGTTACGCTCCGCGCCAACAAATGGTGGCGCTGCGCTCGATCTTTTGGGCAAAATTACATTTTTGGGGTAAAATTAGCTCTTAACTCTCTGATCACTTTGCAGTTTGCGAACATATATTGAAGTGAGCATTTTTTTTCAAACGACAAAAGAAGAGAGCGACTGGCTAGATTCTTCGTATTAGCCTGGAAAATGCTATTACCGGCCATCTGAGGGGTCTGATTTTTCAAAATTTTCCTTACGCTCCGCGCCAACCAATGGTGGCGCTCCGCTTAGATAATCTTTGTGACAAAATAACATTTTGTGGCCAAGAAAAACCACAAATACCGATCAACGCTCTCTTATTTTGACTCCTAAAAGTGTGCAAATTTAATGACAAGTTTTTCTTCGCAAGGTAGCATAAATGGCATAAGGAAATGTATGTCAAGACACAAAAGTTTCAGTTTTATACTCATGAACCACCACGATTCAACTTTTAACACTGTTCCTGTCAAAGTCGAAAATCTTGCACCATTTTGCATCTAGGCTCCTTGAAAACTTCAAAAAATTTCCGGACACCCCTCCCCTTAGACCATACTGCATGCCCCTCCCCCTTCAGAGAAATCCTGCGTACGCCACTGCGTTAGTACATACAAATAAACCAGATATTGTTTACCAAAATAATACTCTTTATTTCCGATTGCTCTATGTTTTACTTTAAGATTAAAATGCAGGTAATATTACAAAATGACATGGTAATGTTGTTATGTTTTATGTGAAATACATACACATTGACCGGGAAAAGTTTTGGGGAAATTTCATACCTTTGCCCCCCCCCCCCCCCCTGGAAAAAATCCTAGCTACGCCACTGGGGGCCTTCTTCCAGTGTCGAGGAACTTGACCTTAAATTTTATCACTGAAATTGTGTTTTCTTGTTGTTATTACATCAGCACAAAGATTGAAAACCCTGCATTTCCTACAACTCGATCGGATGACCTTAAACGATGGTTATGCTCTTTTAAGGGCTATGAAGTTTTTGAAACAGAGAAGGCCGGGAAATGCTAGGTTTGAGGTTTTAATGGAGTTAGTTAGACAGAATTTTACGGCCAAGTTTCCAACCTATTGGTTCAAGCAGGGAGTTGCTAGAGACTCCCTGGTTCAAGTCGAGGCGGCCAAGGCCTTTTTGGTTTCCCGAAAGGGAAAACCTAAGGACTCATGCAGACAACACTTTTGCAAAACATGTGTAGGGTCGTGCATTTTACTGTTGGCGTATACTATGGTTCATCGACTTTCTTAACATTGGTGCACAAGTACTACGCGACTTCATAATATTGTTCACTGTCTGAAGCCTACGACATGTTTCATCGAAAACTGGTTTTGATGACTCAGCAGGACGAGACCATTTTTAACGTGGGCAACTGTGTGCTCTGTTTCTACAAAAATAGTATTGTTTGGAATTGAAGAAAAATAACGAACACTTTTAGTTCTGTTGAAATTGTTACATACATTTTATGCTAACTAGATTTTTACTTCAAAGTTCTAACTTTGAAGAACAAGAAGGATTGACGAGAGAAATACTTTTACCTCCTTTGAAATGTTCCTAACTTTCATTGGGCTTTGAGTTACGTCATAGGTATCTATCGAGTTTCAAATTAGATTTAGAACGTATGGAGGCCGAGAAAAAGCTTACAGTAGAAAGGAATATGCATTAGCCATTTGGGGAAGACATTCCCTTAGCAGTTATATAAAGCCCCTCTGGTGGCTTTTCACCTGGGTTTTGTAAAATAAAAAAAAAGAAAAAAATATATTCCACACCGTGTCCTTCAAACCCTGTCGCAATTAATTTTCCCAACTCAAGACATCTCATTTTAAATATTGGTAAATTTTTTTAAAAACCTCTGCTTTTCAACGAAGCCACAAAAAGTCATATAATATGGGCACGTTGTCTCTGATTCCTTTTTTTTTCTTAATAAGTTAAAGTCCTTTTTGTCCTTGATATTTTATACTGTTGGAATGTTTAAATAGCCTTGCCGGTAGGTCAAGCATTACCCTTCACCATATGTAAAGTTCAACCACAATTGTTGTTCAACATTGCGTGCAGCGGCATCAAAATTACAAATAAATTGAATGTAATGTCAACTTAATGTGCCGCGATGACATCACAGGTTTTTCATGATGCACCAAATCAAAAGAAAAAATGCATTATTTTATAAATTTGTATCTTCCAAACGCTATATGTTATTGAGATTCAGTTTTCGCCTCCTAAAAAAGAAACATTTTCTGCATTTCTTGCAGTTAATGAATTTTGTCTCCGGAATATACCTTTAATAATCCTTTCGGGAAACGTTTCACAATCCAGTTTTGATTTCCAGTAGTGGCTTAGTGGCTTGTTTTCCCTACTCCATTTCTTATGCGGAGCATCACGCACCACGACAGTAAGTTTTGAGTCTTTGGTATGACTCGACCTTTGTGTAGAACCCGGGCCTTCCGTGTGAGAAGCGGATGCTCTTAACGTTAGACCAAACACGCGGTCTAGGTTTTTAATGGAAGCCTATCCCAAGGATGAAAGACTGTGTTTTGAAGACACTAAAAGCATACATAGCTTAGACTCAGTCGTTACGAAATGAGGAAACATATGTATTCATTAGTAAAAAAAAAAATGAGGAAAAAAAAAAAACATATCAGGAAGTATCCAAAGATACTTTGAGTCGTTGGGATGAAAAAATAGTCTAACAAATGCGGGATACATCAAAATTTAAGGCTCACTGAACCAGGGCAGCAGCTACTTCATCTGCTGATTTACGACAAGTGTCAATTTCTGATATACTTGCAACAGCTGAATGGGCATGGGAAAAAACATTCCAACATTTTACAGAAAGCCGGTTTTGGCTGGACAGTCCTTAACTGAATCTGTGCTCAGGTAATAAGCCTTATTTTTACCATACTTAGTGATATTCATTTTATAATTGTCGTATTAGTATTCAGTTTTTCAGTTATGACTTGTTTAAAAATTTCTTTTCCAAAATTTTACAAAAGTTGTTGTACATATGTTAAAGCATGTTCTAAGATGGTTTGTTACTCTCCGAATTTCAGTCCAATTATACATGGAACCAGTACATTGGATCGCATTGACTTTATTACAATGTGATTAGCTGTGGGAAGCTTTAGATATCTCACCTTTTCTCGTAACGAGACGTTACGAGATAAAACGGAAAGATGAAACAAAACGTACTTTGTTTGAAGTTTGATCTTCATTTTGTGAGTAATTGAGAGTGTAAACAGAAAGTGCTCTTCCTCCCCCTCCCTGATTAACAAGTTAAATCATCTTCTAACTTGAAAGTTTTCCTTTAATCTTATTACACGTAGGCGTGCATGGTACCCAAGCTAATCACACAGGTTAAAAACTGATTTGCGCATGCGCTTGGGCTCGAATCTCGCCTTATCTCTACACTCTCCATTACTCACAAAAAAAGATCAATCTTCAAAAAAGGTACGTTTTCGTTTAATATTTCCTTTATGAAGAAAAGATCGTGTATTTGCGACATTTTAACGATGTTCTTCAACAGTCTGTACTTGCTAATTTAAAATACGATTCATAAAGAAAAGGAACCCATGGGGTATTGCTTAAGTAAAATATAGTGAAGTTCTTAGTTCATATTGTAATTAACTCATCATTATTTTGTACGATATGACGATGTGATTAATAAAAAATCATTACTTTTAAAAAGTATATACCGAAACAATTAGAATGGATATTACATGATGACGTCACCTTCATCCCTTTTCCTGCAGAAATGCATCTCAATTCGTTCTTTCTTTAGTTTTTTTCTGGGGGGGGGGGGGGGAATGAGACGGGAATTAAATGGTCTGTAAGTGAGTAAAATTGGTCAAACTTCTATAACTGGGTAAAATCTTCTGTTGCAAGCATCGAGACTATAACACGGAAGAGTACTTAGAATCTGCCTGCAATTACAGAACTGCAACAACCAATACAAGATCAGCAGAGAAAATGTTAAGGTACATTTTATTTCTGATAGATTAACCCAGGTATAAAGAAAATTTAAATTGAAAATAGCTAAATGTTTCAGGTATGTACTCAAAATATTTTGACAGATACATTTCTAATTTAAAAATATATGACATTCACAGGTAACTTTGTGGAAAACAAATAAAGCTGGAGACCCATTCTTTTAAAAAGGCAGCCTTTTTGAACAGTAAAGTTTAGTTTCAATTTATGAAGGGAGCAACGCTTTAGAGAAGATATTAAAAGAAGAAAACCTTTTATCATCAGCCACGGAAATACACACAGTGTGAGAAATAACTTGTGTTTCTGTCACGTGGAATTGTACTTTTTCGTGCTTGAGGTTATCTTCAGTTTTTACGGCTAGTATTCCCTAAAATCGTTCATTATTAAACTCTTTTAGGTTACAGGAAGTTAGTCTTCAGCCCAAAATATGTACCAATTAAGAAGTGATGGTAATCAGTCAAACACACAATTGAAGACAATTTTTTGAAACGAATCAAAAATCAACCTTGTAGCTACCGGTGTTTTTTTTTCTTCCCTGCTTAGATGTGGTGTGTATAATTCTCCTCCTAGTTTGTTGTTCATTGCAATCGTTGGGCAGAAAACGCGATGTATACAATGGACAGGGAGGGACCACAGTGCATCCCAAGATCCTCCATGAGTAATACGACTTTTTCAGGTTTCCCTTCTGAACAATATTTTACATGTTACCATGGGGAATTTTGAGTCGCCCTACATTCCGCCATTGTTTAATATGGCCGCCAGTGAAGATCTTCTTTTTTAAGCTGTTACCCTTCACTTATCATTTTTGTATAGTAAAGGAATCCATTAGAGGTGTGGTACCATAAAAAATGACAGATTTGGCTCTTTGATGAAGCCATAATTCTCTTCAAAATCTAGGATGAGTTATAATTCCTGAACTGCATTTAATCATGCATAAACATGAGCTGAATATGTTAACTTTGTAAAACCGAGAGAGGGACAGGCCATATGCCTTCATGTCTCATTTCCTCCTTTTTCACAACTTTGACTTTAAGGAAAATTTTTAAATAAAATACCCTGAGAGATTTATTTTGGAAATTTAAATTATGTCCCTAAAGTATCAAGTGCCGAACCGTAAACTACCTGATGAGGAGCAACTATGAGATAATTAATTAAGGTTTAAAACAAGAAATGTCATCACTGAGCTTCACTCCACTTATTTCTTCTTTTGTATGTGTGTACGTGCATTAGCAACAAGTTGTTTTAAAACTTTGAAGAGGTAATTCGAAAATAGTAAACAATATCGACACTTTCTTTTTTGTTAGAAAAATGACCTCCTTATTGCTCTATTAAACGGAGGATACTTTTCTGGTATTTCACCGTTCCTTTAAGAGCAACCAAGTCATAACTGGACCATGATGCTGTGGCAACCGTTTTGAAATTGAAAATTGCCGCCAAGAAAAGTCCTGTTCGCTCATGTTGCAGGGACAAGGGTAAAGTAGAGGGCGACACATCCATTAATATTTTCTGACCCAATATTTCTTCCAAACCTTTTCTTTCCAATGAGTTTCAACTGTAACACGTCGATTTTTTTTACGTTTTTGGAGTCATATTTCTTCTCCATTTGGATAAGTGCCTTATAGAAGTACCTGCGCAGGAAGTTTGAGGTAGCGGAGCAAATCCTCTCATTGTATTCGGTCAAATTACCGAACTACTGCGCCTGAGAAAATTTTCACCATCGAAACGGATTAAATGGATAATTGTGCCTCTTAATGACAGATGCTTTGTTTTTCGCTACCAAATTAAAGGGAAAGTATCTAACGGGTAGGAAAGAATGATTATTATTTTTTTTTTTTTGGGGGGGGGGGGGGTTAAGAGGAGGGTTACCCTGCAGTCAAGCTGCGACGGCCATTCTTCAGTTGTTGCTTACTGGTTAATTTACCTTAATACATTGTTTGTTTTGAGCATCGAGCACGATGGCAGAAAGATTCCTCTTTCAAAGTCTTCTGTATGACCCGGGAAAGACGCAAATTCCAGATCTTTCCCACACGTTCCTTCACTTTGGATTGTAGGGCAACTAAATGATAGGCACATCGTCTAGGCCTTATCTGTTTCCGGTTATAAATAACTATAAAAGTGGTGATCTGTAAATCAATTAGTTATGAACTTAGCGAAACGGAACACCCCATTTCATTTCACTATAGTTTCATGTAAGTCCCAGATTATAAAACCTATCACCCATCCCACGCCGTATAACGATCAAACATGGCAAACTACTTAGGGTCAGCACAGACACTGAGACAAATTTGACGTTTTTTAAGTAAAATTTAAGTTTGTAGTTCACCCGTTGCCCAGGTAAAAGTTTGAAATTATTTTCATAAGTCCTTTTCGTACATACAAAAATAAACTCAAATACAAAGGGATAAGAATTTATCATCCGACTCTGGGTTTTATGGTGCAAACTACATCAAATGACATACATAGTCTCAAAATGAAAAAATAGCTCAAAACTGTCTATAAAGTTAGTATTTTACATTTATAGAAAATGAATAAGAGGCAAAACACGACATTTTATAGCAACGTATACAAAGTTCAACCAGCTCTATGATCTGGTCATCCGGCATTGAGATGCTTTCCAAAAGAGCAACTCTTTTAAATCCATTAGAATGCCACGAGATAACTCATTTGAAGCATCATTAAGATTCTTTAATTTAATATTATACTCGATGTTTTAATACAGAAACAAACTGGATACATTTTGCAAGCAGTATAAGTTAAGAATTGAAAAATTGAGTTGATTTGAGGGTAGCAAAACCAATAAAAGCATTTGACTAAGTCAGAAAAGACGCAGGCTATAACTTTGAATCGAATATTGATCTCAGAAACGTACCTGAGGAATTCCACGAAATTTAAATTATTGTTCCCAAACACACTCAAGATTCCGCATGTCCGGCTAGATCGCTCATCTTTATGAGACCCATGACTTTTGATATTTAGTCATTACTTGAAAATAACGCTAGTTATCACCTAATATGAGAACAAACACACCGCAAAACTTACGGTATGTCTACAGAACAACAAAATAAAGAGATAAATAACCAAAGGATTAGAGAAAAGTTCTGGAAACTTATTACTAGAACCTTCCTTTAATCTGTATCTTTCTTTTATTGTATGATCTTTAAATTTAGAGCAATTTTCAGCATTTTTTACAGACTGAGTGCAGGTGCCAGGGTTTTACAAAATATGTCCCGGTTTTCTCCGACAGTTTTAAGTTGCGACTATTGGGGAGGAATTAAACGTATTTGCACTGTATTCAAAATCATTCTGCGAATTGAGCCGGGCCGTATATTGTATTTTAATTCTAAGAAGCTGACACTATATAGCACATGTCGTGTTGGTGTTACGTTATCCAATATGACTATTATAATAGGCGCTAGTGACATTAACGTGGATAATTCAGTCACTTAGATTGCGGCTTGCCAGTTCTGTTATAATGCATATGAAACAGTAACATTCCACTGTTCCTTTTCATAAAGAACAATAAAATCGGTATCACAATATATTATAATGTAATTTATGTTGTTTGAAATGGGCAGCAAAGGTATAAACGTTACTGTTAATTTAATGCGTATTAGGGCAATATATTTAATTTATAGTAATTCAATAATCTAATTGTATGACTACTTGTTTCCGTGTGGTCTCTGTACCGAGCTAGTTTATCTACGGAGGCTTACTAATCCATTTCCCCCTTTTACCAGAAGTTCCTAAATGATGTACTCTTAGGCTTATGCAAACTTTGCTTGCGTACCTTATACTAACCGGCATATCAAATGAATATTTTTTTGTGTCTGAACAACGGGCGACCCCTGCCGTCTGGTGGGGTGTGTTCAAGGTAACCAATTTTCATGGATGAAATTGACAAGATTTACTTTATTTTGTTCTTGCATTATAAACGTTGTTGATAGCGGCAACTTGTATAAGATTTCCTCTTGCTTACTGAAACATTGATTTCAAAATAACAAACAAGAAATGGGTAAATACTCAACACAGTATTATTTTCAAATGAGTACGTAAGTGAATACTTATACTATTTCGAATTAATGAAGTCATCACCTTAGTTACACAGTCGCATACGTTGTACAGACTTAATGATAACATAATTACCCTAGTTTTAACGCTGTAACATAGTACATAAAAAGGCCATCCATGTCGTAGCCTTGTTTTGCACTACGTTGATATAATACCAAACTTTAAAGAAAGAACTTTGTCCTGAAAAAGCCGTTGCAGCAGTATTTAACGAAGATATAAACGTTGTCCTGTAACAATCATTTTGAGTGAAATCAACATAGTGATGTTTTCTATAAGCTGAAAGGGCAGGAGCAGTCATCCCAAATTGAAGAAGTGTAGTAGACTGTCCAACTTCATTATTGTCTGTTGGGAGTCATGTGACAATGCTTCTTCTCTTCAAATGTGAAATTTACCAGAAATAATTGCTTGGTTTACCTGGAACATGCAATAGTACAGTCATAAAATGTAATGAAAGATACTTTGAAGAGAAATAAGATGAAAATTGCGTTATTAAGCTTTTTCTTCAAAATAAATTTGGGTGGACTGCCCTTTACCTTTAAGTCCATATAAGTCTGGCTTAAACAAAAACTTGAATTCATCCAAACGTTAAAGTCTGGGAAGTGCATAAACATTTTGATGTCATTGGGTGGGGTTTCGGGCATACGGCATATTTTCTGACTGGCATGGAAAATAAATGGTGATATACAGGAGCACTGGAAAGCTTTACCGTCGTCTGAATGCAACATGGCAACATGCAACATGACCATTAAAGAAAGAAAGTGCACTTTGTAAGGGGTCTTTTTGGTAGTTCCCGATTTTTAAAGGAACTCATCCTCCAAATTTCAACAGATTGGCAACGTTTGAATATTTCCCGTCGTAGTGAATGCCAAAGGGAACGAGGATCTTTCGTAGAAAACGTTTTCCTTCAAAGGAGTCCTGAGATACAAAATGGTTCTATTTTTTAAACATTTTAAAGCATGTTTAAAGACACCAGAAGTTCACCAGAGGGCGAGCTCCTGTTGTTTGGTCAGGTTCTCTCCAACAGATTTCTCGACTAGAAATTGCTACCACTGAGCAAAGTTGAGGCTACCACTGGGTGAAGTTATAAAGTAAAAAAAAAATGTACGTACACTATTTTATATTGTGTTTGATTTGTTTACATTGTCCAGTGCTTGTCTTTCATTTCTAGTCAGATTGCCAGATACTTGCCGTAAAATATTCATCTTGCTCAGTAGTGATTAAGATTTTTTAACAATTTAAATTTTTGAATTGAAACAAACGTCAACAACAAGTTGAAGAATAAGACGATGAACACCTGAAGCATAATAAGAGCGACTTGAAAAATCTACGAGTGATTATTTCCAGAAATATCATCATTCCATCAAAGATATCTCATGTGGTTCACAATATGATGCAACTTTGCTAGCAGGACAGTAGCCACATTTCCCCTGTCTCCCTGTTGAACCTCTTTTTTTTTTGGGGGGGGGGGGGGGCAAAGGACGGTGAACAAAAGGCCTTTCTTTACCTCAGGTGCGGATTTAGAGGGGCGCACCCAGCTCCCGCCTCAACTTTTTCCAAGGCTTAATATTATTTTTACTTCGTATTTGGGTCATATGATGGGTCTGATGATGAGATGTTGAGAAGAACTCCTTTCAAACGGTTTTGAAGGTTTGTTTGAACAGCCGTACACTTGGCACAAAGGACTTGCGGCTAGGGAGAGGACGTCACCTTTAATTTCTATTTTGGGCACATTGCTTAACAGGGGCATTGATCCCCGGGGGCTGGAGAACAATCGCCACAATAATTGAAATATCGTTTTCACCACCAATAATTCGGTCAGATTAAAAAAAGAAAAACAGGCAAAAAAAAAAAAAAAAAATTGTGACAACAGTCAACTACAGTGTGGTTTTCCCAACCCGTTCCAAAACATTGCGAGAATCCTTTACAATTGAATCTAAAAATCTGTAATTATTTGTCTTAAGAAGAACAAATTTTCCGTCCGCTTCGCACGCTGCAAATTGCAATTCCTAATGATGTGGTGCTTGCTCATAAATCAATTTGGTAAACTTTTCCAACCCCTGGAGTTAACATCGGAAACTTGCCATATATGATCAGATCATAAAGTGACACAGGTACCTATAGTCTATTTCCATGAACATTTTTTTCATAAAGTTCCACAAGTTTCTACAATATAAGGTCTTGACTTTTGAAATGACGTCGAATGAACTTCGGAACAAACCGAGTCTTTTCATAAATATTTATGAAAAGACTCGGTTTGTTCCGAAGTACAAAATTAGTGAAGTTTTCAATGTTTCTTTCCTGCAGAATTCAAAGTGAACGTCTTCGATGAGGCAGTGTACAGTATTTCTACAGATCATTTGTTGTACATGACGTCATACTATGAAGTATACAATATAATGTCGACAGTGCAGAATGGTTACATCATCTTAACCTTCTTACTCGTTTAACTTCGATCGCTTTCTGAACTCTCTCACCTGTTGATAGAAGAATATTAAGGTTAATATTAGTAACTTTTTTATTAAGTAGATGATGACGTCATTTTACTTGCAGTATTTTGTAACGAGTGCGTATTGCCTATTGGGTGAGGGAAACTGGCGACAGGGTATTTTTTAAATTTTTGGGAACTTGATGAACGCTAAAGGGGAGGATGCTTTCTGCCAGGAAATTTGATTCCAGGAACAGCTGTTGGCCAAATTTTAAGCGTCTTACAGTTGAATCTACAGTCATTGTGTGCCACAGGGCGGGTGACCCTACTTAAAGTTGAGAATTGGTGAGTGGCGCTTTCCCAACTCTACTCAAAAATTACACGAACACAAAATGCGTATATTGTGATTAATTATCCATCATTTCTTATTGTGACAATTAAAGATCGTCAAATAAATCGAAACATGTTAGATCTTTCAGAGATTTTAAAATATGAAAATTTCCAGGGTTTCCACGTTTAAGCTTTAATCTTTTCATCGTATTTTACAAAATATTTAAAATAAAAGATGAGTGTGAACAATTATATCGGAAGATTTCGAGAATAACGGTGTAATATTGACAACACCCTAGTGATGAAACAAATATAACTAGAATTTTAAAACAAAGTATATTTTCATCAAATAGGATTCAGATGAAGAAGGCCAGTTGCAAGATCAATCATTTTAGTTCATACTGTATATCACAATCAAGTACACACCCCTGTTAGATTAAGATTATGATTGACTAGGGATAAATGTTTTTACAATCTGTGCAACGAATTAAAAAGGGTAATAACTGAATTTCATGGCCTGGAATAAAAACCTCGACAAAATCTCGTAAACACTGACTCGAAAACAGAATGGTTGTGCGAGGTGACGTCAAGCGGGGATATTTGCCCCAGTCAGACCCCCCCCCCCCCACCCTCAGTCGGCTCCGGAAAATAGTGGCCTAACAAGAGTGTCTAGCTCGGTTCGGAAGACCCAAACATACCGTACGTATTGCCTGATTTTAAAAAAAAGTGCCCTTTTTATAAAATTAAGTGTAACAGATATATTCTGTTTATGTACATATTGCACACTTCCTATGTAACAAAAAATAGGTAAAAAGTGTCAACAGACTGCTCACCATCTGTTTTTAAGGGTTTTGTCCAACTTTTAATATTGTGTTCCTACATCGTGCCTAAAACATTAAACATTAAATTTTTTGAAATTTTGCATTGGATTGTGCATGAGGAACCAAAGTATATCTACCCCGAGACTTATTTTTTCCCTATCAAGATATGCTTAAACCTCGGAACTTCCCGGGACTTCGCTCCGTGGACCCTCACCGGGGCGTTGCCCCTGGACCCCACCAGGGGCAATAAGGCGGGCCCCTGGGCCATACCCAATACAACTTCGCGCGAAATGTTTTTGCCCCAAGCATTTGCTTTCGCCTTCCACCCCCCCCCCCCGCCCCCAACTTTTTGGATCCTGGTGCCGCCACCTACGTCAACAATAAAGTACATGGTGAGAGCAAAACTTATATCTTACGTTTGGGATCTAGTATACGCGCAACAACATGTAGCTCTAATACAGATTAAAAATGCACTGGATGTTCTTTTATGGTAGGGATACCAGTGTTGTAGTCAAGACCGGTATGTTCCAGACCGAGACCAGGGGTAAAATTCCAGACCGACACCGAGACCGACAAGGTCCGAGACCGAGACCGAATGTACATTTTGCATAGGAAAATAAACTGTCCAAAATTTTGAATACATTTTTACATATTGTAACCTTTGTTACTTTATGCTCTAAAATGAAATGTAGGAGCAAGTGCATCATCATTGATTTTGTACATGTTCTGTCATATGCCTAACTGTACGGAACAGGAGGCCAGAGCCATGGTCCTGAATTGGCCAAGACCTTCTTTGCTGAATCGAGCAGACTATAGTGCTTCAGTGGGGCAGAAATAATGCTACTTGAGGATCTGGAAAAGTGCAAAAGGCCAACCCCTTAGTAAAAAGAGCCTGTTTTGTTTATGGTCATATGCTATAACAGGGAGCTTCCAGTTGCCTGACCAAACATAGAATAAATAACTTGTAAACACTTATCCACGTTTTTTTTTTTTTTTTTCAAATATGGCCATCACTGCCCCAGGTTTTTTTTTCTTTTTCAAATATGGCCATCATTGCCGTACAGAACTCTTTCTCACGGGGGGTGGTGACTTTTTCCCGACTCCAGGTGCCCAAACCAGAGCATAATCTCTGCCCCATTGAGGGACCAAAGTCCATGCGATTCAAGAAGGTAATGGGCATTTGTGAGGTGGCAGCCCCCTACCCGGTCCTCGTCCAGTACGGCCCAGGTGGCCCTGATCATTAAATCAGTGAGTGCTACAGATGTTAACTCACAGGAAAAAGATAAAGGGCCTGTCCTTTTACCCCAAACTAGTACAATTTTCGTAATAGTCTATACAAACAGATGCCAAACAGATGCCAAACGCTAACGGTACCTGTTCGAGGTAAAATTTATTGTTAAATTTGATCTTCTACCGTTGACACTTCTAGCTCAATGGATATCATCAACTGTACCTACTCTGTTACTTTAAGCTAATATTTGTACAGTTCAACCTGCGTAAGAGATAGAGGAATGAACGTAATTTGATTAAACGTGTACTTAGTTGACCTTACCTCAGTCTGGTATTCTACATCTGATAACACCCTGGTTCCATCAAAAGGAGCACGCTGTTAATTGGGAAAATAAGAACAGCAAAATGTTAGCTATGTTTCGGACTCGTAGACCTGATGTTTTTAAAATGGAGTGAGAGGGGATAAAATAAAATGAAAAGTGATCGCAAAATACGTGGCACTCTAACGACAACGAAAACAGACTGAGTGTACGGTAATACTGATTAGTGGCAATTTTTTACTCTCAATGTGTTAGTAGAAAACACAGTCATTACACGTTAGTGGGTTCTTGTAAACTGCTTCATCAACGGCTGTGCGAACTACTGTCGACCTACAAACAGAACAGTTGCTCTGAAGTTTTTGTTAGTCAACACATAAAAAAGGGGTTTTGGCTCGTCTTTTAGATGAAATTTAACTGCACATCAAATACATCTATTTTCAAATAACAAGAAAATCTGACGAATACTTATGTAATTTATTATTGTTTGATGTTTTTTCTGTAAAATTTCTTTTTTGGTGCAAGTTACATAATCCATTTCCGGATTTAACCAACACAATTGATGCATCTTTCGAAATACCTGACCTGGCATTGTTCTAGTAACTCAATCAGACTTATCGTCAGTTTCAATGAGACTTGGTGGAGTTTAAGGATTGTGTGGGTGATATACTACCCCGGAATGTAGTCAAACATCACCGTGTTTTTCATAGATAAACAATATTAGACCATCGAAGTTATACTACCATTTCTTTGAAGTAATTATTAGATGAAACTCAAACTTGTTGAGCACCTTGATTTCGTACAAACGTGAAGAAAATGTCATTAGTACAATTTTTCCTCTTCCTCTAGTTAATTTCACGCTTTTTTGGAGTGAATTTCAATCTCCTTGGAGTGAATTATTACTCTAATAGAGTGAATTCACACTTTTCACTCTATTAAAGAGTGACTAAGTAAGTAAATATTAAAGAGTGATTATCCCCCGTCCTGTCTGATCTGCACTGGCTTCCTGTTCGTTTCAGGATTAAGTTCGTTTCAGGACTTAGTTTAAAAGTAAGTATTAAAGAGAGACTATCCCCAGTCCTGTCTGATCTGCACTGGCTTCCTGTTCGTTTCAGGATTCAGTTTAAAATACTTCTCCTCACTTATCGTGCCATAAACAACCTAGATCCACCATACATAACTGAACTGCTTGTTTTCTCCCAAACATGCCCCGGGTTGAAATCAGCATCCCAACATCTCTTGGCTCAACCGAAAACTTCGAGGTCCTGGGGTGACAGATCTTTCTCTACTGCTGTTCCTCACCTTTGGGACAAGCTTCCCGAACATATTCGTTTTAGTTCAACTTTACAGACATTTAAATCTAGACTTAAAACTCATTTGATGGACATTGCTATTTCTTAGGAGTTTATTTGGTTTTTATTTTGTGTGTTTTTTTTTGTATCTCTTTGAGCCCTGCATGCGCCATGAGCGCTTTTTGCGGACGTGTGCGCATTATAAATTTCCATTATCATTATCATGACGATGACGATGACCATGACGATTACCATGACGATGACGATGACCATGACCATGACGATGATCATGACGATGATGATGACGATGATGATGAAGATGATGATGAAGATGATGATGACGACGATCATGATCATTATCAGTCATATAATGAGACTCTCTCAAAGAAGGGGGGGGGGGGGCATTCCATTCACAAAAAGTTGTACTTTCACTGTGACTAAATCTTATTAGAGACCAACTTTTCATTGAGGGGCTTGCCACAATATTAAAACTTAGTACCAACTCTTGTTAATACTAAAAGTACATACACCTCAGTGATTTTTATGCTTGTATGTCTCATGGGTGAAAAGCAGCATATATTTGGAAGCTTATTTCAGGGAGATGCTTAAGTGGCTGGTTGGTTTAAGATTTAATGTCACACCTGACACATTAATACAAATGTTTTATAAAGTGTCAGTCAACTTTACAAAGAGTTTAAAGTTTAAATTTCAAGTATGGTTCAAGTTCAACTTTGGTTTCCCTTCAGTCATCTCTTACAACAGGTGTGAAATACGATGGGCATGTTCTACAACCTCTCAAGCCCATAGGGGGCAATGCTCATGTGGTGGTATTTGGAGAGAAGTGTTACATATTATACACAGAACATTGTGTTAAACATGTGAGAAATAACATATTTTCCAGTCCTGGTAATCTTTGGGAAGTAGGTTTGAAAATAAGCCAATTATGTATAAAAGATGCTGTATGATTTGGATTTGATCCCACTAAATGTACACAACCAAAAAATTTAAACTTCGTTGACCTTTCCCCTCCAAATTGTGAAGTACAGTATGTGAATGTAATGAAGCTTTTTCAAATTACTTGGGAATGGACATGAATGGAACAAAATTCCTACTAAGGACTGGTGCAGACAGATGACTAGTGCACATAAGATTTGTTTCTTTCAAAGAATAGGTCAGACTAAAATGAAACGTTTAAGCGTTATAAAGCCTACAGTATCAGTGAACTCCAATGAAAAATTGATCACCGTTTTCAAGTTTTCTAATATACTTTTCAAAAGCTGTCCGAGGTTAGCCCTTTCGAAACAGTCAGGCACTACTCACTGCAAGTTGGAAGGCTTAAAACTTTAAATTTGTACTGGTTTCTGACTGAGCTATTTACGGCACCTACTGTAAGACTTATTCGAATTATTTCTGAACTTCTCAACAGTAGCATGCATAATGGGGGGTGGGGGAGGACTCTGAAAGTAGTCGGGGTAAAATCAGGTTATTGGAGGAAGTCACTCTGAAGTAGTGTGACCAAGCAACAGGTGAGACACACCCATATTGCGTGTTATTGGTAAAGAAAATATGATAGGAAAAGTTCCAAAATTAATACCACTTTGTGTATCAGTTCAGGCTCTGAAACAGCAAACATTCTTAAAATTGGAAGGGGATCCCCTCCCCTCAGGACAGTCCCCTAGAAAAGTAAAAATCAAGTTTTGTGAAAAATCAATTAATTTCTCTCAAATACTTTCCTTTTAAGTAATTGATAACCACTAAACAAATAGAAGTTCCTGACATCACTGCACCACCTACCTTTATATTAGTCATTAGGAGGCACCACTTTTTAGTGTCTCTACAACCCAACCAATGGAGGTTAGGTGAACTCATCATCCCCCCTCCCCCCCCCCTCACAATTCCTGCCTATGCAATTAAAAATCTACAGGAATTTTCACTCATGCCATCTGCAAGGTATGGGGAAACCAATACATTATCCTTCATATCAAAGGTACTGTTGTTCTATCCAGTATTTGTAGATGAGGAATATGTTTACAGTATTTAATACTAAAATTTACTAAAGCATATAACGAGACACAAATGCATACAGTAACATCCAACGGTCAATATCTCAACCTGGACCCTTTGCCATATGCCATTGGTGCTTCTACCCCTTCGTTGACCACATGACCTTAAACTATTGTCTCTCTCGCTGTTGTGGCCGAATTTTCGGGTAGCTACTCGCAGTTTCGAGCTCCGCGTGAAACAGTAAAGATGTGTGACAGCCGAGCTCTCCGCATGGGTCCAAAAGGACCCAAACAACGGTAAAGGGTTAAACACTCAATGCACAACGTATATTTTATCCGCATATCACTGGCTTAAGCTACTCAGAAAGCAGAGTAACTAGTTAATTGGGATTTTACGTCACACCAACTCAATGTATTCTTTAATGTCACTTATAGAAAAGACAAAGGTCCAATGAAATTAATGAAAAAGTAAAATATCTGGTCAGATTCTATATACTTAATGTCCAGGCAAATGCTGGAGTTATGTCAAAAATAATCTATACCGTTTAATTTCCAGGTATTTCTTTTGGCTAATGCCGGTAGTATTCATAACGGTTATGCACCGCCAGTGATGTGGGTGTAAAGGAGCGTAGTAAATATATGTAATTTTGAGACTAATGTCTCTCAAATGTAAACTACCTTTTCTTCGAAGTGTCGTTTGAGTGCATGTCTGAGAGCAATGTGATAGCAAAGGATGGATTTTTAACGGAAAATAACTTAAATTTTCATTAAACACTCTCTAAGGATTTAATAGTAAAAGGCATCCCTTTAAATGGAATGCAGTAAGGACCAACATATATTTCGAGTGAATAAAATGCAACCGAAAGGAGTCACTTTTCGCCTTTTGAAGTAAATATTCAGTGTAAAGGTTACATCCATCCCTAATTTAACTGCTGGAATACTTGTGTCTCTATATGTTGCTCCAATCATTCCAATTTCTCATGCGGGTCCGGGGTGTGACGAAAAACTGCATCCAGGTGGGCTGAGGAGGTCGTGTGTGGCGAGAAGTTTCTCCCCGACTAACGCCTAAAAAATGCCCACCTAATTAATCATCCCATGACTGGCAGGTTGTCGGCGTCACAAAACCGAGCGAGTCCCTCATTGGCTGTCCCCTGTGGGCTGGGGGTTGTAGAATATTCCCACGGCATTCCCCGTCTATCGTAAGAGGCGACTAAACGGGGGGACTTGAAGAATATTTGAACAGTATGACACTATATAACACATTCGTGTTGGTGTGTCGTTAAATCTTGCCTAACTAACTAAGTCAGGCTTTCTACATTTCACCTGTACATCTGCGTCACATCAAAATGACTGAATTAAGAGTTCAGAAAACAAACTTTGAAGAGGTATATCAAGGAACCGTAAACGTTTTGCTTGTCACCCTACCTTTAAAACAAACTAGTCAAAACACTCAATACACAACGTATATTTTATCAGCATATCCAGGGAATAATTTAGCATTCAAATTATAAGGTCGTAAGGGTAGGCATCCGTACAAGTCAGGTGACTTTTTATCCAATAGTGTGCACGTGACCTCAAAAAAGATTATATAATCTTAATTTGTAAGTTTGAACCAAGTTACCGTGTATGCATAATATCAAAGCTACACAGGGTGTATAGCGCCATCACTTGAGAGTCGCTGGTTAAGGCCCTCGAGTGGAGGTTACCTATACTAAGTTGACAAAATTGCACGTTTGAACTTAAAGGCTAACAACCAATACCTACCGGGTCGTGGGTCGTGCCCTATTTCTATAGCTGATATGCACATGTGAGATTCACACTTAGGTGGGGTCAAATCCCTCTCGATTTTGGTGTTTTTTTTTTTGGGGGGGGGGGGGCTTTCCTCCCACTTGGCTTTATGCTTGCCACTTAAATCGGTTGCCCAGCTGACCAAGTAGATTGCGCTTTGCAATAAAACACCCGCGGGTTGACCAGTGAACTAGCCGAGTTTGTCTTGATGCTCTTTGTGTCTCTATCACCCAGGGACATGTATGACATGTATGAGGGAGGGCGTTTCGTTTAGTCATCCAATACGGGCGTTAAATTAAAGAAGACAAAAAATGTTTCACGGGATTAAATTTTGCACATTCTCCATCAATTTTTAATGCAGAAAATTTTGTCTTTTGTATGCTGGATTGCATCAAATGCCATCACAAGAGACCTTTAAAAATGCACGTTTTTCAATAGTTGGGCCCCGCTAACTCCCCTCATACCCCTCCCCAAGATTTAGAACACTCTTTTGACAGCCCGTTGCAAAACTGATGGTTTATTGGTGGTGGTTTGGATGTAAATGGCACTAATACAGGTGTGCTTTAACTTCCCCTTCCCTCTTCTACTTTCTTCTCCCGTTTCTGTTGCTTTTTGTTCTTTTCTTCCCTTTCCCTTTTATTTTTTTTCCTGGGAGGATGCTGTTCGGCCCCATTTTCCCCTTGTTCACGACGTCAATCTCTAACACTGACAAACACTTGATCCATTCGAAATATTTGGTGGCTGCTAATACTTGCCACATGGAAAAAAAGATAGAGTTCTGTGATTTCGGGTAGAACACAAACGTAGAGACGTGTTAAGCAAAATATTAATCTGAGTTTGTCGTCCTGGATTACATGTATCACCTACTGCCATTAATGGAGTTCTGTCAAAACCTAACCTACGGCAGATGTATGCAGACATACATCAGTTTCAGCGGCAGGGAGTACAAAAGAAATCTGTGAATAGATAATTGTGTGATGAACATACCGTCTGTCCACTGCAAGGGTCAAAGGATGATAGTTGATAGTAACCATCAAATAAAGACACTTTATACAAAAATTAAATTCGAAAGGCCCATATTTGGGCCCGACCAACAAGATCGTCACTGGGGTTCCTCGCTCTCTGGTGATGGGCCCGTAGCATGCCTTTATTTGTAGGCCGTAATTGAAAAGAGTCGAATTACAATGTAATGGTTCATGTTTAACGAGATCATGTTTAAAATATTTTACGGAATATCAGGGGCATATTCTGCTTTTGATTGAACATCAGCTGTGTAATGCATGCTGGGGAACATGATACTTTATTGTCAATCGAAAATCTCAAATCGGACATAGAAACAATATGAGGGAGGATTGTAATACGTTTAACTACAAAATTGATCACTTTACTAAATGACATATGATTAAAACGTAAAACAAAAAACTAATTTTAATTACAAGAGGGCTTGAAAGGCACTCTAATAATGTTAATGCCTACACTCTAAAATCAAAAGAGTGAACTTAGTCACTCTTTGAAGGAGTGAAAAGTATAAATTCACTCCATTAGAGTGATAATTCACTCCAAGAGGAGTGAAGTTCCCTCCAAAAAGAGTTAAGTTCGCTCCAAAAAGAGTGAAATCACTAGAGGGAGAGGGAAAATTCACTCTTCCACGAGTGCCTGCAATGATCGCTCTTTTTTAAGAGCGATCACTGTGGGCACTCCATCAAGAGGGAAACTTCACCCGTTTTAAGAGAATTTCACTCTTTTTGGAGTGAACTTCACTCTTTTTGGAGGGAACTTTACTCCTCTTGGAGTGAATTACCACTCTTATGGAGCGAATTTATACTTTTCACTTGATCAAAGGGTGGCTAAGTTCACTCTTTTGATTTTAGAGTGTACTTGGAACTTAGTAATAATACTGTGGGCAAGTGCAAAATCTTACGAAGTTTGAGAGAGAAAAGAGCCTAACGAGGGAATGCCCTCACAATACTGCAAAAGCAGAGCATTCTTTTCGGCAATATGAGACAAATGAAAATATCTTCTCAAAATGAATTATGAATTCGGACAACAGTTATCCCCTGCCCCCCCCCCCCCCCTCACATTTTGACCCTCGTAGGGGAAGCAGTAAGTACACCCTTTCTGAAGTGATGTTTCTTACGTTATTAAGTGGTTGAGTATTTTTTTAAGAAACGTCTTTAAAATTTGGCGTTTTAAAAGGTTAAAAAGACCTGAGGGACTTCATCTACATCCAGGAAGTTGTTATTTGGCTAAATCACAGCTCCCTATATGCTATTCAGGCACCTGAGAAGCAAGTCCACAGATAAATCAGTCACGTGGCAATGTCAATGCACATGTAAAACAACATTTCCAATTAATATTAATGTCATGTGTTTAATCCTTTCATTTCCCTCATGTTTAATGACATCATCCCGAGTTACCGAGGAAGAATTGCAGAGTGTGTCGGGTAATTGCCAAACAGTTTCCAACGAGAAAGCACGCGTTCTGTCGCGGGAAGTCCGCGTCGGACGGACGCTGATGGCGTTGATCTTTGGGGAAGGGGAAATTCCGTGCTGTTCACAGAGGATCAGGCATACTTTGTGCATACTTCAAACATTATGGCCTTTTTTCACACCCCCCCCCCCCCCGAAAAATAAGATATTCATGTACTTTTTCATGAACCCCTTACCAGGATTGAGCCGTATTTTCCCCACTGCATACGCGTGTTTTTTGTTGTTGTTTTTTTTTTTTTTTTTTCGTCTTAATTTGAACGAGATATAATCAAATATTATTTCAAAATTTATTATTCGAATACATTGTTCAGTTGGCCCCTACAGTGTAATTTTATGGACTTTCTAGCCAGACACACTAATGCTGAATGCGGGTTGGCTGACGACATTCATATAGAAGAGTTCGGCTATATGTATTCTAATGTGCAGACGACATGGAACGTGATCTCAGAACAGTATCACCTACTCCTACCATTTTGTTTATATGTATGTATTAATGTTCCAAACGTCGACGGGGTCCAGAAAAAGATAATATTTTGCTAAAAAACAAAAGGAAAGAAAGCGAGCACTACTCAGTGTTTGCTAGTAATAGTAGTAGCTAGTTATAACTGTATTTGGTTTTTCAAACAACCTCTGACAATTTTAAGAAAATGAAAATAAAATTCCACCAAATACAGCGGACCGGTAGTTTAATTACAGTTGAAGTTAACAACAATTACATTTTAATGTGTAGAAGATGGGTGATTTAACAAATATTATATGAAATACATTTGCAGGGGTACAGTAGGGAGTCTCAGGGTTGAGATTTTAGTGGAAGTAGCGTATTTTTCACAATTTGATAATCATAGCACACTCTATTAAAAGGCCAAACCTCTCACCTCACACTAAATTTTTGGTACGGGGGTACCGGAATTCTCAATTGGCTCAGCTCTTTGATTGACAGCTAATTCAAACAATGCAGAGTACCAAAGCTTATATTACAGGACATGAACGGTACTGGGAGTGTTTTGATTGTGTTTTTCTATACTCGCCTTTAAGCAATAAACTGAGATTGTATCTTGATGAGGATGAATTTCAGACAATTGTGGGAGGGGCTTAGGTAAGAAGGTTAGGAGAATTGGTACTGTTTGGGGTGAGGGAACTGGGCCTTTAAACAATGATACTAGAGGAGTATTGAACTAATAAAAGAGTATTGAACTTGAGGCCGATCAAATAGTGTTTTCATTTTTAATGTTACAAAAAAAAGGGAATACTAAACGTTTTTGTTAAGGAAAAAAATGTAAGAATCATTCCTAGATGAGTATGTGCCCTTTTAGGGAACACTCTCTCTTTGTTAACTATTAAACAAGAGTAACTTATTGCCCATATTTACCCAATGAATTACTGTTTATTGGTAATTACGTCACATGTAATGTCAATAAAAGAACTTCAACTGGCCACGTGCTTTTTAATGGGTAATTAGTTTACACGGTTACATCCAATATCCCTGCCTTCCTATTTCTCGACATCTCTATACTCCGATAATCATGTATTTCGACAAACAGATTATACAAATTCAGGTATGGGTGTCAAAACATACTAGTGTCGGAACAAAGGGGTGTCAAGATATAGGCCGACAGTCACCAATTGAGTTACAGCCCTATATTTTAGTGTACCATACCTTACCAAGTCTAATGTTTACACTATACCTACGTACCGGTATCATAGTGGAATGACAGTGAAGGGCAATATTATCTTCTCTTTCAACTTAAAGCCAAGTTTTAAGTCCCATCAAAATATTAAAACTTCGTGGTTATCAGACTACTGTTAAAATCATGCTGCAGAAAGATTCTTTGAATGCATTTTTGTTTTATTAAAAAACTTGTTTCTAAGTCTCTGAAAAATAATTGTCTTTATCCATTCATATTGTTCTAGCGCTTACATAAATTATAATCTTAAAGATATCCCTATGGACAGTGGCATAATTGGGTGGGGGTGTGCAATTGGTAGTCCCCCCCCCCCCTCCTCACGGATGCCCCTTGTTTGTTTATATCCTTTACACGTAATTATGCAACGTAAATTTCACTTTAAAAGGTGATACATGTGGCACCAGATTGCATGTAGGGACCCCCAATTTCTCCGAATTTTTTTAGGAAAGGGGTTGTCTTCAAGGCCCCTTATTGATGCAATTGTTTTTGGTCTTTGAATTTTTTTCAGTTCAGAAAAATACGAACACTTTTAACACTCAAAATTTTACTTTTAAAAGGATACATGCATAACACCAGATGACACACTAGGACATCCACTTTTTCAAAAATTCAAAGAGGAGGGAGATACTCCCTGCCATAAGCCTGGGTTCTCTCAGCATACTACATAGCCCCCTGAACAGAGAAATCCTCCATACGTCACTTCTTGTGAGACCAATATCTACATGATCATGTTTAAACGTCAACGTCACAAATTTATGTCAACTTGCTAGATTGAGGGTTTGTAAAGTAATTTCACTAACCTCCCAGCGACAGGACTGTAGATTCAGTTGATAAAAAGTACTGGTAGGATACCAGATGACTGTAATAAAGAAGAAACAAGTCAAAATTATTCATTTTAAATAAGTACAGGGTTATAAACACAGGGGCAGCTTTTTCAGTTGAAGCTAATTAGTTTCATCTAAAGACAAGTAATGAATGACAAGCGTCGGAAATGTCACGATTTTACAATCAAGTATACTTCCATTGCGACTTGTTATTGTTATTTCAAGTTTTGATCAAGAAGTGAAACATAAAATGGCGAGGTGACCCCGGGGAGGGGGATGTCATGTGACAGAATAAATGTCATCTAGGTAAGAGACTAAGTTTATCATAAAATATTATGACCAATAGGATGTACATTGCAATAACAACACAACTGAAAGATTTGTTTTTGTTCAATTATGATTCGATTGCATAAAGAATTACTGCCCTCTTTTTACTTGTAACCCGCCCCTCCCCCTCCCCCTCATATCTAATATTACAAAATATTCAACGTCCCATTTTAGCTATCGGTTAAATAACCTGTCGGGTTATATAAATCTGTATACCAGTATACCAAACCTTTTGTTACGTGTTTTAAGTTATTTAAAATATATCAACATAACGCACCACACAAATACAGCACTCACATAAATCATTCTTGCTCACATTGACCGAAGCCATAGCAAATAAATTAATATAAAATGTTGTCACATGTGATATTGAAACAAAGTCGACTCACATACATGGCTGGAAAAAACCAGCAATTTGGGAATGTCATTGCAGGAAAATTTTGGTATTTGGAGGGAAATTTGACTACTTTTGTATGTAAACATGTGAAGTCTTTGGGAAATTTTGATTTACTTGCAGGGAAATTTGAATTTGCTTGCAGGGAAATTTACATTTTTTCCAGCCCTGCTCACATACAAGAACACTTTCCCTCCTTCGCTCTCACATTTAAACTTGGATAGACACGGAAAGAGACCATATCGAGTGTGAAAAATAGGTTAAGAGTGTAGCTAATTAAATAAAAAACACTATTGAAGAAAGGTACTTACTACAGACAACACAATCCAAAAAGGTGTTTAGGACGTAAACGTTTTCCTAAACACTTTTTGCCCCTCTTTTTAAACGCGTGTATACAAGTGTCTGATTCCCTAAACATTTCGCTTTAAAACATGTTTTATTGCTAAACATTTAGTTGTAATCTAAACATGTTTAGAAATTCAACTTGTTTGTAAAGTAGGCGACATAATTGTTGTTGTTCACCCTAAACTGAAAATGCCTTCAATATACTTTTGGTAATTTTTTTTTGAAATGACCTATCTTATTATTTATTCTACTCTTTGATACTTAGTTAAGATATAGATACAAAGATAATGACATCTCCATGGAAACGATTGTTTTAATATCCAGTGTTGGATATCAGAATAAAATATTCAATTCAATTTAGCCTACTCAACTCAGTCTAACAAAATCGTATTGGTTTTATTTGTTTTAGCTGCTTACATTTTCTTATGTAGTAAAATTAGATCAAATATCAAACCTGAAACGAAAATCACTGCAAATTTATAAAACTTTTACTTTCATCTAAAATACTTTTATTTGTACTGTTTAGAATTCATTTGTTATTCACGACACAGCAGTGTCCATTCCTGTCATAATTTAACGCACATGTCATTTATTTTCATTACACAGTATAATAGACTACAGTATATGTTACCTCCAACGTTTCTTGATCTAAGAACAGAAACAGACTCAGGCTGGACGGATGGTGGCAGCAGATAACACCAGAACCTGATAGAAGAAAGATGACACAGTGAAAGATTCAGTAGATTATTCATTTATACAGGAATATTTATAACATAAAAGAAAATGTAGTTTTGCGTTTAACTTAATGCTAGCTTACATGGAAATAAACGTAAGCATTGCTGGTAAATAAATTAATCTTGTCGTCTCCGTATAAAATTTTTATCATCTTAGTAAAAAGACTAATTCAATTGTATAATTCTTTCCCTTTACGAGTAGTATATATAGTTATATACAACATGATTTCGCTTTATTTTACAGTAAGCGAGAATATTGACGAATTCACACTGTTGTATATCATAACCTATCAATTGAAAAGCCAACGACGTGTTCAAACTTTTATATTGTTGTCATGTCATAGATGATGTTCATACACCTGGCTGTTGATTTATTGTTATGTAAATACTTTCTCTTTCGTATTAGTTGTATATATTGACAGGTGTTTCTTTTATAAAGGTCATTTAAAGTTCAGTGTCTTGTTCTGTAAACAGTGTGTGTATACTAAAGTACATGTGTTACTATGTACTGCAGTAATCTAGCCTCTGACGGGTATAATTAGAAGTACTAAAACTTTTATGCACAGTATTTTGAAAAAGTAGGGTAAACTTGGTAAACTTGGAAGAAAGACAATTTTATTGCTAGACTAATGTGTGAAACTATGGGGGATGTTTTTAAATAGCTTCGACAAATATAAGTGAAATTAAGGCTAAGTTTTCAGGACTCAGAAGACTTACCGTATTTAACACACTTAAATCCTTAACATTTATATTAATGATGGTTCGACCTTTATATTAAAGTATAATTCCATTGAAGTTACAAAAATATCATAATAATACTAGAAAAATTATGGAAAACAATAAATTAGTTCAATAAATTAATATCAGCACAATTGTATATTACAGTAAGCTTAATTAAAACTATGATTTCAATATAAAATGAATGACATATATTACCATTACAGTTATCAAGGATCATTTCTGTGCAATATTTTGATATGTAAGGATAAAGTTTGACCTGTTTTGTCTGTACACTGGAAAGATTGATTGCATGTTTGATGTTCGTCTCTTTTTTGTCATGAGATTGGTGTAAAACTTCTAGAACCGAATAATTTTATCAAATTATAAATTAAATAGTTGAGCAGCACAAAGCCAAAAATATTTTTCTGCCCAAAACATGCATGTTACTGACTGAAGGTGTTATTATGATACGTTGTCCCTAATTTAAATTAAAATTTCATTTCCTTCACACATTAAAGCTGTCTTGTGACAAGCTTGTAAATCCATTTGAGTGTAATCTGTAAATTGCTTGGTTAGAAGAGACTTTTTCTAGGTAAAATAACTGAAAGATTACAAGCTTCAAGTTAAAAAAATTATGTTTAAAAAGTAGTTTTGCCATTGGAATAAATTTTTAGTCTCCTTGCTTATTTCGGTTAAAGAATTCTTTTTCCAATTCTTTATTTACCCTTATAAACTTAAAACTGGAGCCAAAAAACTGTTTTGAAATTTAATAATTTACCTCACTTAGGTACCAGCTTTGTGTATATTATAGTTACATTTGGTGGATGTTCTTGTAAAATTCCCAAATAAATACATGTTGTCAATTTAGAAAGGACATTTTTTTTTTTTTCATTTTTGCAAGGTTTCCCTTGTTCTTTATCCCTGATATTGACCATTGTAAAATAGAGTAGTTAATTATAAAAGACACTTATGTAAAAGCTGAAAAAACATCAATTATTGATACTCTATACTAGCCGTTCTGTTTGCCCTTTATGTATCAATTCAAGTTAGTTAACGAAAGCTATATTAAATGAAAATCTCAAATATTCATTTACCCTTTTACAAAAGTGTGGAATTCATAATACTACACCTTTCCTAGTTTTTTATTAATTCGAAAAATAGAAAATTAAACGTTGCTCTATTAAAATGTAATATCTGTTTCACAAAAACTACATTCTAGTTTAATGTTTAATAATGATTATTTATACAGCATACATCAAGCCCAAGCAAACTACATGTATAAACTGTGGTACTGGATGTTTTAGCAATAAATATTATTTTTGTAAACTGTCTAAGGAAAGGGAAAAACAATGTTAAATCTCTGGTTCTGTTAATCTTTTTTTATTTGACATTTATTTATTTTATAAAATTCAGCCTGAAAAGAGTTTTTATCCAATGTAATTATTTATTTCAGTGATGCACCATTTTGGTGTAATTGTTAATTTGTTTCAGTAAATGCTCTAATTTCAGAAGGCCGTTTTTTTAAATTGTAAGTTATCCCTTAATTACATATCTTTTTTCATATAAGCCATCCTGATAAACTGATTTAAGCAATCATGTGATAATTTCATTGACTTTGTCAATGTTATAAACCCTATAAAGGCTTTGCTTTTTGCCTGAGAAGAATCTCAGAGTGAGTAATTTACATTTAATTCAAATTCCAGATACAAATTTACACTTTTTTACAAAAGTGTTTAATGAATCATCTTTCTCCTACCCTACTTTTAAACTAAATTGATATCATTTAGAAACTAAACGTCTCGATGTTCATATTTTTATCATGTTTACGTTTTACATAAAGCTGCACCAAACATTTTAAATTGTAATTATTTATACAGGCATGACTGAAACAAACTGTTTTTATAGGTTTTACTGTAGGATTTCCTAGCATAAAATATCATTTTTGTACACTGTCTAAAACTTTCCTGCCGAACCGTCAGTCCCCCTAAAATAACGTGTTAATGACGTATTTAAACATTATACCAATTTATTTCTTACAGTCTCATTTATATAACTTACATTTTAATTACAATTCTTACCTCAGTTCCTTCAACGCCAGACACTTTGATGAATACTGTAAGATGCCTGTAAATTCTTCTGATGTTATTTCTCTGCCTTCATCTCCAGTGTTTATCCATAGCTTGTTGAGTGTAGTGAGGACTGGTATAGAGAGATTGGATTTTAACTGGAGATGATTCCCGCCACGCAGGTCTACTGTACTGTAGCAGTTATACAGACACACACTTGAAATGGAAATCTGTAAAGTAAAATAAAACAGAGGTTTGGATTGAAAGGAGAAATATACCACAAATCTTTAGTGAATTTGAGAAAAAGAATTTACAGAAAATGATGAAATAAGATATCGTGTTAGGCGTGTAGATTGGAGAGACATTTAGAACGATAATTTTTTTCGAATATTAACGTCAGGGAATGATAAAATTTAGTAAAAACATAAATTTAGATTTTGCCGGGGAATGTACAGTGTGATACAATAAGTATAACACAACTAGGTGAGCTTGCAGACATTGAGAAGCTTGAAAAATATAACTTTTGATATGATATTTGAAGCGAATATTGTCATATTTTTAAGATGAATAGTTTTGCAGAAAAAAAGCGAAAAATTACAAACGTTTTCCACTGCATTTTATATATTTTTTTTTGTAAAAAGTAGTTTACAAATTAAACGATTTTCTTAACAATTTTTGTCTCCCATGTGTAAATACGTGCTAAATACGGACGTTCAGTGACTAAAAATTTCGCTTTTAAACATGTTTAAATATGAAACATTTAGTATTTAACCGCTAAACAAGCTTCGAATTTATTTTTTTTTTCAAAGTGGGGGCAAAATAAATGTTTAATTGGTGTACCCCTTTTAGAGTTAACTTAGTTTAAGACTAGTATGATGACTTGAGATGATAACATTTTTCATACCCAGGGACAAACATTTTTATATGTAAAAAACGGTCTAATGGACAACGCCACCAGACTTAAAAGAGCTCTCTTATTTTCTTTTAATTTTTAGAATTGAATTTGTTCCAAATCCACCATGTTAACGCAATCTTAAAGATACCCCCCCCCCCTCTCAAAAAAAAAAAAAAAAAAAAAAAAAAAAACTGAATAATTATCAGGCCTTAAGGCATTTGTTCTAAAGTAAATAAAATAGTAGCTCGAGAAATTGTGTTTTTTTATTAAACAAACACCCCGGTTTTGGATGATTAAGTTCTAAATATTAAGAGAAACTTTAGTAGGCTTTACTGAACTAAATAATTTGAAAGCTTTTTAAATCAATTTATGTACAAGCTGGGCTCAGGCAGAGGTCATCTCAATGTTTTGTTTTTTCTACTTAATTAATTCTTGAGCTGAAATTTGAGAGGGCATCTACTGCCCAGAGAACAGTAAAAGGTTTTGATAGTGTTGATTTTACAAACAATAAATCTAAGAATTATAAACTGATGTCTCCACAAGGAAATATTTGTTTTAGGCTTAATACTTTGACACAAAAGGTAAGTTACACCACCCTTCGCTCGAAAGAGGGGTAAACAAATATTTTTATTGAAACGAATTTTTAAAGCCTGTGTTTCAATTGAACTAAAAGATATGCTAAATACTATTAAGCTATCTTTTGTTTTAATATTTTAAATAGCCCAATCCATTTTGTACAAAACCGTTTTTTTTTCAACAAAAAAAGTATTGTTGGTTCTAATACCTATATATTGCCCATAAAAAACAAGTAGTTTAATGCAATGAGATTGCTATTAGGCCGGAATTTTTGGCATTTCGTTGTATCGAATGGTAACAAATTGGTAAAATTATTTCCAGAATTTTCAAGTGAAATTATACATTTTAGGCTACTTGCTCACGGGGAATCCCCCCACCCCCCCCCCCCCTCCGGTCCCAACTTCTCTCCGTAAAATGAAAGTGCGTACTTTTCATTGCTACGCAATGTGCAATGATCTTATTTTGATCGTTGAATACTTGCAGGCGGCATTTCGAAACCAGGGACAAACGGATTTTTATCACCACCGTCACTATCGGTGTAAAACATTGATAAATAGTCGACTATTTAACTGTTCCATCGAATTTATTTTCATCGCGAACATACAAATGTTTGTTTGAATTGGCAAATTTTGAACCAGCGATGGTGCGTATTTTTGTTCTGCCCCACAGCTGCTAAAATAAGTGAAATAATATTTCAGTGGATGCAGATTTTCGGGGCTCAGTCATATTCGGAAATATTCATTTTTGACCACTTTCAACTGGGAGCGTCTGAGGTTTAACAACATTCGGCCAAGTAAAGTCATATGTCCCTAGGCAGCTACCCTTTAGGGTTGAATTTACGAACTATACTCAAATAGTTTTTAGAGGAAACCTGATAGCTATCTTCCGTTTTTACCAGTAATCCTAACCATGTTACATGCACGTTTGGTCAAGGCTATGGATTCAAACTGAAGTAAGGGTAATACAGAATTTCATTTGCAAGGCCTACTTGGGCCCCTTGAGGGTTGTAAAGTTCATCTACCATGAAATAGTTGTTTTCGCAGATTTCATCAAACAAGAAAATATAGCCTACTGGAGAAAATGTTTGTGAATAGAACTACTGAAGAAAACGTTACCTGACTGAATACCCACCAACATCTGATCAGTTGCTTAAAACTGAATGAAAGATTATATCCGAGTAACCATCCAACCAAAATTTGTTAAATCAGTGACACCGGCCATATATTCCTTGTGTGGGTACAGTTATTGAGAGTGAGCGGTTCATACTGCACAGGGAGTTGTTTTAACAGCTGTCCGTCTGGTCTAACTGCTACATATGTGCATTACTGAATGCAATCTTTGATTAAAATAGACCATTCAAATAACAAATTATTATTCCACAATTATTACTACCACAATAAACGTCGTACTCACCTGGCATAACCTGTAAACCACCTGTACAGCTGTGCAACTGTTTTATGAATACAGGTACGTGTGTGGCAAGCTAAATGTGTAATAATTCGATAACTGAGTTTTTCGCCGATAAACTCGGTTTTTCGATCGAAAAACTGAGTTTATCGCGAAAAACTCTGTTTATCGACCGAAAAACACAGTTTTTCGATAAACAGTGTTTATCAGGCGAAAAACACAGTTTTACGATAAACACGGTTTTTCGATAAACTCAGTTTATCGAGCGAAAAACTCTGTTTTCGAAAAACTCTGTTTATCGACCGAAAAACAGAGTTTTTCGATATACAGTGTTTATCGAGCGAAAAACACAGTTTTTCGATAAACACGGTTTTTCGATAAACTCAGTTTATCAATCACGTGTTTGATAAACTACGTTTATCAATCACGTGCTTCCCGTCGGTGTATGGAACGCAAAAAGGGCAAATATTGTCGACAGCGGTTACGGGGTGATTTGTATTTATGAATGCTTAAGCAGTAACGGCAGCTTTTAGTTGTGAAGAAGCGGATTACTATTACCATCTGCCCAGTTTGTCTGCGTCCATGGACACTCTGTTTCATGTTTTACCGTCAGCTAAAAGTATCTGCACGATAACAGTTCCATGCGCCATACATACTATGGCAAGCAGTGCCATACCCATGATAGCCGGTCCGGGGAGGGGTCAAAGGAGAGGGGCTGTCCCCCTCCCCTTGAAAAGTTTGGAAAATTAGGTGTGCCTTGTATGCAATCTGGTGCTACATATGGTACAGTTTGAAGTAAATATTGTGTTAAAATATTTACGTATTGTTAGGAACTACAGAAAAAATTGGCATCCGTGAGGGGGAACATGGCCCACTCCCCTGTGTACGCCACTGTAGCTCTCGTTAAAGATCCAGCAACCCTAGGCTGACCAGAACCGACGCTTTGCTTGTCGAAAGAATGCCGAACGCAAAAGGTTGGTCCCGAAGTTTCGGAGGGGTCTAGGGGGCCATGCAGTACATTGTGCGATCACCGACCGGAGGTGGGGTATAAGGGGAGGGGCTTTGAAAATTTCTGAAAAATAAGGTGTCCTATCTGGTGCTATTTATTATACATTTTGAAGTATAATTTGTGTTAAAATATTTACGTATTTTTAGGAACTACAGAAAAAATTGGCATCCGTGAGGGGGAACATGGCCCACTCCCCTGTGTACGCCACTGTAGCTCTCGTTAAGGATCCAGCAACCCTAGGCTGACCAGAACCGACGCTTTGCTTGTCGAAAGAATGCCGAACGCAAAAGGTTGGTCCCGAAGTTTCGGAGGGGTCTAGGGGGCCATGCAGTACATTTTGCGATCACCGACCAGGGGTGGGGTATAAGGGGAGGGGCTTTGAAAATTTCTGAAAAATAAGGTGTCCTATCTGGTGCTATTTATTATACATTTTGAAGTATAATTTGTGTTAAAATATTTACGTATTTTTAGGAACTAAAGAATAAAATTGGCATCAGTGAGAGGGGTCTAAGGGAGGGGGATCCATCTTGCTTCACCATGTGACTGATTAAGACACCACATTGATATAGTGACATACAGAACCCCGCTTTAAAGGACGCCCAAGAGGCCTGATAAAGTGTTCTGCCAATTGAGCGGGGTTGTCCTGATAAGTGAATCAACTTAACATTACGTTTTTGTTTGGGGGACTTTACAAGGTGGCCTCCTAGATGAGTGTCCTTGAAAGCGGGGTTGCACTGTGCATACATATACAGTGATGACGAAACCTGAGGTTTGGGGGCTCAGAACCCAATGTGAAAAGTGAGTAGGCTAAAGCTATCTTCAGGCAATCCCCCCCCCCCGCATATTTGCCAAGTGCAGAAAAGAGATCCATATTTCAAGGCTGGGTACATGCAGCCATCTGGAGGGCTTGTAACGACAAAAGTTTTCTACTGCGCTGCGCGCCAACCGATGGCGGAGCTCCGCTTAGCTTCCTGGCACTCAGACCCCCACCCCCTATATCTATTCCGTTCCGTGAGCCTGTACAAATATTTCATAATTATTTTCGTGCCTACAACTTTTGAAATCCTGGCTACGCCCCTGGAAAACCTACTTATGTTAGCAATGGAATAGGCTATGAAGATGAGAGTTGTGTGAATGGGATTTATTTTCAAGTCTCTAAAATATATACTCTTTTAATTTTTGAATAAGGTACACTTTAACCATACCCGCAAACACATTGCCGAGGTGGGTAGCCTATATTCAAAATGTTATCTACTGCTTAATAGGCACACAAAGGGCGAGCACATTGGGCCGTCGCCTGATTTGCAAAGGCTTCTTTAGTGGACAATTCATTAAAAGATGAGTTGCTTTTGGGTTGACGACAGCTGTACACTGCCACCTTACTTAACACTCACCTTACTAAACTGCGACGACCCTCAATCCCCCCCCCCCCCCCTCCCCCGACTTCAATCCAAATATTATAGAGTTTGGTATGTACAAAGAAGTCGAAGAAAACTGTCGGATCACAATCGGGACCGTCAGAAAACTTGTCAGGCCGAGAACAAGATTTGAGAGACAGCTAACCAACCCGTCTGCCACCCGACTGGTCTTCACTGTAGCGTAACATTCAGCAGGTCGGTGCATTTTGCGCTGGTTTTCCATCCACTTAAATTATGAAGTTGCGAGCGTTTACATTTGCTGTAAACTTGAAACTGAGTACATTTTGTATTCCGACGTTTGCGAAAGAAGTTTGCTTTTCTGACTATATGCAGTTAAGCATTACCAAACCTCTTTTAAAATTCCATTTTCGGCGCACTTCGCGGCATGCTTTATGGGCCTCAGTCGTCCAATTAAGTTAATTCAAGAAGGGCGGAGCGTGACTTGGATTATTGCTAAATCCGGTGCAACCTTTGTATACATGCATACATACATACACACATACATACACACATACGTACGTACATAAATACATACATACATACATACATACATACATACATACATACATACATACATACATACATACATACATACCAGCAGTTAGACATTGTGGGGCTTTTCGTGTATATCACTGTGGGGCTGCACTGTTGGTATATAGTTACACTATGGGGTTGTCCAATTCAGTAAGTATAGCACTACGCTATGGGTCGAAAAAAGTTGTGTGCAGTGTGGGACTGTTTATGTGTACACATTATGGGAATAATTTTGTAATAAATCAGTGTGCTACTATCTGTATGTTTTACATTGTGGGATTTTTTATTCATGTTTCAGGACTGCACTATTCTAAAAGTAAGGACTGTCTATTTACTGGTATAGTGATAATTGTTGAATAGTCACCTTGTTCATAATTTCATGTGTTTATTATACAATGAAATAGTTTACACCAAAGTGAGCGGGTCCCTCAATGGTTGTCCCCCTGTGGGCTGGGGGTTGCGGAATATGCCCACCATGATATTCCTTGCCTGTCGATAGAGACGACTAAAGGGGAAGACATCAATAGTACTTGAACAGTACTATGACACTATATAATACATTCATGTCGCTGTGTCCTTTAATCTTATCTAACTAAGTACATCAAAGCGAATGCACCTTTCTGTGAAATTTTTAGAGGTGTGCAGAAGTATCCATTTACATGGTGAAAATGAATTGTGACCAAGTGACTACAGAAAGAACAGCAAATTGTCTAATTTATAAGACAATGAATATTGAAAGAAATTAAAACTGTTCTGTGGCATAGTCACAAACCATGCATGACCCAATATACTACAGCCGTCCATACCAAAATGTACCTGTGCCAAAGACCAATGGACAAAGAAATCTTCGAACAGGTGAATTCTCTCACATCGAGAGCCCAACTAGCATGTCTGATCTTATTATCTGTAGATTCACTTTAAAACTATATTCTGAATACAAGATTCAAAAAACAACCACTACCATACAAGTTAATTTCAAAGTCACAAAATTCTTATTTAAAAATTATCATGTTACAAAGAGTGGCTTGTAAGAAGAGCAATGAACAAACAAATTATCAAGGAATACAAAAACACTTCAATTTTTAAGTATTTCACTTAATCCACTATTTTACCTTATCAAAGAGTTGTGAATAAAATCTTCTGGATGAAACTGTAGTGTGCACAGAAATTTTTAGGAGGAGGGAGGGGGTGGTTGGAGATACTAAATTCATCTGAGTGAGGAAGGAGTTTAAGAGAGGCACTGAAAATTTTATGACATTGAATACTAGTACATCTAGGTTAGGCAGTTAAAGCCAGTGACAAAAACAAGGTGGGGGCAGCAAGCAGGTAAAAGTATGGTTGACAGCCTGAAAGGGTCTGCTGAAGGATGGGGATTCCTAAGTATAGTCTAATGCCACAAATGTTATTTTTGAAGACAACTCATGTTATTCACTCATGCTATTTGTGTGGGAAGGTTTAAATGAAGTTTTTAAAAGAAAGTGGGCAAGGTTTCCTGGTTATCTTCAAAAGATACTGTATCTAAGGATAGAGGCTGAAGCTCCCCTGGTTCCCCTGTTGTGCAAACTACTGCAGCATGCTTCCATAATATTCAACTTTGAAGCAACTGCATCATTTCAAATTGAAATTATGGATTTCTTGACATGAGCAATTCAACACAATTGAAAATTACAGGTTAGCAGGAGGATTTATAAATGCTACAAAAATCAAGAAGGAACAGTTCAATTACTAGATATGCCCCTTGTGTTGAAGCATTTGGTTGATCTGTACTTTACTACATTAGGCAAGAGAGCAGGAAAGACACTGCTTTATCATCAAAAATCACAAAACTACTCGTGGCTGGTTTACACACTTCTCTACAATGCTGACTCACCTGCTGACATAACATTAAGACATGACTAATATTTGAATTGTTCAAATACTTAAAAATGTCGGCAAAAACTGTATTTGAAAGAGATGTGGTAAAAAATTGCAATTATTGTATACAATTCAAAAGGCAAGGGTTGAGGCCAACATTACTATCTCGTTAAATGTTGCACAGTTCATTTTTTTCACTATTTAATCACTCTTGCTATTCAAACATGTAAACAAAGCCTTCATCTTCACATTTTTGTTATTTGTTTTGCCACATTTTTTCATTTATGCAGAAATTTGACCAGGAATAGCAAAAGAGAAGATGGTACGCTGAATAGTGAAATCGTTATTTGGGGACCATCATTTGTGATACTGTATCTATATATGTAATTGTAAAAACTATGCCAAAATTGTACTAATTGTCAGGTATGTAGTGTGCATATGGCACCCGGCTATTGATGAATGCGTTGGTCTTGGTTTGGCCCCGTGCTGATCTCAAGTGGCAACGCGCGGATGTAACTGGGATATACAAGGTGAATATGGGGGGGGGGGGGGGTATGATTCAATTATAATTGGGTAACGGACATAGGCCTATATACTGTAAGCTGTTTGACAGTTGTAAGTTCTATCGTGCATAGGCGTGCGAGGCCGTGACCGAGAGGCAGATTTCCCTTCAACAATTTTTTACATTGAAAATTCTAAAAATAAAAAAATTACAGACATGAAATTCCTGTTTCAGGGCTGGGTACATGCACCTCAGAACACTCGCCAAGGGTCGTTTCCGGCCATCTGGAGGGTTTGTAAGGCCCAAAATTTTCTTGTACGCTCCATGCCAACCGATGGTGGTGCTCCGCTTAGATAGAGTACACAATTCAATCATCCATAAATGGCCTTGCCCCCCCCCCCCCCCCTTGTAAAAGTTTCTGCGGATGCCCATGCAAGGAGGAGCCATTATTTCAACTCCTGTAGGAGTTATTATTTGGGAATGTGGTATATCTATGATTTCTCCCTTTTTGATCTCAACCAGCTGATTTTACTCTTGATGCTGGTTAGAGGAATCTTCCAAATAGAGCCCCCATCAGTTTGACTTTGGTGCATACCTCTCCTAATAGCTTTCTCCCCTGGTGTTTTTCGTTTGGGAAAGAACTTGTGGAAATATTTTTCCACTTCTGCAAGTTCACTTTCCTTCCATTTGTGTCTGGAAGTATATTTTCTGACCCTCTTCACCCTCTTCTTTGCAGGGCGCTCTTCAGCTGCAGAGAACAATATCTACTAATTTCCAGTATATTTAATATAACAATAAGCTTTTAGACAAAGTTTCCCTTTTCTATGCTGAACTAAAAATGTAATCATTGAAGACCTCTAACTTTTGAAGTTTATATTGACAGATTATAAATCAACAGGTTCTTTACATTTAGGTGTTAATTCTGTCTTAACTCTCACACATTAAAACTGGTAGTATGACCATTTGCAGGAGTTGAATTTACTATTCTTTGCTGAGGTTTTTTTAGTTGCGGTGCCTGCCTTGCAGGCAGCACCGCAACTAATGCAGTTACTATCGCGATGTCAATTTCTGACTTTTCCGGCACTTTATTTCTATCTCCTTCTAGATGCTTTGTGGTATCGAAATACGGTTTAGTGCAATTTGTAGGGATGGTACTTCTCTTTCGTGTTTTTAAGTTTTGGTGGAAATATGACTTTCGTGAGAGTGTAAAATTGGGGTTTTTTTCATGTAAAATTTGGAAACGTGTTCTATTTTTAGTAACAATCTTGCGGAAAAACCAGGTTCGTATGTACTCTTGGCAAAAGGTTGTTTGTTAATTTAACACAGCGCCATCATTTTGGTTGTTTTTTTTTAATTCATTACAGATTGGTGTTTAGTGAATTTTGAGTATTTATATGAGGATTTCTTTGCAGGGATTTATTCTTTTCAGGTGGCATGGTCGGGGTTGCGGTGAAGTAAAAAGTTTGATAGTTTAGAGGAGTTTTGTTCACTGTTTTTGTGACTTTAAAGGGCTGTGTGAATTTCTCACACTAACGACAATATTCACAAAGTAAGTTTCTGTTGGAGGGAAACATTGTTATTGGTAGGTAAATATTATTTGTATGAGTTGGCGAGTATTAATATTTGTGTTATATCAGGTGTCTGGTTATGGTATATTTGTTATTTTAAAGTTTAAAATTATGTGGAGAATATTACAATGCCTAAGAAGGGCCGTTCAAAGATTTTTAATTTAGAACGGAAAAGTTGGCAACAAAGAAAAAGAAAGTATGGGGGTGAATTTCAAGATAAAAGTTATGAAGAGGAGAAAAATGATGATATCAGAGTTGGGAACAAACCAAAAAAAAGCTCTAGTGAATGTGAAAATAGTCAGAGGTGTGATAATGGGGAAAGTAGGGAACATGACGATCGTGAGGTATTATTTATACGTTCCGAAAGATCTACATGTACATTATATTTTTTCGTTGTTGATAGCTGTTGGAGAGAAAAAATGTTTAGGAAGCTTGTGTTGATAGATTCAAACATGGTTTTGTGAAAACTGGGGGGTTTGATTTGCCGTCTATTGAAATAAGAAAATGTGTTTCAGTTGAGAGTAGGCCGATTCGTGTGAGAAAGGTACGTGGGGATGGTAATTGTTTTTTCGGTGTTTGGCATTACTGGTTACAGGGGTAGAAGATAATCATTTTTATTTAAGACAAGTCATTGTAAGTTCATTGTGTAGTTAATCGGGAAAAACGTGCCGTTTATTTAGTCAATACAGGTGGAGTACATTATGACGTAGTGTTGGAAATTGAAGAGTCTGTACATGAGAGCAGCGTTATAGAGAATTGGGTTGAAGAGGGGTTGTGTTAATGAATAAAGTGAAGAATTTTTCGGTGTTAAATGTAACATATTGAAAAGAGGAGACATTTTATTTGAAGAGGAGCGTAATCAAATGTCAATGCAAAGTTATGTGAAGAGAGCAGATGTTTGTTTAAATGAGGGGAGTAATCATATATTAGTGAAAGGGTCTATGGGAGTGACTGAAGATAGGTATAAATGTTGGGAAAATAAAGGTTTTGTGATAAAACGTAGTGTGGGTATTGCAAGTGATAGTACTAAAATGATGCTTAGAGAACAAATACGTAAGCGTCAATTTAGAAAAGAAGAGGAGAGTCCAATTAAAGAATTGCAACATCGCTTTTGGAATAAAATTATGGAGGGGCCTACATATGTTTGCTTTTATTGTGAGCAGTTATGGTATAAAGAATGTGCACTGTGGGTGAATTTAGTTAGATTTAGTGGAAATACTAATATTTGTAAGCAGGAAGAAGGTATAGATAAAGGATGGGTCTGTAAAACCTGTTTAAAATATATAAAAGAAGGCAGAGGTCCGTTATTAAGTCGAGATAGTAATATGAAAATGTATGAGATACCAGAAGAATTGAAATTACATCGTCTTGAAGAAAGGTTGGTCGCTTTGCGAACACCTTTTATGCAGTTGCGTGAGCTTCCTCGAGGAGGGCAATTTAGTATTAAGGGAAATGTTGTTAATGTCCCGTCTGATGTGGTGGCAATAACTAAAACTTTACCTATAAGACTTGAAGAGAGCCAAGTAATTCCTGTCAAATTTAAGAGGAAATTAAGTTATAAAACGACTGTTTGTTCTGAAGATGTTAGGCCTAGAAGTGTTGTTCTTGCTGCTCGCTGGCTGATAGAAAATGAGGATATCAAGATACACAATGACTTAGGAAAGGAAGACACGTTTTGAAAAGGATGAACAACTTCTGGTAAGTGGGTCTGCTGCCCCTCTTTTACTAACACCACCATTACTTGCCTACACGATGTTGAGTTCGCGCTAGGATGGCCTGTATAATAGAGTAGTCAGGTTCCTGTTTTTTGACTCATTCGAAATGCCGTTTTGCATCGCGGAAGGATATATTGCAAAAAAATGCCTGAAATACCTTCAATTTTCTTTGAATGATTACTTCAACTACTTTCCTACCACATAGAGATCACAAATTGAACACATCTCTTCACTTACATGGTCTAATCTCCCCCCACCAAAAAAAGTTTTTCTAGGGTGTTAAATTCGTAGGGTAACCTCCTTCGGCGGGATTCCCCTTGAATTGGTGGTGTGCTACCTTTTGTCTTCACTGCAAAGTAATACATATCACTCATCCGTGTCCGTGAAAAACCATGGGGGTCGTCCCATGGTTGCATTGACAGAAGAACTATATTAAAAAAAGGTCACAGCAGGGAGCTGTCGTTAGTAGCAGCTCCCTGGTATTAGTCCCGTTCATATATGTCACTAGTATCCCTTCCCCAATTATTTCCAAGTTCAGCATTTAATCAAACTTGAACGATATTGTCTTACACAAATCAGAATGTCGAAAGATCCAGTAATCAATCATAAAGATACATTGCATCATTTTTACGTCCTATGATGAAACGTGAATACCAAAATGTCGATGTTTATAATTTATAGCTATTAGCTGCGATTCGTCTGTCATCACATTATTAACCAGACACGTTTCTTATTACATTCTATAGCAAGGACTTTTTGTCGCTTCTTTGACGATGTCCTTTTACTACGGAAGAATATATTGTCATTGTAGTAAGTTTATGTATGGCCATGACTCGCAATTGATGAAACGATTACCTAATGAAAGCAATAAGTAAGACAGTTCTATGAATACGAATAAACTGTCGAGTAAAAGATTCCGTAGAAGATGAATTTCATCATTCCAACAACCCGTCTGCAATACAATTGTAGTTTGGGGTGAAAAGTTTGGCCCTTTAATGCGGGAAGTTGCAACTTTCTGCTTACTATAAGTTGACCCTTATCAGCTTATGTTATGTGACGTAGACACTAAATTTAGACCGTGCACAGAGGGTCAAATTGGTGGTTTACGGACGAAGATTTGAACATTTCAAGACATTTCGTAACTGTAAATTTCTAGCTAAGTGGCTCGTTCGTTTCATCTCTTTGCCCTTTTCGGAAATGGAAAGTTCGCTAGATATTTATGAGCTAATTATTCTCTAGTTTGTTATAATTATGTCAGGGAGTTGTGGTGTTATCAGGAAAACGTTTAACTTATTCTTCATAAAGTCCATTTTTCTCTTTAAAGTGATTTGTTCAACTATTGCAACTATTGCCAAATACAGGCAATGGTTATGAGAATCGGGTAATCTGATTTTCGATAATTTCATGATGTAGGGTGAGAATGTCTTCCCGTAAGTCTGCTTGAAAATTCATTTCAACACACCGTGTAACGTGACAATCCTGTCAATAACTGAGTGTTACTAATAGAAGAAAAATCATCTACTTCATTTCATCCAATGGTAGTGGTACATTTTATCTGATTCTTCTGATCAAAATAGCGACTGCTATAAGATCCCCATAGGTCTTAATTTTTTCAAAAGTAAAATCATATATAGTAGGAAGTTGGGGCACACAATTTTTTCAATATATATTGAATTTAGCCAAGAGTCGCAATAGCGTAAAATTCATTAGCATGTTTTCAATTCCGGTTTGTAGTTCCCCCGAAATGATGCGGGATTCATCGATTGGCAGTGATACATTTTATCTGGTAATTTTCTGATCAAATAGCGACTGCTTAGATCCCCCTATAAGTCTGGGAAATGTCATTTTCGACTGTCTCAGGGGTCCGATTTTTCAAAATTTTCTGTTCGCTTCGCGCCAACCAGTGGTGAAGTTCCGCGCAGATAGTCTTCCTAGCAGCATTTTAGTTTCAAGTGAACAATTTTTGTGCAAACAGACCCTCGAATTAGTGACTTCTAAGACCCCCTGTAAGCAAAGGTTTTGACTATCTGAAGTGGTCAGGTTTTTCAAAATTTCCTGCACGCTTCGTCCCAACTTATGGTGGTGCTCCACTTACACCGCGTCATAGCAGAATTTAAGTTTCAAGTGATCATTTTTTACAAAAGAAAACTCAAAATAGCGAATGCTTAGATCCCCATATAAGCCCGGGAAATGCCATTTTCAACTGTCTGAGCGGTCGGATATTTGAAAATGTTTTGTACGCTTCGCGCCAACTAATGGTGGCGCTCCTCTTAGTCTTTCTGGCTGAATTTTAGTTTGGAACGAACGTACGTTTATCTGCAATTGAAACTTAAAAAAGCGACTGCTTGGATCCCCTTTTCAAGCCTGGGAAATGTCATTTTTGACTGTCTGAGGGGTACGAATTTTCAAATTTTCTGGACGCTCCGCGCCAACCAGTGGTGGCGCTCCGCTTTGACTGTCCTACAGGCAGAATTACATTTTTCGGGCAAAAATCTTGTGCCCTAAAAGTGAAATGCTCCCCTACGCCCCTGAAAATACTTCACTCAGGCGTGCACTGGAACAGCTGCTTCCAACATTCAGCAGGATTCCGGATTTGCGATCCTAGAATACATAGTTGGAGTAATGAACTGAGCTAATCAGTATCTCAAAAGGGTGTTTTAATCTTGGAAAAATAAAAAATTCCCTCACCAGAATTAGAGACAAATAAATCTGGCAAATGCCATTTCTAGCCATCTGGGAGGTTTTAAAGTCCAAAATTTTCTTTGTACCCTCCGCGCCAACTAATGGTAGCGCTACGCTTAGATAGTAAACTCCAGCCACCCCCTACAAAAGTATCCAGCCCTCCATGGACCCCTACCAGGGCTTTGTCCCCTGAACCCCACCATAGGGGCCCTTAAAGCAGCCCCTGGACCCCAGGCTGATTGGGCCAACAGTCTAAACCCTGTACAAACATGGGCCGATTTTCCTAAATTTTTAGCCAAATTGTTCGTTCATTTCATCTCTTTACCTCGAATTTACCATTGATTTAATTTACTATGCACCGACCTAAACAATGGTCAAACCATTGACCTCCAACTTTGGTCAAAATTTACTGATTTATGGTCAGATCTAACCATTAATTGGTCACTTTTTGACCATACCATTGAGTCGGTGCATATTTGACCATAGTGTTTTTAGAGTGGTGCACTCTGTGGTATTGAGTTGGATTCAACCTCTCTGAAAGAAGGATGATTATTCTAAACAGAGCGTCACCATAGGTTGGCGCAAATTGTACAGAAAATGAAGTAGCCCATGAAGGGAAACCTCCTTGAATATCCTGTTTAAAAAGGCAAATATACTTCTTTGTTACAGTAGTAGAGTCCATGCCCAAAGTCCAAAAGCTATTAGTAGCTAACAGTCGTCAAATCACCTTAAAAGTATAAGACGACTGGTTTGTCGGCACCGCAACTCGTCTAGACGTTCGTCTTGTTTTTCAGCTTCTAACTTTTTGAAAGAAAAGTGGTGATGAACATTCATTGCCATGGCAAGTTAAATATATTTTGGAAAAGGAGTTGACTGTCAAATACTGGAACATTGTCCAGTGCCGCAATTTACCCAGACTGAAGCTGCCCCATTCTCTTCCAAAAAGGGACAACAAGCAGCCAGTAATTTCAAAATATGAAATTTGCTCTTAACCTCTGGTGACCCCAGATGACTACATTACCAACTCATCTGCTTAGAGATCCAAACCCTGGTTTTGGAATCATAAACTGGGTATCTGTTACCAAATTCAATTAAATTTGGTTTCTGTAAACATGGCTGATTTATTCTCAGTGACATATGAACCCTTCTTTGCATAATTAAAGGCTCCCTGTTCATAATCTAAACAAAAGGGTAACTCTGCAATCACTGGACATTTGAGTGACTTATCTGTTGTGTTAATAGGTTGTGTAATCAACTGGAAAAAGTTCTTCACAGGCCAGGGGTTAAGTGCTATTTTAGAAGTGATAGGGCTTTGTTACAACAAATAAATGAACAGATAAGGAGGATTTTATTACACCCGACCTCCCCTTTGTGAGGTCTGGTCAAAATGTCCTTATTTTTAAGTAAGTGAAGTCATAATGTATGATTTCCTCCCCTGGTAACTATTATGCATCTATGTACTAGTATGAAATTCAGCCACTATTTACTACCTGGAGATATTGTGATTTGAGCAACACTGGCCCCAGATGACATTTGAACTTCATCAAACACAATAGGCATGGGTTCATATCCTGACTATTATAGATTCACACAAGAAGGAACAACTACAGTGGCGCATGAACTTTTGAGGGGAATAAAGTCTTTACCTTTGACAGGGGACGTAGAAAGGATTTGACAAATATAGGCCCCGTCGAATTGCTGCGGACAAGCTGTTTGAAAGGTTTCAGCAAGTTAACCCCCAGTGACAAATAAGCTTTGACCTCCAACAAAAGCAAGCATTTTCCTCTTAACAGCTTGTACAGTTCTGTAATGTGAGCAGTGAACATCAATAGGTGTAAGTGGGGAATTTGACCTATGCCAATTTTCTGATTTTTGACATTGTGCACTGCAAATCTGTGGAAACTGCTACCATTTTCTTTTTTTTTTTTTTTTGGGGGGGGGGGGGAGTCTGAAACAGACTGTTATAGCTCATCATTTTGCATCTGAGCTCTTTCTTGAAAGCAAATTTTTTCCAAAGTTTTATTCAGTACTTCCAAATCACACATGATAACATGCTGTTTAAAGAAAAACTCAATTTCACAGTATGTTTTAGAGAACTTTTCAAGATGCTGGATGCACAAATGGAACTGAATCAAGTCTGCAAAGCCTTACTGTCTGCAAGCTGTGTATGCACATATATACACAGATACATTTTTTTCAAAATGAACTCTAGCGCCTACACAATGATGAAGCATCGTCATCATCATCTTCAGGCTCCTGAGGCAGGTCCGGAACATACTCTTCTTCTTCTTCTTCAGTTTAACTGTCCATATCTTTTGGGCTTACCAAATCTAGAAAAAAAATCAAAACATAAAAAGCAGGTCACACTGACTGCAAGGATTTTTTTATTGCATTGGTGATCTAATTTTTGTGAGTTTTTAAATTTTCACCATCTCTGGTGGGAAAGAACCAATTAAGCCTTTGCTCGTGAAAAAACATGATTTGATAAGAATTAAACTTACCAGACCGAAAAGAACACTATTTGCTAAACCACAATTAGGGAATCTGCTTCTATTGAGTCTGATGAAATCTGCCTGTTCCCATGCAAGGGCTAGTGGAATTATACTGTATCATCGATAATATCAGTAGGAAAAATGGGAAGGGATACTGCTGAATTCATTTTGGGCTATCAATTTACAGACATCAGAGACAAATGGTTGAATGAAGATTTTTAACAACAAACAACTATTAAATACAGTCCACTTATCTTTTACTGATGATTTCAGTTGGGGGGGGGGGGGAGAGGAAGGTATGGAGGGGTATGAAATGGAGGTCCATCAAAAATATAATTATTGAGTGCTCTGGGCAGTCAAAAAGTGTGCATTATCCCACCTTTTGAAATGATTAATTGGAAAGATTCTCATCTTACATTCGACTGTAAAAGGTGTCATATGGATGGTTTAATGTCACAAAACAACTGACTTTTACAAGATCATGCATTCACATTATTTGAGGACAGTTGTAGGAGCTGGTGTTTCCATTAGGTAGAAAATTCCTACACAATTACCTACAGTAAATGCTTTTATCCATTTAGTGTGCAGGGATACAGGTATCCCAATGAAGGTGATGACATAATGTATCCTAACTAACATGTTAGTTTACCTACTTAAATTTAAATGTGGCTGCATTGACACCAGAAACACAAAAAACATTGCTTTAGAGAATCCCTACAGGAAATACTTCAAATCCATAAAAAACAGTCCCACACTGCACACAACTTTTTTCAACCCACAGTGTAGTGCTATACTTTCTGAACTTTGACAACCCCATAGTGTAGCTTTACTAACAGTGCAGCCCCACAGTGACATACATTAAAAACCCCACAATGTAAAACTGCAGTGCAATAAGGAGAACATGTCCAGATCCTAAGTAAAATTGATATCTCACTACCTCTTTCAGATGAACATAAGAATTGTAAAGGTTGTTGAGCAACTGTATTGAAATTAATTCCCAACTGAGTTAGGCTGACTGAGGATAAATTCACACAGTACACAATCGCATTGTCACAGGATTCAAGAGGGTTTCAAACTGCTTACAGTTCTACTGTAAGTACTATTGCAATGACATACGCTTGTGGAAAAATGTTCTTGCAGTGCATTTGGTTTAGAGCTAATCCGTGTACATAAAACAATGGGACTGCAAGTACATAAAGTTGGGGGATACATGATAAACCATGGCCAGAACCAGTGTTGTAACAAGTCGAGTCACTGACTCCCACTGGAGTCGACTTGAGTCGGGATTTTGTGTTGACCTAATGTGACTCAAGCCTAGAATCCAAAATGAATTGACTTGACTCGAGCCAACACCTCAAATGACTTGACTATGATGACTCAAGTTTGAAGAGTCTATAGTGACAGAAACAGACCCAAATCACATCAAAACTAGACTCAAGTCAAAGTAAAGGACTTAATTGAGTCAGCTGTAAAGATTTGCCGGGGACACAAGCAAGCAAGACAAATGTTTTACCAAATAAACTATGTACATACTGTATGCCATGCCTGCCCCTTATGCTAATCGATTGCCAAAGTTTACCGTATATTCATCACAATTTATTACTGCACTGTGCACAAAAATGAATCCAACCACATGACGGTTTACAGTGTACGTATACGTACCCAATTGTTGATTGAAAGACAAAATATCTCTTTGCAAATGTATAGCTAACTTAACTTAATAATAGTTCAGTGCACTCGACTTGGATTATCCACAGTAACTGTAATAGATGATTGGGATTGTGCCAAAACTGTTGCACTTCATGTACCTCCAAAAAGATAACTCTAGAAACCATCAGGTTCTTCAATCATTTTGTGTGTCAACACTTTGTTATTTGTTAATACTTCTGAATATTCTGCATGTTATTATTCATCATATGATTGGTGATGAGTTGTCTGTGCCATGCACAAAACCCAGCAATTCCACATTTGACCCCCTTTGGGCTGAGGGTTGTAGAACATGCCCATGGCATTTCCCACCTGTCGTAGGAGGCAACTAAATGGAAGAACTTGGTTGAACTTTTTGAAACCAAATTTGAATTGTTTTTGAAACCTCAAAATAGTATTCAAACTGAACATTTTTACATAGTTGACATGACACTGTGAACACGTTGTTGGTGTGTCATTAAATATCTCACCTAATAACAGATTAACTATCAAACTCTTACAAAGTGTAAGCAACATATTTCATCTCTCATTGCTGTTTCAAAGTGGCTGGAGGGGGGGGGGGGAGAAACTTGTAAATTGTATGCCCTAAAAATTGACTCTAGGTAGCAGAAACAGGTGCCTATTCAAGTAGGGATGGGAAAACCACAGACAGGAATCCAAAACTTTTGTGAGGCTAGGGGACAAGACAGGAAATCGACTTTGTTCACCAACCACATACACAGAGCCCATGGTTAGGACCCCAACTGAGATGCAGGAATGCAAGAGGGGAAATTTAGGGGGCAATCTGATAAGAGCGGCTCAGAATAAATAACTTTGCATAAGTGTATGCCTACTTGTTGAGTTAGCAGAAGTCCAGTTTTAGTTCTCGCTGGTGTCCGGGCAGGTTTGTAAAACTGCCCACAATGTCCAGCTTCCATGTATTTCTCCTATGATCTAACAGCTTTTTGCAAAACATTCTTCATTCAATCTGAAGAACCTTTGAAAATCTATATCGCACTATTTTGCATCTAGACACCCAAAACTGAAAAAATTTCCAACGGGAGGACACTGTCCTGATACTATTTCCCCAGGATTGCAATCTGTGTCCTCCTATACAGAAAATAAATGGGGTAACCCTAGTCACTCCTGACAAACCTCAGGTTACTTAGAATGAGCATCAGCATTAGAAGCAATATGAATGTGTATGTAGTTGAGAAAGTTTTTGCAATGCCAAGTGCCCTAACGTTGCGGGTTAGTTGGATAGGGAGCACACACGGCAACCATTTCTACAAGCCTACCACTAACAAGTTGCATGCAGAATCTGCACCTAGGCATTATCAATTCTCCAAAATTTGTCTGCCAATTAGATTGTGGGTATGCTACTTGTAGAAAGCACAGTTGGGTGAACTTTAAGGCTGGGTAAATATGCAACCTTCTCAGTAAAGTAGGAGACTATCTTGTATTTCCACTAGATAATTTTATTATGATTTTTGTTGGGGAGGGGGAGGGGGTTTTGAAACCATGCTTTGCAAACATTTGGGGGACACTTTTCCTGGAACTTGTAACTTTATAAGCTATAATGCATAAATTTGGCAAGATATGTGGTATGCAACTTTAGCATGTAACATATAAACCATTATCAGGAATAAAATAATAATATAACATGCAAGCATGCATGGGGCTCTGAATTTTATTACCGTACAGGTCTTCTAAAACACGATTTCTCGAGATGACTTGTTAACTTATGGAACTGACTCGAGCTGACTCTAACAAATATTTGACTTGACTTGCTTTTGTTATGAATTGAGAAAGTGCCTGATTTGACTTGACTCAAGCAATGTTGGGAATAACTTGCCTTAACTGGAGACTTGAGCCCATTTGACTTGACTTGTTACTCGACCAAATGAAGACTCATTACAACACTGCCAGGAACCTATATCACCATATGCGATATGAGGAGGGAGTTATCAAGCTTTCACAAAACTTGAAATTTAAAGTAAAATCACACATACTACAAGTTGCATGCACTATATCAATCAGGAGGTGCATTATTGGCCAATACTGTATATGTTATACTGTACCTGTCTACATATGAACTTATTTGCCACGATCGTGAAAATTTTTGGTGATACAAAAGCCATACCTCGATATGAGTTTTTTCATATCCCCAAACCTAATTCCAAGGCATTTATTTTGAACTCTTAGTATTTGAAGCATCCTAGAGCATATTTAGGAGATGGGAAGGAAATCAGTACCTGGGTAGGAATTTGTGCGGAGTGAGTTTATAATGAAAACACAAGTAAGAACCCTCAGAAAGTTGTCAATTTCAAGTTGAATGGCATATTTTTCTCTATGACTCCTGGGAAAGTACTGAAAGAGTACCTCCTATATTTTGTAAAGAAAGATCCTTCATAGCTCTAATAATTCTCAACTACTACCAGTCAATTAGCATCCATCAGGTCACCTTGGTTTATGCTAAGAGTGGGGGGTTCATAATAGTGTTTGCACTGGGTACCCAGGTACCCGACAGACGTTGTTACCATCCAGCTAGAAAATTACTACCCGGGTAGCGTTTTTCTATGATTTCTTTTTGATCTTTGCAAAATAACATGATTATTGAAACTAACAAAATGTATTTACCCACATCTCATTCACAATTATTTGAAATGGAGTTGCTTTTGCATGTCGGAAAAATTACCCTTAGCACCATCTCGTCAGAAACTGTTCTCAGTACTAATTATATGCCCGTTTAAGCATTTGAAAATGACCATGAAGGTGACATTTGATAGCAGTTTATCTCATAAACTGAAAGGGGATGTTGCCCTTCAGTGAACTAAAGTAATTTGATTCCCTTTTTGCCAGCACTTATTTCCGGATTTGATGGAAGTTGTTTGAACCCCAAAGTTGTTGGGTTTCTATTGTACCAGAATGCTAATCAAATCTGCTGCTCATTGAAGCAGCTAATTGGAGTACTGGAACCAGTGGTCCGGTACTATAATAGGGAACCGCAGTTTTTCCCTAAAAACTGTGGTAGCCATGACGGACCTCCTTAAAGGCTAATATCCCATAATGGTTTGTTTACGTAACATGCTTTTGTTAACTTGCATTTTTCCAGAAACAATTCTCACGATGCATGTTTCTAACATAAATCGGCTCCTATACCAGATAACGAAACAGCATTGGCCTACTATACTGTGCATAGCCTTGCCTATCCCTTTGACAAATGATCTTCAAAAGTCAGCTCATAAATAATTTGCACCCAGTGTGTGTGGATCTACAACGTTCCTAAACTTATGTCCAGAAATAGAGCAAAAGACCTGCAAGAAATATTACACTATTTCCAAAGTCCTCTCGACCCTTTGGCAAAGGGCCGTTCGGCGAAACCAAGCTTGAACTGCTTCCTGAAGAAGCTATTACATCCACTGAAGGACAACACTCAACAACCAACCTTATAATTGCTGTATAAACACTTATGCAAATGGATATACTACAAGTGGATCTACTTTCCATGTTTCTAGATTTCATACTTGTCAAGTTATCACTAAAATTTACATGACATGATTTCATGATCTAAAGAATTAATTTTTGGTAATAGTTATGTCTACATATAATGTATGCACATATTTCAACCACAAAAATATTCCTTTAATTGTCTCAAATCAATCCTTATTTTAACCCGTTACCGTTGTTTGGGTCCTTTTGGACCCGTGCAGAGAGCTCGGCTGTCACCCATCTTTACCCCTTCACGCGGAGCTCGAAACTGCGAGTGGCTACCCGAAAATTCGGCCACAACAACGAGAGAGACAATAGTTTAAGGTCACAGGGTCAATGGCCTACGGAAGCCGATGCGGGGCGGGCTGCGTCCGCTTTTCCGTCCACTCCCGAGGCGCGCAAATATGCCCCGATCGGAGCACAACGGTAAAGGGTTAAGCTTACTGTGACACCCTTTGGAACAAATTCATACTCCACGAAAGCTCACCTTCACTCTCTTGAGATTTCTCTTGAGTTTCCTTGTGGATTTCCTCTTGGGTTTCTATTCCTTCTAATTCCTGATGAAGTTGCAGCTACCACAGTCCTTCAGGAGATCATGGACTGTTGTCATTTCTATAAGGAAAAAATTGGATGTTCATTTGTAACTTTCAATATTACATAGAGTGGGAATAACTGGGCAATGCTGCTGTGTTGGTATACAACAGTGTCGTAGCTACTTGTGAAAATTGTTTGGTATTTCTTTAGTGTAAGCTGGCATACTTTGGCGACTAGAATTGTTTCAAATATTTTTTGGTATGTGAAGCTACACATCCCTGTACTATGTTCTATACACTATTAGCCCTACACAGTCTACTAAGGATTATAATTTTCATGGCTCCCGTCAATAATTTAACATCTTCATAAACTATGATTTGTGCTCTCCTGCATGTGCACATCATCTACTAGCTGCAAAGTTAACACAATGGGGTGATTTGTATGTCACAATGGGCCTATTAGGAGACATATACTTAATCATGCAAATGACTTTTAGTCCTCATGTATGTCCTGTTTTTAACAATATGGGGTTATTCAAACTCTTTTTCATTATGGGGCTTAAATCAATCAATACAATTCACCAAACCACACACACACTGTTAACAAGTATGAATTTGACACAAAGAGGCAAGTCATATGTCTACCCAGCTCAAAGCTGCCACGCATAGGGGGAACCCCCTACCGTAGCGGAATTTTAGCAAATTGTAGGGAGTAGGTGGCACCTACGGGGAAAACAGAGGTTTTGTAGGGGGGAGTAGGGGAATTTAAATAAATGCCAAGTCACAGTCAAAGGATATAAGCTACTGTACCTCACAGTACACTTCAGTGGGCAAGAGCAACACAGTGTCATGTTCATTAGAAGAAAATCCTACTAAAGTGCAGTAGTAATGACCAACACTTATCCTTTAGTGTAAAATGTACATAATATCAGAGCTATATCACTCCAAAGCAGTATCTTGCCAATGAATCAACTCCCTCAAACAGAGATTTTTAATGACCTAGGGGAAAGAAGACTACAGTACTACACTAGACTACCTCGTACATAAAGCTTCAGTGCTACTACAAATGTGGAGAGCACATGGGATTGTTTTGTCCTTGTCAACTGGTATGGCACAGATTTGATCTTCGTTTATTGCGGAAAGTGTGTAACTGGAGGTCTGAAGTGACACAAACTCAGTGGCGTAGCCACTGTAGCCACTGAGTTAATTTGTGTCCTGGTAAAGCAATTGAGAAAAAATAAATATTTTAATGGTAATAAACTTTGAAGTATTTCCTCCCCCCCTCAAAAAAAACAGTAAATAAATAAAATGTGCAACAAATGAGAAAACAATGCATGAAAGTGCGTCAAAAACATTTTGTGGGCACGTATGAAATCAAGAAATAACTTCCAAATGCCTACTTTCAGTAAATTAGATACCTATTATAATCTGCACTCAGTGTCGTTTACTACATTTCACTTCAAAGATGAAACAAATAGCTCGACGACAAACTCTAATGTGACTTTGTTAGGTTAAGAGCCTTTCTGTCTTTCGGATGGCTCGTTGAATTGCTGAAAACAAGGCAATCATACACTAAAGACCATTCCTACACGACCATTCCTATACTTTTTCATACACAAAATATGCCGTAAGGATAAGGTACTGCCTTCGAATAATTTTTCCCTTCCATCCTTAACAAGAAGGCCTACGTCATGCCCACTCCTGCCCATGACAATTGCCACTGTGGAACGATTTTTTCGACAAGTCCCCTTTTTACTAGTTCACACTGGCACCGGGCAGATTTGTACCATGTCCACAAGGTCTGTATTTCTTGTGTTTCCCACATGATCCATACTTCTGCTTTGCAGTTTAAATATTTTGAGAGATTTACTCGTAGTATTTTAATTTTGACTACATACAGTATAATGTACCGATCTGCCAATTGCTGAACAAATACTGCACTATTTTGCATGTAGACACCAATGAATTCAAACCGGAAAACATTGTTTCTTTGGCAGTATGTATGTCACTTGTAAAATCTTTATAAAGACTAAAAATTAGTATTTTGAAATTTTTCATGCTCCCAAAAAGGAAAATCCTAAAACGTAGGCCTATAACCCGTTCAAAGTTTTGCCAAACATAGCATCATTTTGCATCTAGGAAATCTAACCCAAAGAAAGTTTCTCAGAGAAGAACACAACTACTTTTGGTTTTCCTATTAAAGCTGAAATCTATTCAAATATTGCCGCATTTGCGATCTACATCCTCCTGAAGTTTACAATTTTTCCCAAGAAAAAGGGAGATACCAGTTCCCATTTAGTCTCATCCCCCATGCCACAGATCAGAAATGCCCAGTTTTGGGGTCCCTAAAATGTGTATGTATTACCATTTTTCATAGACTGATTTTTTATTTTCACTACTTGAGAAGTGGCTGACATGAAATTCGTATTTCAAAGCTGGGTACATCCAGCTTTAAACATGTGGGGAGTGCTGTTTCCAGCCATCTGGAGGGTTTGTGAAACCCAAAATTTTCTTGTACGCTCAGCACCAACTGATGGTGGCGCTCCACGTAGATATCTTGCCACGCCTGACCCTGAGGAGGTACCAGGCCCCCACTTGTTACCTAGGCCCCCCTAAAAATTCCATCCTGGCTACCCCCTTTTGTATTTTTCAAAGAGCAAATTTTCCATGAAATTTGTTTAAGTCATTTGAAAACCAGCCTATGTCACTTTTAAGAAATATTGCGATGTAATAAATAAAATATTACGGACTTGTGTATAAAAATCCATTCATTGTGTGTAGGGGATTGTAGGGAAACTGCGCGTGCGTGGTAGGGGAAAGAGAAAATTTTGAGTGGCAGCCCTGACCCAGCTTATAAAGATACAAATTATTAACTGAATATGCTACAAATAATAAATGCAAATGCTCATCTCAATGTGAAAATGGGATAAATTTGTTAGGTAATGGGCAAACCTTTTAGTATCACCATTTCATCCTATGCTGTAAAAAGAATGCTGACATTTTGGTGTTATTCAACGTTATAAGAATACCCATTCATAATACCAAACAAGTTTTCCTGATGGCACCAGTTATGTGGATAGATAAGGTTTCCTTTTCATATCACTAAAAGCCTTCAAGGTGGGCAATGTTCAAAGGAGGAAGTGAGTACTCAGGATTCTTGAAAAGAATGACTCTATTGGTTGAATTTTAAGGGAAGAAAACATTAAAATTAAAATTGTATTCATATTAATCTACTCAAGATAAGCAATGGTGAATTGTCAATGGTCAATTCTCTACACAGTGATATATTGATGTTGAAAGGAGCACTTTTTTCAACAGACTAAAGTCAATCTTCAACAAATAATAGAAGCAATGAAAGTTTTGATTCTATAATTGAGCTCATTGCTGAGAATTAAAACAACCTCAGGCCAACAAAGCAAGGTTCTATTTTTAAATGGGCTATTATTCAGTCAATGAGCTGGATGTCATTTGCTATGTGTAGAATACTGATGACACTTCACACTCTGTAGAAAGAGTCTAGTTAAAAGCTGCAGCCCACAGCCAGGACTACAGTTTGCTCTGTTGATAGGAGTGGCAAGGAAGGCAAAAAAAAAAATCAAGAAGTAACAGCCCAGAACATAAAATATATAATGAACAAAATCATTGAATTGGCCAGCAACTTTTTATTAAAGTGGGAATTTCTATAAATCTGGTGTGATTTTAAGCTTACTGTGACACCCTTTGGAACAAATTCATACTCCACGAAAGCTCACCTTCACTCTCTTGAGATTTCTCTTGAGTTTCCTTGTGGATTTCCTCTTGGGTTTCTATTCCTTCTAATTCCTGATGAAGTTGCAGCTACCACAGTCCTTCAGGAGATCATGGACTGTTGTCATTTCTATAAGGAAAAAATTGGATGTTCATTTGTAACGTTCAATAGTACATAGAGTGGGAATAATTGGGCAATGCTGCTGTGTTGGTATACAACAGTGTCGTAGCTACTTGTGAAAATTGTTTGGTATTTCTTTAGTGTAAGCTGGCATACTTTGGCGACTAGAATTGTTTCAAATATTTTTTGGTATGTGAAGCTACACATCCCTGTTCTATGTTCTATACACTATTAGCCCTACACAGTCTACTAAGGATTATAATTTTCGTGGCTCCCGTCAATAATTTAACATCTTCATAAACTATGATTTGTGCTCTCCTGCATGTGCACATCATCTAGCTGCAAAGTTAACACAATGGGGTGATTTGTATGTCACAATGGGCCTATTAGGAGACATATACTTAATCATGCCAATGACTTTTAGTCCTCATGTATGTCCTGTTTTTAACAATATGGGGTTATTCAAACTCTTTTTCATTATGGGGCTTAAATCAATCAATACAATTCACCAAACCACACACACACTGTTAACAAGTATGAATTTGACACAAAGAGGCAAGTCATATGTCTACCCAGCTCAAGGCTGCCACGCGTAGGGGGAACCCCCTACCGTAGCGGAATTTTAGCAAATTGTAGGGAGTAGGTGGCACCTACGGGGAAAACAGAGGTTTTGTAGGGGGGAGTAGGGGAATTTAAATAAATGCCAAGTCACAGTCAAAGGATATAAGCTACTGTACCTCACAGTACACTTCAGTGGGCAAGAGCAACACAGTGTCATGTTCATTAGAAGAAAATCCTACTAAAGTGCAGTAGTAATGACCAACACTTATCCTTTAGTGTAAAATGTACATAATATCAGAGCTATATCACTCCGAAGCAGTACCTTGCCAATGAATCAACTCCCTCAAACAGAGATTTTTAATGACCTAGGGGAAAGAAGACTACAGTACTACACTAGACTACCTCGTACATAAAGCTTCAGTGCTACTACAAATGTGGAGAGCACATGGGATTGTTTTGTCCTTGTCAACTGGTATGGCACAGATTTGATCTTCCTTTATTGCGGAAAGTGTGTAACTGGAGGTCTGAAGTGACACAAACTCAGTGGCGTAGCCACTGTAGCCACTGAGTTAATTTGTGTCCTGGTAAAGCAATTGAGAAAAAATAAATATTTTAATGGTAATAAACTTTGAAGTATTTCCTCCCCCCCCCCAAAAAAAACAGTAAATAAATAAAATGTGCAACAAATGAGAAAACAATGCATGAAAGTGCGTCAAAAACATTTTGTGGGCACGTAAGAAATCAAGAAAAAACTTCCAAATGCCTACTTTCAGTAAATTAGATACCTATTATAATCTGCACTCAGTGTCGTTTACTACATTTCACTTCAAAGATGAAACAAATAGCTCGACGACAAACTCTAATGTGACTTTGTTAGGTTAAGAGCCTTTCTGTCTTTCGGATGGCTCGTTGAATTGCTGAAAACAAGGCAATCATACACTAAAGACCATTCCTACACGACCATTCCTATACTTTTTCATACACAAAATATGCCGTAAGGATAAGGTACTGCCTTCGAATAATTTTTCCCTTCCATCCTTAACAAGAAGGCCTACGTCATGCCCACTCCTGCCCATGACAATTGCCACTGTGGAACGATTTTTTCGACAAGTCCCCTTTTTACTAGTTCACACTGGCACCGGGCAGATTTGTACCATGTCCACAAGGTCTGTATTTCTTGTGTTTCCCACATGATCCATACTTCTGCTTTGCAGTTTAAATATTTTGAGAGATTTACTCGTAGTATTTTAATTTTGACTACATACAGTATAATGTACCGATCTGCCAATTGCTGAACAAATACTGCACTATTTTGCATGTAGACACCAATGAATTCAAACCGGAAAACATTGTTTCTTTGGCAGTATGTATGTCACTTGTAAAATCTTTATAAAGACTAAAAATTAGTATTTTGAAATTTTTCATGCTCCCAAAAAGGAAAATCCTAAAACGTAGGCCTATAACCCGTTCAAAGTTTTGCCAAACATAGCATCATTTTGCATCTAGGAAATCTAACCCAAAGAAAGTTTCTCAGAGAAGAACACAACTACTTTTGGTTTTCCTATTAAAGCTGAAATCTATTCAAATATTGCCGCATTTGCGATCTACATCCTCCTGAAGTTTACAATTTTTCCCAAGAAAAAGGGAGATACCAGTTCCCATTTAGTCTCATCCCCCATGCCACAGATCAGAAATGCCCAGTTTTGGGGTCCCTAAAATGTGTATGTATTACCATTTTTCATAGACTGATTTTTTATTTTCACTATTTGAGAAGTGGCTGACATGAAATTCGTATTTCAAAGCTGGGTACATCCAGCTTTAAACATGTGGGGAGTGCTGTTTCCAGCCATCTGGAGGGTTTGTGAAACCCAAAATTTTCTTGTACGCTCAGCACCAACTGATGGTGGCGCTCCACGTAGATATCTTGCCACGCCTGACCCTGAGGAGGTACCAGGCCCCCCACTTGTTACCTAGGCCCCCCTAAAAATTCCATCCTGGCTACCCCCTTTTGTATTTTTCAAAGAGCAAATTTTCCATGAAATTTGTTTAAGTCATTTGAAAACCAGCCTATGTCACTTTTAAGAAATATTGCGATGTAATAAATAAAATATTACGGACTTGTGTATAAAAAATCCATTCATTGTGTGTAGTGGGATTGTAGGGGAAACTGCGCGTGCGTGGTAGGGGAAAGAGAAAATTTTGAGTGGCAGCCCTGACCCAGCTTATAAAGATACAAATTATTAACTGAATATGCTACAAATAATAAATGCAAATGCTCATCTCAATGTGAAAATGGGATAAATTTGTTAGGTAATGGGCAAACCTTTTTAGTATCACCATTTCATCCTATGCTGTAAAAAGAATGCTGACATTTTGGTGTTATTCAACGTTATAAGAATACCCATTCATAATACCAAACAAGTTTTCCTGATGGCACCAGTTATGTGGATAGATAAGGTTTCCTTTTCATATCACTAAAAGCCTTCAAGGTGGGCAATGTTCAAAGGAGGAAGTGAGTACTCAGGATTCTTGAAAAGAATGACTCTATTGGTTGAATTTTAAGGGAAGAAAACATTAAAATTAAAATTGTATTCATATTAATCTACTCAAGATAAGCAATGGTGAATTGTCAATGGTCAATTCTCTACACAGTGATATATTGATGTTGAAAGGAGCACTTTTTTCAACAGACTAAAGTCAATCTTCAACAAATAATAGAAGCAATGAAAGTTTTGATTCTATAATTGAGCTCATTGCTGAGAATTAAAACAACCTCAGGCCAACAAAGCAAGGTTCTATTTTTAAATGGGCTATTATTCAGTCAATGAGCTGGATGTCATTTGCTATGTGTAGAATACTGATGACACTTCACACTCTGTAGAAAGAGTCTAGTTAAAAGCTGCAGCCCACAGCCAGGACTACAGTTTGCTCTGTTGATAGGAGTGGCAAGGAAGGCAAAAAAAAAATCAAGAAGTAACAGCCCAGAACATAAAATATATAATGAACAAAATCATTGAATTGGCCAGCAACTTTTTATTAAAGTGGGAATTTCTATAAATCTGGTGTGATTTTAAGCTTACTGTGACACCCTTTGGAACAAATTCATACTCCAAGAAAGCTCACCTTCACTCTCTTGAGATTTCTCTTGAGTTTCCTTGTGGATTTCCTCTTGGGTTTCTATTCCTTCTAATTCCTGATGAAGTTGCAGCTACCACAGTCCTTCAGGAGATCATGGACTGTTGTCATTTCTATAAGGAAAAAATTGGATGTTCATTTGTAACGTTCAATAGTACATAGAGTGGGAATAATTGGGCAATGCTGCTGTGCTGGTATACAACAGTGTCGTAGCTACTTGTGAAAATTGTTTGGTATATCTTCAGTATAAGCTGGCATACTTTGGCAACTTGAATTGTTTCAAATATTTTTTGGTATGTGAAGCTACACATCCCTGTTCTATGTTCTATACACTATTAGCCCTACACAGTCTACTAAGGATTATAATTTTCATGGCTTCAGCTAATAATTAAACATCTTCATAAGCTATGATTTGTGCTCTCCAGCAAGTGCACATCATCTAGCTGCAAAGTTAACACAATGGGGTGATTTGTATGTCACAATGGGCCTATGAGAAGACATATACTTAATCATGCCAATGACTTTCAGTCCTCATGTATGTCCTGTTTTTAACATAATGGGGTTACTCAAATTCTTTTTCATTATGGGGCTTATATCAATCAATACAATTCACCAAACCACACACACACACTGTTAACAAGTATGAATATTGACACAAAGAGGCAAGTCATATGTCTACGCAGCTTGTAAAGATACAAATTATTAACTGAATATGCTACAAATAATAAATGCAAATGCTCATCTCAATGTGAAAATGGGATAAATTTGTTAGGTTTTTGACAAATCTTTAAAGTATCACCATTTCATCCTATGCATGAAAAAGAATGCTGATACTTTAGCATTATTCAAGGTTATTAGGGTACCCATTCATAATAATCAAAATACATGTTTTCCTGATGGCACCAATAAGGTTGATAGATAAGGTTTTTCTTTCATATCACAAAAAGCTTTCAAGGTGGACAATGTTCTAAGGAGGAAGTGAGCACCTAGGATTCCTGAAAAGAATGACTCTATTGGTTGAATTTTAAGGGAAGAAAACATTAAAATTAAAATTGTATTCATATTAATCTACTCAAGATAAGCAATGGTGAATTGTCAATGGTCAATTCTCTACACAGTGATATATTGATGTTGAAAGGAGCACTTTTTTCAACAGACTAAAGTCAATCTTCAACAAATAAAAGAAGCAATGAAAGTTTTGATTCTATAATTGAGCTCATTGCTGAGAATTAAAACAACCTCAGGCCAACAAAGCAAGGTTCTATTTTTAAATGGGCTATTATTCAGTCAATGGGCTGGATTTCATTTGGTATGTGTAGAATACTGATGACACTTCACACTCTGTAGAAAGAGTCTAGTTAAAAGCTGCAGCCCACAGCCAGGACTACAGTTTGCTCTGTTGATAGGAGTGGCAAGGAAGGCAAAAAAAAAAAAAAACAAGAAGTAACGGCCCAGAACATAAAATATATAATGAACAAAATCATTGAATTGGCCAGCAACTTTTTATTAAAGTGGGAATTTCTATAAATCTGGTGTGATTTTAAGCTTACTGTGACACCCTTTGGAACAAATTCATACTCCACGAAAGCTCACCTTCACTCTCTTGAGATTTCTCTTGAGTTTCCTTGTGGATTTCCTCTTGGGTTTCTATTCCTTCTAATTCCTGATGAAGTTGTAGCTACCACAGTCCTTCAGGAGATCATGGACTGTTGTCATTTCTATAAGGAAAAAATTGGATGTTCATTTGTAACGTTCAATAGTACATTGAGTGGGAATAATTGGGCAATGCTGCTGTGTTGGTATACAACAGTGTCGTAGCTACTTGTGAAAATTGTTTGGTATTTCTTCAGTATAAGCTGGCATACTTTGGCAACTTGAATTGTTTCAAATATTTTTTGGTATGTGAAGCTACACATCCCTGTTCTATGTTCTATACACTATTAGCCCTACACAGTCTACTAAGGATTATAATTTTCATGGCTTCAGTCAATAATTTAACATCTTCATAAGCTTTGATTTGTGCTCTCCTGCATGTGCACATCATCTAGCTGCAAAGTTAACACAATGGGGTGATTTGTATGTCACAATGGGCCTATTAGGAGACATTTACATAATCATGCCAATGACTTTTAGTCCTCATGTATGTCCTGTTTTTAACATTATTAGGTTATTCAAATTCTTTTCCATTATGGGGCTTATATCAATCAATACAATTCACCAAACCACACACACACACTGTTAACAAGTATGAATATTGACACAAAGAGGGAAGTCATATGTCTACACAGCTTGTAAAGATACAAATTATTAACTGAATATGCTACAAATAATATATGCAAATGCTCATCTCAATGTAAAAATGGGATAAATTTGTTAGGTTTTTGACAAATCTTTAAAGTATCACCATTTTATCCTATGCATTAAAAAGAATGCTGATACTTTAGCATTATTCAAGGTTATGAGGGTACCCATTCATAATAATCAAAAAACAGGTTTTCCTGATGGCACCAATAAGGTTGATAGATAAGGTTTTTCTTTCATATCACAAAAAGCTTTCAAGGTGGACAATGTTCTAAGGAGGAAGTGAGCACCTAGGATTCCTGAAAAGAATGACTCTATCTGTTGATTTTTAAGGAAAGAAAACATTAAATTTGAAATTATAACTAAATTAATCTACTCAAGATTGGCAATGGCGGATTATGTCAATACTCTACACAGTGAAATACTGATGTTGAAAGGAGCACTTTTTTCAACAGACTAAAGTCAATCTTCAACAAATAAAAGAAGCAATGAAAGTTTTGATTCTATAATTGAGCTTATTGCTGAAAATTAAAACAACCTCAGGCCAACAAATCAAGGTTCTATTTTTAAATGGGCTATTATTCAGTCAATGGGCTGGATGTCATTTGCTATGTGTAGAATACTGATGACAATTCACACTCTGTAGAAAGAGTCTAGTTAAAAGCTGCAGCCCACAGCCAGGACTACAGTTTGCTCTGTTGATAGGAGTGGCAAGGAAGGCAAAAAATAAAAATCAAGAAGTAACGGCCCAGAACTTAAAATATATAATGAACAATATCATTGAATTGGCCACCAACTTTTTATTAAAGTGGGAATTTCTTCAAATCTGGTGTGATTTTAGCCTTACTGTGACACCCTTTGGAACAAATTCATACTCCACGAAAGCTCACCTTCACCCTCTTGGGATTTCTCTTGAGTTTCCTTTTGAGTTTCCTTGTGGATTTCCTCTTGGGTTTCTATTCCTTCTAATTCCTAATGAAGTTGCAGCTACCACAATCCTTCAGGAGATCATGGACTGTTGTCATTTCTATAAGGAAAAAATTGGATGTTCATTTGTAATGTTCAAAAGTACATAGAGTGGGAATAATTGGGCAATGCTGCTGTGTTGGTATACAACAGTGTCGTAGCTACTTGTGAAAATTGTTTTGTATTTCTTCAGTATAAGCTGGCATACTTTGGCGACTTGAATTGTTTCAAATATTTTTTGGTATGTGAAGCTACACATCCCTGTTCTATGTTCTATACACTATTAGCCCTACACAGTCTACTAAGGATTATAATTTTCATGGCTTCAGTCAATAATTTAACATCTTCATAAGCTTTGATTTGTGCTCTCCTGCATGTGCACATCATCTAGCTGCAAAGTTAACACAATGGGGTGATTTGTATGTCACAATGGGCCTATTAGGAGACATTTACATAATCATGCCAATGACTTTTAGTCCTCATGTATGTCCTGTTTTTAACATTATTAGGTTATTCAAATTCTTTTCCATTATGGGGCTTATATCAATCAATACAATTCACCAAACCACACACACACACTGTTAACAAGTATGAATATTGACACAAAGAGGCAAGTCATATGTCTACGCAGCTTGTAAAGATACAAATTATTAACTGAATATGCTACAAATAATATATGCAAATGCTCATCTCAATGTAAAAATGGGATAAATTTGTTAGGTTTTTGACAAATCTTTAAAGTATCACCATTTCATCCTATGCATTAAAAAGAATGCTGATACTTTAGCATTATTCAAGGTTATGAGGGTACCCATTCATAATAATCAAAAAACAGGTTTTCCTGATGGCACCAATAAGGTTGATAGATAAGGTTTTTCTTTCATATCACAAAAAGCTTTCAAGGTGGACAATGTTCTAAGGAGGAAGTGAGCACCTAGGATTCCTGAAAAGAATGACTCTATCTGTTGATTTTTAAGGAAAGAAAACATTAAATTTGAAATTATAACTAAATTAATCTACTCAAGATTGGCAATGGCGGATTATGTCAATACTCTACACAGTGAAATACTGATGTTGAAAGGAGCACTTTTTTCAACAGACTAAAGTCAATTTTCAACAAATAAAAGAAGCAATGAAAGTTTTGATTCTATAATTGAGCTTATTGCTGAAAATTAAAACAACCTCAGGCCAACAAATCAAGGTTCTATTTTTAAATGGGCTATTATTCAGTCAATGGGCTGGATGTCATTTGCTATGTGTAGAATACTGATGACAATTCACACTCTGTAGAAAGAGTCTAGTTAAAAGCTGCAGCCCACAGCCAGGACTACAGTTTGCTCTGTTGATAGGAGTGGCAAGGAAGGCAAAAAAAATAAAAATCAAGAAGTAACGGCCCAGAACTTAAAATATATAATGAACAATATCATTGAATTGGCCACCAACTTTTTATTAAAGTGGGAATTTCTTCAAATCTGGTGTGATTTTAGCCTTACTGTGACACCCTTTGGAACAAATTCATACTCCACGAAAGCTCACCTTCACCCTCTTGGGATTTCTCTTGAGTTTCCTTTTGAGTTTCCTTGTGGATTTCCTCTTGGGTTTCTATTCCTTCTAATTCCTAATGAAGTTGCAGCTACCACAATCCTTCAGGAGATCATGGACTGTTGTCATTTCTATAAGGAAAAAATTGGATGTTCATTTGTAATGTTCAAAAGTACATAGAGTGGGAATAATTGGGCAATGCTGCTGTGTTGGTATACAACAGTGTCGTAGCTACTTGTGAAAATTGTTTTGTATTTCTTCAGTATAAGCTGGCATACTTTGGCGACTTGAATTGTTTCAAATATTTTTTGGTATGTGAAGCTACACATCCCTGTTCTATGTTCTATACACTATTAGCCCTACACAGTCTACTAAGGATTATAATTTTCATGGCTTCAGTCAATAATTTAACATCTTCATAAGCTTTGATTTGTGCTCTCCTGCATGTGCACATCATCTAGCTGCAAAGTTAACACAATGGGGTGATTTGTATGTCACAATTGGCCTATTAGGAGACATTTACATAATCATGCCAATGACTTTTAGTCCTCATGTATGTCCTGTTTTTAACATTATTAGGTTATTCAAATTCTTTTCCATTATGGGGCTTATATCAATCAATACAATTCACCAAACCACACACACACACTGTTAACAAGTATGAATATTGACACAAAGAGGCAAGTCATATGTCTACGCAGCTTGTAGAGGTACAAATTATTAACTGAATATGCTACAAATAATATATGCAAATGCTCATCTCAATGTAAAAATGGGATAAATTTGTTAGGTTTTTGACAAATCTTTAAAGTATCACCATTTCATCCTATGCATTAAAAAGAATGCTGATACTTTAGCATTATTCAAGGTTATGAGGGTACCCATTCATAATAATCAAAAAACAGGTTTTCCTGATGGCACCAATAAGGTTGATAGATAAGGTTTTTCTTTCATATCACAAAAAGCTTTCAAGGTGGACAATGTTCTAAGGAGGAAGTGAGCACCTAGGATTCCTGAAAAGAATGACTCTATCTGTTGATTTTTAAGGAAAGAAAACATTAAATTTGAAATTATAACTAAATTAATCTACTCAAGATTGGCAATGGCGGATTATGTCAATACTCTACACAGTGAAATACTGATGTTGAAAGGAGCACTTTTTTCAACAGACTAAAGTCAATCTTCAACAAATAAAAGAAGCAATGAAAGTTTTGATTCTATAATTGAGCTTATTGCTGAAAATTAAAACAACCTCAGGCCAACAAATCAAGGTTCTATTTTTAAATGGGCTATTATTCAGTCAATGGGCTGGATGTCATTTGCTATGTGTAGAATACTGATGACAATTCACACTCTGTAGAAAGAGTCTAGTTAAAAGCTGCAGCCCACAGCCAGGACTACAGTTTGCTCTGTTGATAGGAGTGGCAAGGAAGGCAAAAAAAATAAAAATCAAGAAGTAACGGCCCAGAACTTAAAATATATAATGAACAATATCATTGAATTGGCCACCAACTTTTTATTAAAGTGGGAATTTCTTCAAATCTGGTGTGATTTTAGCCTTACTGTGACACCCTTTGGAACAAATTCATACTCCACGAAAGCTCACCTTCACCCTCTTGGGATTTCTCTTGAGTTTCCTTTTGAGTTTCCTTGTGGATTTCCTCTTGGGTTTCTATTCCTTCTAATTCCTAATGAAGTTGCAGCTACCACAATCCTTCAGGAGATCATGGACTGTTGTCATTTCTATAAGGAAAAAATTGGATGTTCATTTGTAATGTTCAAAAGTACATAGAGTGGGAATAATTGGGCAATGCTGCTGTGTTGGTATACAACAGTGTCGTAGCTACTTGTGAAAATTGTTTTGTATTTCTTCAGTATAAGCTGGCATACTTTGGCGACTTGAATTGTTGCAAATATTTTTTGGTATGTGAAGCTACACATCCCTGTTCTATGTTCTATACACTATTAGCCCTACACAGTCTACTAAGGATTATAATTTTCATGGCTTCAGTCAATAATTTAACATCTTCATAAGCTTTGATTTGTGCTCTCCTGCATGTGCACATCATCTAGCTGCAAAGTTAACACAATGGGGTGATTTGTATGTCACAATGGGCCTATTAGGAGACATTTACATAATCATGCCAATGACTTTTAGTCCTCATGTATGTCCTGTTTTTAACATTATGGGGTTTCTCAAATTCTTTTTCATTATGGGGCTTATATCAATCAATACAATTCACCAAACCACACACACACACTGTTAACAAGTATGAATATTGACACAAAGAGGGAAGTCATATGTCTACGCAGCTTGTAAAGATACAAATTATTAACTGAATATGCTACAAATAATATATGCAAATGCTCATCTCAATGTAAAAATGGGATAAATTTGTTAGGTTTTTGACAAATCTTTAAAGTATCACCATTTCATCCTATGCATGAAAAAGAATGCTGATACTTTAGCATTATTCAAGGTTATTAGGGTACCCATTCATAATAATCAAAAAACAGGTTTTCCTGATGGCACCAATAAGGTTGATAGATAAGGTTTTTCTTTCATATCACAAAAAGCTTTCAAGGTGGACAATGTTCTAAGGAGGAAGTGAGCACCCAGGATTCCTGAAAAGAATGACTCTATTGGTTGAATTTTAAGGGAAGAAAACATTAAATTTGAAATTATAACTAAATTAATCTACTCAAGATTGGCAATGGCGGATTTTGTCAATACTCTACACAGTGAAATACTGATGTTGAAAGGAGCACTTTTTTTCAACAGACTGAAGTCATACTTCAACAAATAATAGAAGCAATGAAAGTTTTGATTCTATAATTGAGCTCATTGCTGAAAATTAAAACAACCTCAGGCCAACAAAGCAAGGTTCTATTTTTAAATGGGTTATTATTCAGTCAATGGGCTGGATTTATTTGGTATGTGTAGAATACTGATGAAACTTCACACTCTGTAGAAAGAGTCTAGTTAAAAGCTGCAGCCCACAGCCAGGACTACAGTTTGCTCTGTTGATAGGAGTGGCAAGGAAGGCAAAAAAAAAAAAAAAACAAGAAGTAACGGCCCAGAACTTAAAATATATAATGAACCAAATCATTGAATTGGCCAGCAACTTTTTATTGAAGTGGGAATTTCTTCAAATCTGGTGTGATTTTAAGCTTACTGTGACACCCTTTGGAACAAATTTATACTCCATGAAAGCTCACCTTCACTCTCTTGAGATTTCTCTTGAGTTTCCTTATGAGTTTCCTTGTGGATTTCCTCTTGGGTTTCTATTCCTTCTAATTCCTGATGAAATTGCAGCTACCACAGTCCTTCAGGAGATCATGGACTGTTGTCATTTCTATAAGGAAAAAATTGGATGTTCATTTGTAACTTTCAATAGTACATAGAGTGGGAATAATTGGGCAATGCTGCTGTGTTGGTATACAACAGTGTCGTAGCTACTTGTGAAAATTGTTTGGTATTTCTTCAGTATAAGCTGGCATACTTTGGCAACTTGAATTGTTTCAAATATTTTTTGGTATGTGAAGCTACACATCCCTGTTCTATGTTCTATACACTATTAGCCCTACACAGTCTACTAAGGATTACAATTTTCATGGCTTCAGTCAACAATTAAACATCTTCATAAGCTATGATTTGTGCTCTCCTGCATGTGCACATCATCAAGCTGCAAAGTTAACACAATGGGGTGATTTGTATGTCGCAATGGGCCTATTAGGAGACATATACTTAATCATGCCAATGACTTTTAGTCCTCACTCATGTATGTCCTGTTTTTAACATTATGGGGTTATTCAAATTCTTTTTCATTATGGGGCTTATAATCAATCAATACAATTCACCAAACCACACACACTGTTAACAAGTATGAATACTGACACGAAGAGGCAAGTCATATGTCTACCCAGCTTATAAAGATACAAATTATTAACTGAATATACTACAAATAATATATGCAAATGCTCATCTCAATGTAAAAATGGGATAAATTTGTTAGGTCATTGATTACATCCTGCTCCAAGCCTTTTTTCATTGATATCTCCAGTAATCTCTTCAGTGGTTTCATCTATTCCTGCTGTTCTGTAGTTGTAGCTAGATAGTCTGAAGAAGTAGTAGATGGTAATCAACAAAACAGGCTGAAGGGCAAAGGAAGCCCAAGGCCCCATAAGATGCCCTGAAGTCCAAACTCTAATTAAAAGTCAATCATCAAACCTCTACAAATTTATAGGTCCCAAAAATCAAATTCTACCATAGTCATGGAAGAACTTGTCAATGTTATTTTACCTTAAAGCAGTGTACTATAGGGGAGTTAACTACACAGTCTGGCAGACAATTCCACTAGTTGACAATTCTATGGGAGAATCTACCATGAGAGGGAAATCCTCTTAGCTCATTTGCAAAATTTGAAGTATCCAAGCAGAAAAAAAGATACATCATGAAAGTTGGGTTGTCAACAAGTGGCAGTGTCACAGAAGAATACAACCACAATGCCTCTGTTGTGCTGGTCACTGGACAGTTCCTGAGCAGCTTCATGACTCCTTGCACACACAATACTCCATTGAATATGACTTAAAATCCATCTTTCCCACCATAGGCCTGCTATGGCTGTTACCAAATTTGAGAAGTACCTAAGGGGCTTTTGCTAGCATGTAAATTTCCCAATGTCAAGCCTTGCAAAAGGCTTTTCCAGCTTTTTACAATGTCCACAAACCTGAGAATTACTTTGAACCCTTAAATAACTAGAAGACAAAAGGGATCCCTTTCAGAAAGAAACTTCTAAACCTGAAGCATGTCCCTCTTTAATCCTTGTCAGCTCCAATGTGGTAAGCCCAAGATGTTTAAGCCTACCATGATAAGGTAAATTCCTCACCTCAGGTATAAGGCGAGTGGCTCTCCTATCTGAACTTGCTCTAAAAGTGTTGAAATTATAGCTGTTTTGGTTTAAATCAAGAAGAGCAACTTTTTCTTCATTCAGGATACTAGGATTTTAAAATTCAGTTAACAACTAAAATTTCAAGGCAATTAACCCTAAGTAATTGGAATATGGGCAATGATCACTGCAATCACCAGTATACAGTAACAGCCCTTTGAAGAAAATGAAAAGGGAACCTTGTAGATGCATACTTACAGTATCAAACAAATTGTTTATTTTCAAATACTGGAGGTTGAAAAACAATATGAACATTTAGGAAAGCTCTTAAGTTTAATATAGCAAAACAATACTTTGCTTTCTGTAAAGAGAGAAACTAAGGTGTGTGTAACTTATAGCCACCATAGAACACCTGGTTGCACTTTTTAATGGTTTAAAATGATCTAGGCCTAGGCCTAAAACAGATGAGAAAACAACCACCATGTAAGAGTCAACTTTTGCATTTTTATCTAAGCAATGTCAAAAAGACCACTTGGTTTCCAAGTAAAAGCAAAACCTCTATCAAGTAGTATCAAAACCTCTATCATGAGTTTTAATACTCAATTGTCAATTGTTGATATTACTTCCAAGGTGACAAAGATATTTTGGCCTAGGCCTAGGCTAAGCCTACTGTTTTTTCTTCAACAAATACACATTTTGAACATACGTTCATGGCAGTTGAAGTTCCCCTGGTGGTCAATTCAATATTTATAGGCCTAGTAATAGCAGAAGCTATATACGCTAGGCGTAACGGCCAATTCATCATAATCCTAATCTGATAGACGTTATGAGTGATGACAAATAAAAAGAGGGCGCTTCAAAACTGCAACCTGGGAAAGATAATTCCAATTTATGACCACAGAAGTGAATTGTTACCATGGAGATGACATTTTCATAATTGTGTCATAATTGTGAACTAGAAGAGTAACGGAAAGATCCTTCCCACAATGCACTATTGAAGTTAGATGGCATAATGAGGTCTTTGACAAAGTTATGTACTGCTTAGGCCTAAGGTTAAACCTTGTTTTAAAAAGGAAAAGAGTTTTATATTGTTTGATACTGTCGTACCTGTACAGGGAATATGAAGTGATAAAATATAATGGTTGGTTCAAAAATTCGAGCAGGTTCTAAATTCGAACACCTTATTAAAATCATTCATGTTTCAGTCATAAGACAGTATTTTCTTCAATTACTTAAAACACCATTAAGAAATAATTATGGCTCCCATATGGTATGGGAAAACTGACAATTATTTTGCATCGATCTGTGAATAAACATTCCATTTAAATGAGGTGTTCGAATTAAGAACCTGTTCAAACTTAGAACCAACCACTATATATACTGTAGGCCTATTGAATAAACGAAACGAAACGTGTAACAATACCTAACCAGGGATTCCGCCAGAAACACAAAAGGGGGGGGGGGATATATAACTGCTAAACCCCAAGTCCAAATTGATGCTGTCCTAGGCTAAAGTTATGGGTGGGTTCAAGGGGACAAAAGCTTGCTTCAAGGCCCCTGAGGCTGTAGTATGGTGCAATTTGAAGCTTTTAAAGGCCATTTATTTGTGTAGGCTAAGTTCAAACATTGCTGCAAAAGAGTCTTCATTTTAAGTAAGAAACCAAGATATTGACAATTCTCTTATTTTTATGGAAATGAAAAGGGGGGGGGGGGGGATTTTACCTTCTACGATCATGCTTAGGAGTCTATCAGTATCAGCACAACAGGACCAACGCAATATTGCCTACGCCTATCCCAACAGTGTGCATATAGACGTTGCTCAATGTGCGGCTGAATTTGCGGCTCACTTTACTCTAGTGATTTTACCCCTCTTCTGGAAAGAGAGGGGGGACCCCCCTTTTCCCTCTCTGACGGAAACCCTGCTAGGCCTAACTGTTATTGTTAAGCCAAGGCCGGCCGATACGTTACCGACGTTACACACCTAGCCTACGTTAGGCTATGCTACATGTTTCAACGTAACTTCGTAAGGGGCGCATGTTACCCAGCCTGCAATGTTAGGCTCAGGGTTTTCCCTATGTTAATTTTGTCAACCTCGGTATTTGGAAATTGGTTGATTCAGAATGTGACGGGGAAAATCGACCCACCTTATGCTTGTCTGAGCTCCCACGACGTCTGTCACGCTTATTCACATAGCTTGTTGATTACTTCAGTAATGCCATTCGAGCCTAGCCATATGTCATTATGTGTACATCGATCGTACTCGTTGCTACGTAGGTACTCTTCTTGCGTTACGCGTACGTTATCAGTTCCATAGAGCAGGACTATCCTACACACTGTTTGTTAAGGAAGCCGAGAAGGGCAGTTACAATTTTCAACCTGGAGGAATAAATGGGGTTTTCAGTTGTCACTGATGAACGTGACCATATATTGCTATCCTTTCAATCACTCCACATTACCAGAAATTGAGTGTATAGTATAGGACCGTACTGCTGGGCCCTGTTCAAGGGCTAGTTTTCAAGTTTTACGGTATTCTTTCAACGTTTTAGAAGTTTTAATTGTGAACCTTCTGGTTTAATTTAGTGGTGCCAATTGTCTTTTTTTTTCAAGCTACGGCAGCCAGGCATATAACAAAACCACTGAGAACCCATATGAGCAAAAAGGGCGAGTAGCCTGGGCCCATGCAGGTCGTAACTCCATGCCTAGACCAATGGTATCACATTTACAGGATATTAGGGACAATTTCCTTGTCAAGACTCTACGAACTTTGAATTTGTCAGAAGCAGTTGCACTACTGCCGTTGTGCGTGATGCTCCGCATAAGCATCGGCCGGAGTAGGGAAAACAAGCCAGTGAGCCACAACTGGAAAAAGGCCGTGACGGGCTCGACTTTAACCCATAGGTTGGAAACTGGGCCGTAAAACTACACCTAACTAACTAACTAACTAACTAACTAACTAACCGGTGTTTCCCCCATTGACATGTGTACATTATGTGCGCGACCAAAGAAACAAGGGCCCGGTTGTTTGTGGGGATCAATTGATCGATTGTGTTATTGATTGACTGATATGATTTATCTTCCTCAATAAAATTGGATATGACATATGGCATTATGGAAATCATGTTAACAAGCACAATGAGGCATTATGAGTAAAAATAGTTTTACAACCGTGACGAAAATAATTGGTACTGAAAAAGTACTCAATCATTTAACAAAGTTCTAAGGCAGAGGACCAGAAAAGGTAGAGCTAATCTTTTCAAGTCTCGCCCTTAAAATAAGGTGCTGCACGTAGGGCCTACGTATCGTGGATGGGGTGTCAAAACCCCAGCTTATGGAAAAAGCTCACTTTTCGCCCTCTAAGATTACGTGACTGAAAAGGGTATGAATTTCGCTCCCATGCCCCCCCCCCCATGAATTGAGGGACCGACCCCGGGAAAATCAGCTCAACGTCCCCTCAACGTCTCCTTTCCCCGGTTCTTTCCCCTGCTCTTTTCCGATACCGAGATCGTACCTTCCAAGTCCCGATTTGCACGGTCACTTCGATCCAATCATTCAAGTTACTAGGCACACGGATCCCCTGGTGTACTGAACTAGCTGCACTCATTGCTAGCCTCCATACTGCGCACAGTAATACCTATTTAATGTGTGAAATGGAGTGACTCAGTGGCGTAACCAGGATTTTTTGAGTGAGGGAGGGGCCCCAAGGCCGATGGACCTTTCCTGGGGGGCCACAATTTTTGAAATTTTCCTTCTCTATAGAACTTTTGTGAACTGATAGTAACATATGCATTTCTCAAATTTTTCATCGGGGCACCCGGGGCGGCATATACACTCCCAGGACAGGGAGTGACTTCTTGTTTACTTGTTTAGCGTGCTCTTCATTCCAGTTTACTTATTTAGTGTGTGTTGTTTTGCTTGTTCAGGGTCCTCTTCAAGACCCCTCTGTCGTGCATGATATCCTATGTTCAGTGGAAAGTGATCTGGGGGAAAGCGTTGAGCATAATTACATGTTGTTTACGAAGGTGCAAATGGCTCCATGTATTCCTTGACTTCAAAATTAAAGAAAATGAGCAGTCTCTTAAATTGTAATTGTCTGGTATGGTAGGCCTACCCTCTTCTATTCCATGAATGGCTGATTAACATGCTCGTAGCCAGGGGGGTTCAAAGGGTTCGGGCGAACAACCCTTTGAGCCGAAACCACCATTTATCATGAGCGACCCCCCTCCCCCCTTCAAGGGCAAAAAGTCCAAATCTGTAAGAAATCACTGCGTTTTCTTCGTATGCGCATGCAAAGGGCCGGCTAGCTACTATTAAAAACAGAGCTGGTGAGTTTACAGCTCCCAGCTGTTCACAAGGAGAAGAGAAATGACATAAACAACTTTTAATAGGCTTTCTAAGCAGCGTCGGTAATTGACTGCTAAAAAAGCAAACGCAAAGTTCTACAACAATGCCTAACTGGCCTTGTTAATATGCATTCCACTTGATGAAAGGCACATAACATCTAAGTAAAGACAGAACTGCATTCCACATTCCAATTAAGGTCTCGAACTAGAAGTGAAATTCGAGGGTAGATCAGGGTTGATGCGGAGGGCTCCTTTCTGTCAAACTTGTGTGCAACTTAAGCAAATTTGAACACCCCCCCCCCCCTTCAACTTTAATATCTCCCTCTTTCTGGAAATTTGGAACATCATGCAGGAAACTCTGATCAGAAATTATCTTTTACTATTCAGAAAGCAATAACGGTACTGTCGGCATTTTCGTCCGAATTGCACCTAACATGTAAAAATATACTACGTAGGTAAAAACGATGTAAATTTCCTCTCTCTTGCTTATTTTCATTGACAGGTTAGTTGAGATTTCTTAATGGGCCTACCCCACTGCCGTGTGTTGGGGATATGGCAGCCTATTCTGTTAATATTTTCTTAAGCCATGATAGACGACGTCTCCTTAATTTTACTGTGTTCATCCTCAAGTAGCTTAGCCTTTTCAATGTAATCCAAACTTTTGACGCATTTAGATTTTTTAGTTCTTTAAATCTTTCACAGTTCGCTTTCGTACCAGGGGTGGCGCCGGCGGTTTCGTCGGGGAGGCCTGAAAATAATATAAAAAAAAACTAAAAAAAAAAAAAAACTACAAGGACTGAAGTAACTGGGTGGCTGATTTTGAACCTATTTTTTGTTTTGAAATGCTATTTTAATGCATATTCGAATCGATTTTCAATCACTTCTTTGCCCTGCAGTATACCTCATTCCATACACCTTGTCCTATCTCATCCGTGTACCTTTTCCTATCTCATCCCCTGTGGGAGAAGGAAGGCATTTTTTCGGGTATGCCTAAAAACTTTGAAAACGTAAAGGACTGAAGTTACTGGATGGATGATCATGAACTGCTTTTTTTTTTCTTGATCATCCTTTTTTCTTTTTTAAAGCTATGTTAATGCATATCTGAATCGGTTTTAATTACTTCTTACTAGCTCTGCTATCCCTCATCCCATCATCAATCCGTGCGCGCAAGGTTGTGCCCATGTCGGGGAAGACTACCCTCCCACTGTTGTTGAGATAATAAAATTTCGTTGGGGAGCCTTCATCTACAGGCCGATAAAAGATGAGGGCCTGATAACTTCAGTCACGATCTTCTTGATTTTGTTTACTTGAACACCATATTCTTCTAGGAAACTCACAAAATTCCAAATTTTCCGTACAAAAACGGGGGACCAGTTGTTCATGTGCATGCAGTGCCCGATGGTCTGCCATATATGGCCTGCCCCAACAGCCGAATTCTAGCAACGGTAATGAAAATCGGCCAGGCCGTTTCAGTTTGACCAACACATAATGAGAAACATCATAAACAGTAGTGTAAGAATATCTTCCCATAAGTCCGACTGCTCTTTTGGGCAGGATTACATTTCTGGGGAAAAAAATCTTCCTCCTCCCAAACTGAAACGCTCCCGTACGCCTGTTTCAATATATAAAATGTAAAATTTCAATTTGCGCGGGAAAATTTTCCAATATGGTCCGAGGGCCTTAATCTGCCTGATGATATTTAGTAACCCCCAAAAAACTACAGATCACCCTCCTACTTGATTATTCTTATGAGAAGGTCAGATTCTTCCTAAAACCCCCAAATCTGTCATAAAATTACAATTTTCCCCAAAGTAAGCTTGAGATTGTTCAAAGTGGCAAAATTTTCCAATTTCGATGGATACACAGTACAACAAATAACCAACTCTTTAGCCAACCCTTTAAATCAACCTGACATTCTACCTAATTTTGCTCTTAAAAGGCTTATCATTTAATAAAGAACCCAATTTTTTTTATTTTAACCTTGCCAAAAAACAAATTTTCGTATGTTATATCCCAAAATTTTTGCAATATAATAAGCTGTTAATTTTCAAATCTTCGTTCAAAAAAGGGAAAACTCTTCGGGTCAACTTCTGGTCTCGTCTTGAGACCTTACTTAAACCTAGAATGGTTACATGCATAACCCCAACAAAATTTCAGCTGTCGCAAACAAAACGTTTTTGATTTTGCCCAAATGAAGGATAGATTCTTCAATAACACCCCGACTTTTTAATGGTCCTTAAAAAAGTCGAAATTGTTGCAAAAGTTTTAAATTTTTCTTCAAAAACTCCAGATTTTTAAGTATTTGTTAAAAAGAAAGTAAAAAATTTCGGCGCACGCGGGCCTCAAATTCTGCCAAGTCACGTCCCACCGGGACTAACTCATCGTCTTTGTCGGGGCCTTGAAATGCTGGCCCCCTGTCGGGGAGCTTGAACCCCTGTCGGGCAAATCCTTACGCCACCTGTTTCGTACAGCATAACAGTCTTCAATGTAGTCAAAAAGGGGGGAACTTGGGGAGGATTTATACATAATCCGAGACGAGGTCGTTTGTGGTACTGAAAATCAGTCCAAGTGCGATGTAAAATACGAAAAATTTTGGAAGTCGTAACACTTCAAAATTAGAATTAATTCAGATATATTTGATTTGGTTATTTAGCCATCTTCTATCCACACTTATTCATCGTTTCTTTAGACAATTGACTAACTCCGTCGTTGAAATTTCTACACGATGGTGACGTGCGGTTAAGTTAGCAGTAGCGTCTGCGAAGGACAAAAAAATATTTGTCCCTCGGGACTTTGACGGCAAATCCCAAACCATGTAGACTTGGCTAAGTCTCTCGTCAGTGTTCCCGTGGTCAGTACCAGCAGCCTCTTTAAAATCCCTCTACAAAACTCTTCTGTAAAATCCCTGTACTTACAGAACACTACAGCTCACCACAGGATACTTGGTGTTTGCTTAATCTGCTGCAGCCAGCTGCGGCTGACAGGGAACCTTTATCTGTTGTTTGTTTAATAAGCTCTTTAATCATCCATGTGTCTACACTTCGATCCAGATCGATCCAACTGGCTTGTATTAAAATTTTAGTGTACTCAAACCTCATGATCGGTTTTCGGGATCGCTTTATTTAGGTGTCTTTAAGTGTTATTATCATGTATCACTTGTCATCTCTTCACCACCTTTTTGCATCTTTGCCGACCGTAGCAGACAGCATTAAGTGAAATACTCATGAGTTGTTCACAACTTTGTCTGTCAACTTCCCAACAAGTGCTTTCCCTGTAAAATGTTTTTCCATCTAGAGTTCCTGACAGGTCGTAAGGTATTTAGCACCTAATTATACCCGCTGTGCATGACTCTCTTTGTTGAACATGTTTAAAAAACTGAAGATCAAAAGCTCCACCCCGGCCTCCAGCGATCATTATAGTCCGAAAGGCCGATCACCTCATGTAATTTTCCAGGCATAATTGTCTTCTTTGAGAATCTTGTCTTCTTAAACTTATCTAGAGATGGCTCCAGACGGGTGGTGGCCAGGAGCTCGGGCCCCTGCAAAAGCTATGAGTCGCCGACAAGACAAGGAGAAAAATTTGTGGTGTGCGAAGACTGGAAGAGGCCCCAAATTTTTTCCATTTTTAACAAATATTTAAAAAACTGTTCATTCTTTCGCGGAAAATTTTTTCAAAAGAAAATTGAAAAAATGTGGGGGATTTATTGGGAAAACTGCCTTTTCTATGAGTAAAATCAAGTAGATCATAGAGGGGACTGAAGTTCGGTGGGGTTACACATTTTTTCGTACGGATTAAGACTTTCTGGCCGTTGCGAAACTTGAAATTCCCCGAAAAGTTCTTGCAATTTATAAAAGATTATTTTAAAAAAGGAGGTGCTCATATTTGAGAAAATGTGGAAAAATTTGGAAATTTATTAAAAGAAATTTGGATTCAGTTTTTCGCAGTATACCGTTAAATGGAAACTTACGGGTTTTTTGTATTAAAGAACCCGCCTATCAATAAAAACAAAATTAGTAGAAATGTAAAATTTTTAGGCAACTGAAGTTCACTTGGGTAAAATATTTAAATGTTTGGATCAAGTTTTATCCCAAGGAATCAGAAAATTTGCCCAATTTTTGGCCTTTTTTAAAAATATTTGAAAAATTGGAGCTTATACCGGAGAAGATTTCAAAGTTTACTGGAGAACAATATTTGGGTTAAGTTAAATCAAGAAGAAGACCAAGGAAGAGGAGTGGCTGAAGTCCATTGGGGATGCACTTTTTTGCATAATAGTCACACGGATCAACTGATCAAGGCTCCTATGCCTTTCCCAATGGGAAGCATACCAGGGGCTTCATTTTCAGATATGAAGAAGCTGCTTGATTGAACCAATGAAAATGCCTAATTTTGAGTTCACGTCATTGATTTCTTTTTCTTCAGAAATGCAAAATGTTTGGATTAATGTTTGGAGTAATGATTTTGAAATCTGGACTTGTAGTTGATCCATAATCTCACTTTTTCAGGTGCATTACTATGCCCCCAAAATAATTGTACATACTTGTGGTGTGAACAGACTTGTTGTGTCGTGTATAGGAGGGGGACATGAGGGGGTGGGCCCCAGGAAATTGCCCGGTTTTCCGTTGGGCCAGTCGGCCCCTGCATAGGCTATAAACATCAAAGTAGAGGCGGCCGCTGTGCTTTTACTTTCAGCTTTTGACAGTGGCGGAGCTAGTGATTTCGGTCAGTGGGGCGAAAATGGTCTGCAGGGGCGCTTCGAAGGAGTTAATGCCCTGAGTCTTACCACGATCGAAGACACGGCTTTTCAGACTTTCCTTGATTTTCCGCACCTGGTAGAAGACTACTTCGCCATTTCTCCGCAGCAAGTTTTTCTATTAAAACATGTTTAAATTTTCTATCCATGGGCTTCCGCAGAAGAAAATTCGGGGGGGGAGGACAAAATTCTTTTAGGGGGAAAAAGTTTCTCGTCACCGTGACTTTGGGGCGGAGTGCAAAGAAATTTTGGCCCAAAATGCCACTCAGATAGCTGGAAATGGCATTTCTAAAGCCTATTTACCCCATATAAATAAGGAAAGCACTGCGTGAACTATTAAGAAATGTTGATGTTAATTATTTTTCTTCGTATTTTTCTTTATGTTTTCTTCATTTTTTTCAGGTTTTTTATTTTCCAGGGGAGAGCAAGTTCCTTCCTTGCCCGTACCTGCGGACGCCCTTGTTTCTATCCCTCTTTCAAATTCTGGTATGACTCGAAGGAGGTCATTATATTTTGTGTTATTGCCAGGTCTCGATTTCAGATTTTAATAAAATAATGGGCTACTTTGTGAAGATAAAGATTAAACCTGCTTGAGCCAAATAGCAGGCAATCTTATAGGGGAAAAGGTTATGAAAATTTTTTTGGCATCTGGAAATCAAGATAAGCACACGAAGAAACTTTAACTGACGTAATTTACATCATGTGACCAATCTAAAATAGCCATTAGTTAAGTACATTTCAAGAAATAGGCAACTGACAAAAGGTCTGCTTTGCTCTCTAGATACCAAATTCATAATAAATGAAAGTAGCCTAAACGTAGGCTTAATATTAGATGCAATTTTCTGGGTTTTGAGACCACGAAAGTACAGAAATAAGCATTTTCATGGGATTATCGTGCAGTGTCAGAAATAGCCATTTATCATGAGAATGGTCACTTGAAGAAAAGCAAAATGGAAACTGCTCATTAAAATTCTTAAACCATTACCACCATGATAACAGTTTTATTTTATTTTAACCTGAATGTTCTCTTCAAATGATTTTAAAAATGTTGTGGAAGCTATTTTGGTATCTTTATAAAATTTTTTATTGTCTACGTTGACAATTATCCCCGACAACAGGAAAGCTATCTGTGCTACAATTATTGTTTGCAACATCTTTTATTGGCCGGGAGGGTGAATTTAATGTCAGTCTGTGTATTTCGTAAGCTTATAATCACGCTTGGTGGGGAAACAATTAACTTAGCACAGCGACAACATTCATTAGTGCGTATAAAGCATGAAGATACGTTTCGGCAAAACCTATCACTCTATACTGAATCGTCATTTTAAACATGGACGAAATGAAATTTTCCAGGAACACAATACTCTGATGAATCCTTCTTATGCGAAATGTAATTACAATGTTTTTCTTATGTTATTATTTAAACTTTTACTCCAATTTGCTATATTGAAAGTGTGAGAAGGGTAAAACAGTGCCGCCGTGATGTTTCCAGTGGCGGATCCAGAGGGGGTGGGGGGGGGGTCGGGGTATGCATAACCCCCACCGGGATGGTAAAAGTTGTGTAGGCCTAGATAGCCGGGCCAATTGTAGGCTAGGCCTAATTACTTCTTAAAAATACAGTGACAGCTGTTACATTATTTGATTACCGTATTTTGTGTCATATTCTTCAATAAAATGAAAAATGTAAATTATAATGTTTCTATCTTCCGTATCATTTGGTTAATTCCCGTTTTGTTTAGACATTGCGCAATGACGAATGCTAAATCTAGGGTTTTCCGCCAACGGCCGTTGGTAACGCTGTTTGTGACATCGCATGTGTGTCTAAGTCAATACGTGGGGCTACTACTATTGTCGGATAATGGGCCAATCGTTGATACGAAGGCTTGTACGCAGATGTTGCAGAGTGTGTGGGCGATACGAGTTGAGATATGAATAAGTAGATGAGAAGAAGATTTACTTCTGATTCAAGGTGATGGGAGGTTTCATTCCGTTCGATTAACAGCCAGCAAAAAAAAAAAAAAAAGAAGAAGAAAAAAAAAAAGAATTATTAAAATTTGACTTTATGCAGATTGACTTAGGTGCTCGTCGCCTGAGGCCTGCTGCACCAGTGTGTGAGTGTGACCAAAACTTGCAAGCTAGGAGCTTTCGTGTCTCCGGGAGATCGGAACACATCCAGTCCCCTGATTGGTTAAAAGTTGTGACGCACCAAATTAAATAAATGTAAAGGAATGTGCTGATCTAAAAAGCGACCAATGAGAAGGCTGTAGAGGGTGAAATTGGGCACACCTTGAAAATATGGGATACAGCATACAAGTGGAACTAGGGCGATGTCGTTTGTCACTTTCACTGGTAACACGTGAAACAGGAAGGGCCCTGGGAATCTAAGGCAAACGGAAGGGAGAGTTGCTCCTAAACAACAAGATGGCGTTCCTGTTTAAGGTCAAATTTGCCAATTGTGAGACCAGTCTATACTGTGTGGTTTTGACAACTCATGCAATTACGAAATTCCCAATCAGTTTCTTCTAATAAAAGCTCCATATCCGTCATTATTTGGTTCAAAAAAGCAAAATTTTTGCTTTCTTTGGTCTCTTCGAGCGCCGCAAATTGCAAATCCTTAGCAGAAGTGCTCGCTCATACCGTCACTTTGGTAAACCTTTCCGAACTCTGGATGTGACAAAATCGAAAATTTGCTACTCTTCTGACACCAGATCACCAAGTGACACCGTTCACTATATACAATGCTATTTTCATAAATTTTCTTTCATAAAATTCCATACTTTCTCCAATATAAGCTTAAAAAATTTCGTCGGAGAGCCTCATTACGTTGGCGTTGGATAACATTATGTAGCAACAATGATCTTTGATCGCCGCCCAACATCATATTTGCCGATAGAAAATGCAAATTCTTCAGTAATCCCCCAACTTTTCAAATTTCCTTGCAGGAAACCCAGCATCCCAAACTTTTCTGCAATACAAGCTCCATATTTTCAAATATTTGTAAAGGGCGAAAATTTCAGCGCGCTCCGCGAGCTGCAAATTACGCCCCTAGTAGAGTGTTAAGCACACTTAAGAATATCGTAAAATTTGGATGCTTGCCTACCACCCCCATTTCCTGAATTCTTCTAGGCATCAGAGACTAAATAACAGCCACACATAAGGTGGCGCTTCGCTCAGTGTACATTTGATGTCCCATCCACATGCAACCCCCCCCCCCCCCCCCCCCCACTGCAAATTCCTGGATCCGCCACTGGATGTTTCACTCAATCGGTGAACTAAGCACATTTCTTTAAAAAGCCCGAATTCTTTTTTCAGTGATTTTAGGCGAAAAATTTAATGGCTTTTAAACTTGTTGGGTGAGAATATTTTGATAAAGTTTGGTCCTAATGACCAACATAGTACAAGTGACAGCCCTATTCCCGATATTCCTTTGTCTTCAGTATTCCATGAAGAAAATCGGCTACAAATCTGTCGGTAAAACCAGTCAAATCAGAAGTAGGACGGTCTTTAAAAAAAGACTCATACCAAAAAGAAAAAGGGCTGATTCGTAATTATAGCCTATATAATAACACTAACCTGGTTCAACAACTCTCATGACTCTTTCGAACGATCGGGATTTATACATACAAAACAAATTTAAGTGCCTGTCACATTTCTCATTGAAAAACAAATACCCGTCTTAATCATGCGCTATCCAGTGAGCTGTAACATCTCCCTGCTGTAAGTCCAATGAGCTGTAACATCTTCCTGATCTAAGTCTAGTGAGCTTTTACATCTCCCTACTCTAAGTTTTCTGAAAATTTTTAACACAAGCCCCACCAAAGTCCTTATATTTCAACCATACGACGCACACATTGCAAGTTAAATGTCAGTTTTTCAGTCTCTCTTTGAGGGTATGTAAGAGATGGCGTGTTTTCGTTTTGGTCTTTCTTCTCATTACTCTTCGTCGGAGTATAGAGCTCCATGGTCGGACAACCTTTAACGCCGGTTGAAAGGAAATCATGTCTACCCTGAAAATTGTATCCCGGCGGCTATGTGGAAATCATGTCACACTCTCACCAGACAAGTTTTTCGGGAAGACTGCAGTTTGTGTCCGCTTAAAATCATTACAGTAATATGTGTCCAGGGGGCAGATATTCTCAACTTGCAAAGAATCATTGTCTCTTCAGACCTACATTTCCAATGTAGACGCTGGAAATGTGGTCCAATGGGACACGGACCGACTTTTCAGGAGTCTTTCACAGAACTCAGGGTGCAATTTACAGTGTTTCCACTTCTCAGCCTATTTTAGTTCAAACTACATAGCACATGCTTCATGAATTACTTTGAAAATTGAACACAATTGTTCCTGGGACGTGGGTCATTTGAATCATTTCAGGAATGTCCGGTCCAAGGTCTCGTTAGGGCCACACGGTCCAGTTAATGTAAAACAGAGTGGTGGGCCTTTCTAAATGTTGTTGTTTGACCACTTAGTGGTATTTGATAAAGTTTAAATTGTTTCCTAATGTGTTTGGCAAAGGTCTCATGTGGGTCATTTGGCCCTTTCAATAAAATTCTGAGAAGCATTTCTTACAAATTCCAAATTCCCTTTTAATTGTATTGTCTAAAATGATATCTAGTCATTACATTATGACGTTATCCGTACTTCACGGTGTTAAATACTTTTCATTCATTTATGTAACCACCTGTTAAACACATTTGGGTGAAATGTATTCATGGAATCAAAGACGACAGTGTAGACCATACAAGTTTTACACGACCAGAGATTCAATCAGTGCATTGGAATCAACTCGTTAGCTAGACAAGGTTTTGGGTGAACACTTTACAGAGGCCGAATGCTTAAAATTGAATTAAAAGCTTTCAATTCTCACCCCAATCTACGATTTTTGTAGTAGTCTACGGAATTTCTCTTCTGGCACACTCTTTGATAGACAGAAAAAACATAGGACACACACAAAAAATGCAAGGGAGTGTTTTGATTACATAGTGTACCTTGTATACCCACTCTGAAGCAATAAACTGAGCTATTGTGTCTTAATGAGGATGAGTTTTAGACAGTTGTGGGAGGGATTTGGGTAAGAAGGTTACGGAAAGTGAAACTGTCTGAGGTGAGAAGATTTGGCCTTTGAGTGAATGACAAATTCAATCTTCCGGGAGGAAGAAAACCTTACAAGGGGTTTCCCCCCTCCCTTTCACCCTGGTTATTGGTCTGATCATAATATACTGAGTACTGAGTTGATTAGAATAAATAGGGTACTGAGTTTTAACGACCAGCATGGACTAATAAACAAGACGCTGACGTTGATCAAGAGCGAGTCAGGTAATTTATCTGTAATTGGCCCAAAGGATACATGTACATTCATAATGATAATGCTGTCAACCAATGAAACGACTGCGTATGACGTCACAAAACAGATCGTGCAAGAATCATTATAACTTGACCAGTAGTTGTGCCTTTGTGGAATGGTAATTTCTTGTTTTAAAGTAAGTCTAGGCAGTTTCTAAGTAGTTTGAGCTTTCTTTTGCAGTGCAATTTTCAACTAAATAAAAATATTAAAGCAACGCTAACGAAATTTTCAGAAAATTATAAGATGAACTTCACCACTTCCATTTCTTCAGACAAATCTTCTGCACCACAAATGCAAGTGTACCCTGTCCCTTTTGCCCTTTTTGTATTCTGGTAATGGGATACATTCCATATAACGTCGCTGTCACAATACAATAAACTCGAGTCGGATTCCGATCCGACTTTTTAAGGTTTTTGTTAAAATCTCCTCCATTTCTGGTAGGAAAGAGCCAACAAAACTTATCAAAAATATTTGATTTGCATTTGACGTTCACGAAAATAAAATGGCAACTGATTTTTTCATAATGCCACAGCAACATTTTTTTTTAATTGAACAGGGTAGTCTAAAAAAATTCCATCTATCGATGAGACGTTAAGAAATAATTAGCATAAATTTAATTTTCAAAGTCCTTCGGTACAGATTTCCTGATAAATTTACTCTGATTGGCAAATTTTTGGCGCTTTCCGACCAGAGATGGAGAAGATTGTAAAAATGACTCCCCCGATTCCAATTCCATGATGTATGACAATGACTTAACTTTCACCCTATTCTATCATTTCGGGCACACTGTTGGGAACGTCCTTGGAGTGACACTGGGGATTGTACCTCTCCGAATTTGTTGCATTTTTCAATTATTCTAAAAATTTTGTTTTTATCTCTTTGAAAGAATTCTTTGTTACTAATAACATGCAAGAATTTTTGAGTCTCAAACAGTACCCCGATTTTTCCATAACCCTACCCAAAATCAACATTTTTTAGGAAAATTGGAAAAGAAAACCTGCTGCCCCCTCACCTCGTACGCCAATGACCAAAATTCAAAGCAATAGTGTACCTTATCCTCAAATTAATAATGACTGCTCCTTACGATTAATAAATTCCTGTGAGGACCATGGGGGTTTACCTTTGGCATTAGGTATATTAAATGCATTGTCATTGAAGTAAACCTGTGTTCCATCTTATCATTTTGTTTGTCAGCTGGTAAGACAAGATGAGAGGACATTACAGACCGTGACAGAGTCGTCACTCTGGATTATTTTCATTTCAATCCTTACAATTACAAAATCCTCTGGGCTATTCTTCCATTTTTTCCCTTAAAATTTCTCTTTATGTTGGAAAGGAAGCACTTTAGAGCATGCGCGGCTTTACGGGGGAGGGGGCTTTAGGGACCCAAGACCCCTCCAAATGTGCTCAAGCCCCCCCCCCCCCAAAAAATGGAAGTTGTGTGTACCTTAAATTTCTATTTGTGTATGTTAAAAAAAATGACGAGAAGATCTACTACATTCGTACATATAGCTCCCAGCCCCCTGCCCCCTTCTTGTCTCACCTTCAGTCCAATTTTTCGTAGGTTACGGTGTAAGATAGTAACGGTAGAGACGCATGATGTGGGAGGCATTGGGCCATGGCCCCCCTCAAAGACGTCATTCTTTTTTCTTTTTAGATCCTTAAAATTCGCAGCCCTAATTTACTAACACAGATTTTACCTCAGAGTAGTATATGTGGCAACAGATTGCATGTAAGGATACCCAATTTCTCAAAAATTTTCAAAGGGGAAGGATTGTCTAAGGCTCCTCAGTGATGCCATTCTTTTAATTTCGTAAAATAAATTAGGCAATTTTAGTCAAATTCCAAATTTAACTTAAAAGGTAAACTCTGTAACACCCTGGTGGCACCGATTGCCTCTCAGGACATCTACCTCTATAAGCATTCTTAAAAGGGAGGGTCCTTCTCTACACTTCTTCCCCGGCAGGCATAGACGTAAGTGACGGGGGCATGGAAGCGGAGGGTTCAGGTGCGGTGAACAATAGTTTGCCACTTAACACTCATATGGTTTGTGTGGAAAATGAGTCGAAGTACAGAAGGTGCAAAATGAAAGGCAATTTGACCGATCAAAATGTCATTTTCATTTTATTACTCAGCTTTGTGAAACGTCGTCTACGCTTCTCTGGGTATAGACAAAGAAAACGGGAAACACGTGAACACATCATTTAAGCCTCTTTAACTATGGAAGTTTTAAATTGCCAAAAGTGCTGACATTTTGCCCAGTTTTAACCGGAGGGTTGCATGTCCAGTTTGAAAACTTCTGAAAGGATTAAGGAGCCGTGAACTAGCCTGGTGTAGTGCGTAAGTCAATGAGGAAAATAATTAATGGTCTGCAACCTCGAAGTTCGTTCACTTATAGTTCGTCTCCTCATAGCTCGTCTCCTCATCAGTCTCCATATAGTTTGTCTACTTTTGTTTCTCCTGTTTTGCTTGTCTCATCGAGGCTTTTCTCATTTCAGTTCGTCTCACTTTTTGTCTGAAACTGCCCGGCAGGATTCATCAATCAAACATATAATCATTAAACGCAACGCGATGCTTAACATTCTCTGTTTGTCGGCTTAGATAAAACTTTTTGGGAGAATATTTTATCTTATTCACTAAGCCCTGGAAGATTCCAGTATCTAATAGTATGGTAGATATCCCGACCCATCTGTTTTATTCATTCCCCGTCTGGTATCAGTTACAAGTATAAGTTTAAGAACATCATTTCCCACGGTGACCCCTTCTCGGCTCCTTAGTTAGTAAGTAACTTTGAATGATGAAAATTTATGCCTCAGTTTCTAAACAATTTGTAAAGTCCCGTCCTTTTTCCAGTCGTGTCTCACTTGCTTATTTTCCCCACCCCACTCAATATGCTGATCACTAAGTACAAAGGCAGTACATGGCTAGGTCCCTACCTCATTGGACATGCGCCTGTTCGCGGCCATGGTTCATGCCATTAGTTATTTTAATCGCGTATCTGTTTCCAACAATTTACAAAAGTCTTGCACAGTACAGTATCTCTGAAAATACGAGCAATTTAGTGACCACACTTTAAAAACTGTCGGGCAAAGTATGCTCCTTACTTGTCCAACCGTTCGGTCGTACCTGTAGGTCACGTGACCGATTCTGTGCAAAAAACATGACCAATGATGTTGGGTAACGATTTGGTCCAACAAATATTTTTACCCAACACTTTAACACACAAGCTTTAACTAACAGCGATGTGTGTTTCATTGGATTTTCATAATTGGATTATGATTGTACTTAAAAAATTATACCGAAGGGAAGACTAAACTAGTTTGCCCTCCAGTAGTTGATAGAGCACCAGTGACCTTTTTTAGTACAAAGAAACTGCACCGAGAAACACAAAAACCTAAACCGAACCGGACCAAAATGCAACCGAATACCACCCAGCAACGCACACCACTTGTTTAAAAGAACTGTAAAGTTTGTAGTTTGAAGTAAGATTGCCAATCGAGCAGATTGTATTTCTTGACTGTCCCCTTAATTTAGTAGTGAAAATTTCATTTTCTTTACGACCATTGCTCTTTTACCAATTTCTTCCTGATTTTTACTGCTATTCTAGAGCTAAATTTTATTAACTACATCCAATCCCAGTCAACCGTGAAGCCTAAATCAACCACTTTTATAAAAACAAACAAACAAAAAAATTATGTGGAAGTACAAACGCAGCTAAGGTGTGGAATCCACGAGATGGGTTGGGAAATAGTGATAGAATTACATGCGACTGTAGGGGATACGAAAGGCTGATATCAATAATGAGCTACTTAAATTGAAAGGTTATTCTCATCAATATAAATGCAAACTTCAACTATTTAGAATTTTTTTGAGTCGGCGTGAGCGACTCCGCCAACCACACTCATTTCCACCAAAGTAGGTTAATTGCCCTGTAGTCTGGAGAGCCTCACTCGGCGTGAGACTGTATCTGAGAGATTTCAATCGAATAGGTGACTCCCCCCCCCCCGCCGACCACTGGAGGGGGGGGGGAATTATGATGGACATAAGCATCTACATTAACTTTTAAACTCACTTGCCAAGTAGGTCAAGCTGTCATTGAAATCCACTTGCCCTCCCAAATTTTCATTTGCCCCTACAAACAGGCTAAATATTGATTTTGTATTATCTCATAGAGTTAAATGTTCACAAAATTATTTTTCATATGCTGTATACCTGCACTGAATTGACCAAGATTATAAGATTGTCTCAAGAATTGAATAACTGTATTAAAGAAATTGTTCACTGATTTTTACAACATAATTTATATTAAAAATCATTATAACAGATATATCATTATGTCTTCTTGTCTTCTTATCTTTATTTACATCGTAACAACTCTTGTCTAATGACGGGAATATTACTTTTCATATTAACAACAGAAAATTATACAAATTTCATCATTTAAACGTTTAAGGACCGATCTTCCGCTTAAGCTATGCCTAATTCAGCCAAACGTTTAAACGGATTTTTCTTTAAAGCATTACAGAAGTTTAGCATTCTACCCCCCCCCCCCCCCCATCTTTACCTTTGCTATCTTATCATTAAAAAGATTTTTATTTGCTAAATCAGTGGCCAAATAAAGCTTTCTGTCCTTCTTTATTCAAAGCATAATAACGTGATTGACATCATTCTGACCGACTCTAACTATACCTACTAATTCCAAGTCTTATTATTACTAAATAAAAATGTGGCTTTTCAAATTGATCCAGTTTCTCAGTTCACATCGTAATCGTCACTCAGAAAGCGCATTTTTTCTGACAGAGACAGTCGAATCAGGGAGTTATCTAATAACAACTCCCTGGTCGGATAGCAGTGTGTCATATCAGCATATCTTGTATCAGTCTGAGTGGACCAGGAGATAATTATTACAATACGCAGTGATAGAAACTTTTTTAAAACTTTTCAATTTATAATGAAAAGTTGCTTATACATTATAGGAACATGTGAAGGATATGGATAGAAAGCTAGACTTGTATGCTTTTAATAAATTCTTGCGTACAATGTAGTGATTTTGTCACTATTAAAAAAAACAATAAAAAAATCCTAATTTTCTGGCAGGGCCCAGGATGTTACCAAGCATGCAGTGTCTCTGTCGTAGATTTAACGCTCTAAATGCAGTGCTCATTGCCGTGAGTTGTACCTTGGATGAGTAGCAAATCAGAAGGATAACAGCAGGCGATAATCGATAGATTTATGCGATGACTGGTACGGAAGGGGACTCATGCAGGTTTGCACTGGATAGTGCTACGTCAAAACGGGACAACTTCTCGGCTGTTATTCCAAATGTGCTCTCTAGTTTTTAACTGTTTTGCGACGTTCTCAAACTCATTTTCGAGATCACAAGAAGCACTTGCCGAGTGAGGTAATTTCAAGCAAGAGAGAACATGTCCTGAATTTTTCCCTTGCCCCGGGCAATCGGATAATCGTTAATGTCGAGCCCTGGATGGACCCCTCGATTCCGGCACTTTTATCCCTCACTACTGGTGTCAACACTGGTTTTGGCTGGAGAGTACTCAAGCGCCTAGCCTACGACTTATTAAAAATTAGGTATCCAACAGGCGATGTGAAGGTCGGAAGATGGTTTACAAGAACTGCAAAAATGGAAGGAACATAAACCATTCTGCCATCTGGTGAAAGAACCGGAAATTAATGGGACAGTTTTCAACAGTACCAGGTAACAATCAGTGGCGTAGCAAGGATGGGATTTTTTTTGGGGGGGGGGGCCTCGGTAACAAGTGGGGGGGCCTGGTACCTCTGAGGGTCAGGCACGGCAAGACTATCTAAGCGGAGCGCCACCATCGGTTGGCGCGGAGCGTACAAGAAAATTTTGGGCTTTAAACCCCTCCAGATGGCCGGAAACGGCTCTTTCCATGTGTTTTAAGCTGGATGTACCCAGCCTTGAAATACGAATCTCATGTCTGCGATGTCTCAATAATGAGAATAAAAAATCAATCTATGAAAAATGGCAATACATACACTTTTTAGGGACTCCAAAACTGGGCACTTCTGATCTGTGGCCTGGGGGATGAGACTAAAGGGAGCCGGTATCTCCCTTTCCCCTTGGGAAAAATTGTGAACTTCAGAAGCACGTAGATCGCAAATGCGGCAATATTTGAATCTAAGCGGAGCGCCACTATCAGTTGGCGCGGAACGTACAAGAAAATTTTGGGCTTTAAAACCCCTCCAGATGGCCGGAAACGGCACTTCCCACGTGTTTTAAACTGGATGTACCCAGCCGCAAATGCGGCAATATTTGAATGGATTTCAGCTTACCTAAGGCAGCACCTCACCCTTTAACAGGAAAACCAAAAGTAGTTGTGTCCCCCTCTGAGAAACTTTCTTTGCGTTAGATTTCCTAGATGCAAAATGGTGCTATGTTTGGCAAAACTTTGAACTGATTATAGGCCTGAGTTTTCGGATTTTCCCTTTTTGGGGAGCATGAAAAATATAACAATATTTTTAGTTTTTGTAGAGATTTTACAAAAGACATACATACTACCAAAGAAACAATGTGCAAAATGGTGCAGTATTTGTTCATCGGTACATTACGTAGTCAAAATTAAAATACTACGAATAAATCCCTCAAAATAATTGAACTTCAAAGCAGAAGTATGGATCATGTGGGAAACACATGAAATCCGGACCTTGTGGACATTTTGCAAATCCCCCGGACGCCAGTGCCAACTACTAAAAAGAGGACTTGTCGAAAAAGTCGTCCTACAGTGGCACTTGTCATGGGAAGGAGTGAGGCACGACATAGGCCTACTTGTTAAGGATGGAAGGGAAGAATTATCCGAAGGCAGTACCTTACCCTTATCTGCTTACGGCATATTTTGTGTATAGTAAAGTATAGGAATGGTCGTGTAAGAGTGGTCTCCAGTGTACGATTGCCTTATTTTCAGTAAATCAATCAGCCATCCGAAAGGCAGAAAGGGTCTTAACCTAACAAAGTCACATTAAAGTTTGTCGTCGAGACTTTCGTTTCATCTTCGACGTGAAATGCAATAAGCGACAGTGCAGATCACAAACGGTAGGCCTATCTAATTTAGTGAAAGTAGGCATTTTTAAGTTATTGCTTGATTTCATACGTGCGGAAAAAATGTGTTTTACACACATTCATCCATGATTTTTTTTTTTTTGCACATTTTTTTATTTTTATTTTTTTCAATTACTCTATCGGGACGCAAAAAACCTAGGCCCCCCAGGCCCCCCGTGGCTACGCCACTGGTAACAATTAACCCAACTATTGTTTCACATTGGTCCTGTTTTGGTAAAAAAAAATGCAGAAATAGAAACTCAATATGCCCAAGTTTAAGGGTAGTCCATTGGCAAAGTTTTAGATGCCATTGTGATCAAGCACGAGTGCTTCATAATATCCCCATAAATCCCCAAAACCACGTCGAACGGTGCAATTTGGAGTACGTATAGGTAAATCCTCATAATGCGAATAAACTGGATACGTATGACGAATGATGGATAGCGTACACATAAAAGGGTAATTTTCATTGATTCAAAGTCGATTTTTGGTGATGACGGATGACGGATCAAAAGACGGATATGTGGATAGGCAGCTTTACCCACACCGTCAGTATGGCAGATGATACGTGGAAGACGCACTATTTTCAATTGTGAGCATCGACTAGTCTCACTCATCAATGACGTCAATTGTTTACATTCCTCGGTGGAGATTTTCCCGATCAACAGTACCCCTTACAGACATTGTATGAAAATAGTTGGGGATATTTTGAAAAATCTAACTATGCGAAGAACAGTTGGCCTGTAAAATCTCCCCCTATATGTTTTGACAGAAGATGTAATTTGCACTTTAATGAAGACATTGTGATCGTGCTACTCGAACGACAACAAAGACGGAGGTGCTACTACCGGAGATTTTTAAAAGTCGTGAATGTAGAATATTACTGAAGCTACTTTCGTGTGAATAAAAGCTATTTTAACCCTTTTGTTAATGAAGCTACTGTACCCTTTAATACACCTATTCTTCCTCTTTACATATCCCTCCCTGTTTGCAAGGTATTCATTGCCCTTGTAAGAATTGATTCGGTAACGAAGCATGTGTAGCGGGAAAAAAAAACTATCCCCATTTAAAAATTTTGTCTTTCCTATTGTACTTTCAAATATACAAATCATTCTTCTTTCAGACAAAAACAATTTTACAATGAAGCTCTAGCACCAAACTGCCAAAGGTGGACAAATCCATGTCAATTATTGGACTCGTTCATTAAAATGGTGTTTAATACTAAAACGTGTGTGTGGGAGGTACATTTCCCCACTAGATATACATACGGCCCTCTAAAAGGAATCTCAATTGACGTCAGTGCTGTGTGTTTTTCCTCCATGTTAGCCCTTAAAACTCATCAATAAAACTCTTCATACTCAGCCCTGTATTCAAGTGGAAACCCCCTTTCGCAAAATTTTCGCCCAGAGATTTTGAAGTTTGCCATTGTGTAAATACAATTTAACACATTTGACCCAGTGTAAAATATTGGCTTCATGGATTGATTTTGCGTTAAGTGTTAAGTCAGTCCTAATAGCGAAAACTTTGTGCGACAGTAGGCCCTACACATGTTACTCTGTTGAATTCACCGTTTTTCAAGCCCCTGCACTTCACAATACCTGCGCAGGGATACATGTAGCAATGTGAAACTATACATGTAAACCACATTAACATTTTTTAGGGAAAGTAGGTTGTACATGAAGGTAACAAAAGTTAAAATTTACTTACGTTATATTTTGATGCCGTTTGAAGGAATAGAGCCAAACATCTTTGTACTCCTCTGCTGTCAGTGTTTGATATTTGAATGGTCTTTGAACACACATCCCTGACAGTATCCAAGATATCATCAAACTGTAAACCTCTCTCCAAAATACACAGAGCTGCGATTTTGTTTTCGTCCCATTCGCTTGTATCAATGAATTGAATGATATAAGGAACAGCTCCATGATTCAGTCCACATGCAAAGCGGAAGCAGTAATGTAGATCCTTTGGATTCATGTACTTCATGAGATCTCTCAATTTGTCGGAATTCCGAAAGTAAACTGCGCAGGCTGCTAAGTAATGTGCGGCATACCATTCACAGAATAGTTTATGATAAAAGCTAACTTGTCTTTGATATTGATCAGTGGAAGGACTACCATACCCATCACTATCATCAATAACCTCTTCTTCCACAAAGATACCAGTCCTTTTATACTGATCATAAAAATCCTTTCCAAGAATATTACAAAGTTCGCGTTTGCGCCAAACAATCTGCTGGTTTTCTTCACTTAAACCTTCAAAAGCAAGTCTGTCAAGTTTACGATGGTCCTCCTCATACATGTGATATCTCTGTACGTTAGCGTCGTCCATCTTGTTTCTCATGTGACTGTGAAAACACTTAATCATGTACTTAAAGAAACCAGTTACAGTCTTGAATGTTTCAAATTCTTCATTTTCATAACTCAAATGAGCGTACAAAACAAAAAACAAAGGGACCTGTGCTAGATCTTCCAGAACCGCATTTTCTTGTAATTTTTGTTTTATCTTTCTAATAGCTTGTTCATCATTGCCTGCTACAGCCTTTCTAATGTACTCATTTCGAGCTCTATCATTAAATCCAGTCAATCGTAACCTCTTAGTTTCTGGTGCAAACTGCTTAGGCAAGTACCTTGTAGTGAGAATTACTTCAAACTGATGAAATACCGGCGTCATGATTACAGTACTGTGAACGTTTAACTCCCGTAGAATTCCGAATAATGCGAATTCCACGCTTCCTTTAACAATTGTGTGGCGTTCCCCGGTTGTCCGCGATTTTTCACGCTATCGAAAACCGTAGAAAAATTCGAACGCTAAATCGGGTGGAAATTCGCACAATTGTTTGCACTTTTTGCGGTCACGCTTCACCGTGAAAAAGCGTGTAAAACCGTGGGCAAATGCCACTTAAAAATAAAACAGTCGTTTTCTGTTTCAGCAAACATTTGCTCCGAAGGGCTGTATTCTTCAGTGCATAGTTCGCTGCGTGACGGCACGTCGATATCTTGCTTTTGATCATAAATAATACTATACCGGTACAGCTTAATTTGTCTTTTCAACCAACAGCACGGAGGCTCTCTTTTCGTAAAATCGCAAAAGAGGCTAATACGGAAACCATTGTGTGGCAAACAGCGTAGTATACAAGGCAGGACCGTTGTCTTGTCCAACATTTTTTAACTGTTTCATTCAAAAAAAATAGATGGTCAAGTTTCATCTTAAAGTGTTTTGTGTGGTGTTCATGTATATCTCTCTGTCCGTTTTTAGATTATCGATGAATGCTTACAGGGTAAGGGATAAAATATATAAACTTATGCAATACCCAAACTGATCGTAACCGAGGATTTTGGATGACCAATGATTGCCAATATAATTTCAATAACCGTCTGAAATTTCGCTAAATGATAAGGCGGCCTTGTCGAATGACACCCCACCTAAATTCACAAACAAATTCCAAAGCATAAGTCACAACTCGGAATGTTTTAGGAACACAGCTTGTTAAACTGTTTTTACAGTGCTGTGTCGAAAAATTTTAAACAGCGTGGCGATCGGACAGCATGTATATAAAAATATCCCAGGCACCCTTTGCTTTGAAACGAAAGCAATAGAGCCACGAAGCTGCGAGGAACACCGTGGCCTTTGGTATGGGCAAACTACAGCCTACGTTTGTTAAGTGAATATCTTTCTTGTTTTTTTTTCTTTCATGTACCAAGCCCAGGCTATATTCCTGGGTCCCGTCGATATTCTTAACGAACTCAGCAATTTTCCCCGTCCAATGAATATAAAACCTAGAGCCTTTTCCGAACTGTAGGGCCTAGCCCAAACCTAGATGAAAGGTACAACTCTTTGATCTATGTGATCAAATTCCAAAACTGCAGATTACACTTTCAATTGGGTGGGGCAACAAGCTGCTGTAGCAGTTGAGGTTGAATGCAATACAGTTGTGGGCGGGGCTAGAGGTGAGGAGGTTGGGAGAACTGAAACTGTTTGGAGTGTTGAATAACTCCTAGGCCTATATGTTTTTTGGAGAACACTCTTATCAAATATGCAGTCCTAAATGTCAGACATTTTACAAATACTTCATTTTAAAATTCAACATGGAGTCTTACCATTTCTTTAGAGAACAAGACAAACTTTCTGTGTTCAAAGGGAAAAAATAATGGAATAATCCAATTAAATTCCACAGCGGCGTACTTTGTTCCAATCCATGACCTAATTTCGCTAGCTCCAAGCCCGAGGCCTAAAACTCATTTGTAATATACGTGTCCTCTACATCTCAATTTCGCCCCTTTACCCAGACGATTCTCCTTCCACAAAAAGACATATGTTCAGTTTTAGTCGAAACTTTACAGCAATGCAAAGAACGAACTATCCTGCAAACGCGGGGTAATAACCCGTCAACGAATTCAACTTCAAGCCGAGGGTCCAGAGTTCTGACCATTGAGACGGTCACATGGTTTGACTTTGTATATGTTGTTTAGCAGAACTTTGCCTAGGCATGAGGCTATACTGTGACTGAAATGCATGTTTGAACACGTTTTATTTTCTTCCAGTCTTGCAGACAGGGAGGTAAAATGTGTGTAGATGTTTGCAGGTAACGTTAGAGGGCCGTTGGGTACGGTGTGTATAGTACAGTGAATACAGTAATCACTAGTTTTCAACGAAGTATGCAAATGAGTTGGCTGGGGGTAATGCGCATGTATGCCACGTTTTACTGCAGGCTATCTAGAAAATTCTCACAAGAGTATCATAATATGTGCAACTCGCGTTATAAAACGGGACTGACCTCGTGCATAAGAACTTTGGTCGTTGTTCTAGAAGTATTGCACATTGTGGCCGCTGAACAGAGACGAACAGGCTTTCACGCAAGCGCTGTCTTGATCTTATTGACCGCATTGACAGATTGATGTGCGGATATTCAAATTTATGTTGACTAAATTTCTAAAAATCAATGACCTCTGAGACGGTGATACTTCAGCATCTTGGGTCAGAAGTTGCATTTATACAGTAATGGAAAATCTGCATGTGCAAAGAATTTTTAAAACACCGAGAAGCGTTTAAATATTAGCCTACGCAGGCATTGTCAAATGCAAAACATGTCTTATAACAGCAATAACAGATTTCTGCCGTATCTCTTGGCAGTACAACTTCGTTTCCTAGTGCAGACAGGCTATGTCACATATGTTATTAAATGCTGTTAAGTTCTCTCATGATAAGTGAAGCAGATCCACAACTCCGGGCGACACAAGTTGACCTTCACCTTAACTCACCTTAGGTGAGGTCGGAACTTCTCTTCTTGTATAGCCAGGGAACACCTCCCTGGTATAGCTACAATGGATGCTTATGTTAATCAGTGGTCTGATTCGCAAAACCACTGATATATATTAAAGGCAAAACCTACATAAAAACTTATGAAGACAAGGCTGCTTCTGTCATCCATTTCCCCCAATTATCTTCACTATAATTCCCAGAGCTATAAATACACAACCTCCTGTACGGTGTAAATCTGTCAGTTCTTGACCTCAACCCAAAATATGGGTCGTGTGCTTCACTGAACTGGGAATATCCTCACTTATTCAACTGAAGTTGGTAGGTTAAACGTTATCACACATTCCAAGCATCCCAGTTAACTGTAGGGCAATGCATTATTCTTAAAAAATATCGATTGTCAAGTGAAGTATAATATTGTCATGGTTAGAGTTGAACCATGCAGGCTGATGTCCTCTTTTAACTCAGGGGTATGAGTCCATGGTTGTTTGACTGAATTATGTGATCGGAAATGTATCCCAATGGAGCCACATCAAATGTGCGACTTCCGTTAGATGAAAAAAGTCTTAAATCTTTCCGGAAAACTACAACGGAATTGAAAATATGCTGTTTCTCTACTGTGACTCTTGGCTAAATTCACTAGTAACTAGCAAAAGAACAGGCTTGCAGCACTTTCTGATCTTTTTCTGTTGTTTGCAAAATTTTTCTGTTCTTTTACAGAAAAAGAACACAAAAAGAACAGATATTTAACAGAATTTAAGTTGCTGCATTATTCATCAGATGTTATTATTGTCAAACTGTCAAAACTGTCAGCTCAATTCGCTGTCCACAGATAAAGATCAGGAAAAGAACAGAAATTTGTCTAAGGTTGGTCTCCCTGACCCGAAAGGTAAAACGGATGTCTCGGAAGGGACTGGAACTTTGATAGATGTATAAAAGGGAACAAGGTTAAGCGTCAGGAGTGTAATAGCCCCCTGTTTTGTGAGTGAGTTCAAGAAGGAATACCAGATTTGCTGATGAACACTGCTAGATGACACACGAGACTTATAACAGCACTGAACCTGTTGACATTTTACAGGCACTCTCACTGTTTAAAAACTCAGTACGTTACGACAGTTGGGTAAATATACCTTTAACTACGTGACTTGTTTTGCTTAAAATTAGCACACACAAGTAGATTATTTTGTCAGTGTTTAGGAGAAAATTTTCGTGCTGATTTTTTTAACTTTAAGTTGTAGGTTTCTACCGAAAGCTTTTGTCATTACAACGAACGCTTGGCCGTAAAAATGTAGTGATGCGCAGGGCAGTGACTTCGGTGAAAAACCTCTACAGAGAAAACATCGATCGTGGTACCTAGGCTGCATGTGCCCTAGCCAGCATAGGAGACTCGAAGATGAGGACACTTCCTCTTATAGTGCACACACAGAGAAATCGGCGTAGACACAGAAATAACAATACCATGCAACGTGTGGCCACTGAAAACAAGGGCCAGCCTTGAAGATATGACACCCCTTACAGAAAGAAATACTCTAAAATAAAACGGATAGATTGACGGTCAAGACAATGTTCTGAAAACATCAGCTATCAGCTTATACCTTGAATTAATATAGCTTACAGATGAGCAGTGATTTAAATGGGCCATAATTGAGTTGTGATTTGCAACTTCGTGGATTACCCTTTTTTCTTTCTTTTTTTTTTTTTTAAATTCACATGGTCGTAATCCCCCGTATATATCAACTTAGTTTGGTCCGGAAAACATTGATTTTATTTCAAGTTGTACCAAAAGAAGTAACTTACTGATAAACTTACTCTGGCCATGTCATACTCACCTTAAAGGGCCCAACCTCTTACCCCAAACTACAATTTTTGTACGGCGGTACCGAAATTCTCTATTGGCTCAGCTCTTTGATTGGCAGCTAATTCAAACAATGCAGAGTACTAAAGCTTATATTACACAACATGAACGGTTTTGAGCCTGTTTTGATTACATAAATTGAGTGTTTCCATACTCAACTTGAAGCAATAAATTGAGACTGTATCTGGATGAGGATGAATTTCAGACAATTGTGGAGGGGCTTCAGTAAGAAGGTTAGGAGAATTGGTACTGTTTCTGGGGTGAGAGAACTGGGCCTTTAGTCATTAACATTTCCCTCAATTGCAAAACAATCAATTTTCTTACCTCTATAATTTTTTACAGCAGTTTACTTCTCGCCCTTTCAGTCACTGATAAGTTTGAAATGCAGAAGAAATTCCCTTTTACAAATTACATACAGCTCGAGTCCTCCAGGCTAATCGACTAGTAGGCCTATGCAACACTGCATCGTGAAGACAGCAAATACACTTACACCAATTTCAGTTTCATGACCAAACTTTCTGCTCGACCGGAGTGCTGCTATGGTTGCATTTTGTTTGGTTTTCGAATCGAAAGGTTAGCACTGAACCTCATTTCAATTTGTCACTCTTTAAGTGACATCTAGGCATTGCAGAGCCTCCCTTGCGAATTGTTGCAATTGTCTGTGCCTTGCCGCTATATTGGCCAAGTTCAATCATCATGCTTGTATCTTGTTATGTTTTAAACCCAACGTGTACAATATTGGTTTTATTTGGGCCTAACCAGTTGTACTAGTTGAGCTGATGCGAATTGAGAACAGGGCGAAATACTTTTTCAGGTACAAAATTCTATTTCCTGAAATTTCAAATTGTTAACTTTGAAAGACTGTAACTTTCGTTTCTTAACAGCAATAACCTTGTTGTTTTGACACAATAGTACCTATGTATAGGAATCATTTTTAGGAAAGTTTCAATGTATTATCTTAAGATTTGTAAAAAATGTAAAGAAATATGTAAATTAATGTAATTTAAATTTCGGGGAAAATGGCTAAAAATTACATTTTTTGCCCCAAAACGTCATTTAATTCAGCACAACACCCATCATATATGGTATCCCTATAGGAAATTTAATTGTCTTTCATATGACACCTTACACGCTTTAATAGGAGGTCCTATCAAAGTTTTGTTATCAAACAGTACGATGCCTTGGCCGCCATTTTGGAAAATGGCCGCAAGACCTACTAGCAGACTCACATATCTGAACATTCCAGGTGACTCGCTTCATGCTGATATATTTCGTTATTGGAACCTAGTTCATCTACCCCCAAGGCCCTAGGCTGCCGGACTACAACTGCCATGATATAAACTGATAAAATGAGGTGAATATTCATGACAATTAATATTAAAGCAATAAAGGACTGCAGTATATATGGTTCATACGTGGGTGAACAAAACAATTTTGGCACATCTAGTCAGATAAGTAAACAATGAACTTCAACCAACTTGTTCTCCAGCAGCTATATATTCAAGTATGTTTTACCACCATTCACAAACAGAAATCATAAACAGAAAAGACAATCCCAATACAAAGGGTTGTAAGGTCAATTTCTACGACGATAAAAGAATGCGACGGTGCCAAGGGGAAATTTGGTTTAAAAGTTCACTTTGGCAGGATATTTAACGAGTGGTAGAAGAATTCAAACAGCAGGGGCAGATCAGAGATTTTCCAGAAGAGGGCCTAAGTTTGATCGCATGGCGGGGGGGGCTCCCTAAAAGTGTTTGCACTTTCAACGGATGGTGAATTGCAATTAAAGGCACTTTAGCATATATGGAATTTTCTGCAAGGAAAATGGAAAGGTATTGAGAAAAATGTGACCAACTAAAACAGAGTTTTTACTCGGTATTGTGGAAGTAAGCCTTACTTCCGCCCGACAGTGTGGGATCCAGAGAGGGTATGCGTACCCCCCACCGGGATGGTAAAAAAATGTATAGATAGCCAGGCTAATTGTAACCTATGCCTAATTACTTTTTTAAAATACAGTCATAGTTGTAACTTGTTACATTATTTGATTACCGTATTTAAAATGAAAAATGTAAAGTACAATGTATCAATCTTCCGTATCATTTGGTAATTCCCCTTTGTTTACACATTGTGCAACGACGAATTCTAAATCAAGCGTTTTCCGCCAACGGCCGTTTGTAACGCTCTTTGTAACATCGCATTACTGTCTATGTCAATACGTGGGCCTACGACTGCTGTCAGATAATGGGTCAATCGTTGATACGATGACTTGTATGGGGATGTCGCAGACTTTGTAGGCGATACAAGTTGAGATATGAATAAACAGATGGGAAGAAGATTTAGTTCTGATTCAAGATAATTGGCGGTTTTATTCCTCGATTAACAGCCGGAAAAAAAAAGAAGTATTAAATTTTAACTATATACAGATTGACTCAGGTGCTCTTCGTCTGAGGTATGCTGCACCAGTGTGTGAGTGCGACCAAAACGCGGAGCTTTCATGTCTCGGGGAGATCGGAACACATACATGCAGTCCCCTGATTGGTTACTAGTTGTGACACACCAAATTAGATAAATATTAAGGAATGTATTCCAGATCATGAAGATAAAGAAGATGAGGACATAGAGGTCAATAGACATGTGTCCACCGAGGTTCCTAAGGTATATCAAGGTATAGTGGCTTAACATATTGAAACATTTAGCACCATGTTGCATCTCTCCCCCCTATTCTTAAACACCAAGATGGGGCATGGGGCTCTGAAAATGAAGAATTCGGAAATTGCCAGTTGTGAGACCAGTTTAGTGTGTAGCTTTGACAATTCATGAAATTGCGAAATTCCCAATCAATCTTCTCTAACAAAAGCTCCATATTCGACATTATTTGATTCAATAGAGCAAAATTTTCCGCGCGCTTTGCGCGCTGCAAATTGCAATTCCTTAGCAGAAGTGTTCGCTCATACCTTCACTCTGGTAAACCTTTCCGAGCTCTAGATGTGACAAAATCGGAAATTTGCTACACTTTTGACACCAGATTACCAAGTGACACCGTCAACTATATTAGTTGCTGTTTTCATAAATTTTCTTTCATAAAATTCCATGCTTTCTCCAAAACAAGGTCAAAAAATTTCGTAGGAGAGCCTCATTACGTAGGCGTTGGATAATATTATGTAGCAACAATGATCTTTGGTCGACCCCCAACCACAGATTTGCCGATAGAAAATGCAATTCTTCAGTAATCGCCCAACTGTTCACATTTTTCCTTGCAGGAAACCCAGCATCTAAACATTTCTGCACCACAAGCTCCATATTTTCAAATATTTGAAATGGACGAAAATTTCAGCGCGCTTCGCGCGCTACAAATTACCCCCTCATTACAGTTGTAATCACAATTAAAAATTTGGATGCTTGACTACCACTCCCATTTCCTGAATTCTTTTAGGCATCAGAGACTAAACAACAGACATACTAATGGTGGCGCTTCGCTCAGTGTACATTTGATACCCAATCATCACATGCAGACCCCCCCCCCCCCCACTGAAAATTCCTGGCTCCGCCACTGCCGCCGGATAATTTTCCTTGGAGGGCTTGAGCCGCAACAGACCTTCAAGACAAGGCTGGCTAGTTAACTGCTCCAGCCGACGGTACTTTAGCACGACGTGCAAACAACTTTGTCACATGCACAACCTGTTTTAGTACAGTAGCAAGCGTAATGCCAATTTCGAGGAAAGACGATACCCGGAGAAAAACCCCGTACATCACCGGGGGATTTGAACCAATGAACATGTGAATCACATTATAGCTCAGTAGCGACCATTCCAAGACCCTGACAAAAAGCAAAATTTTTGAACACTTTTGAGGTCGAATGCGTGTTATATAGTTAATTGGGTTGGATGAAAAGACACACCCGACTAGTAAGGCTAATGGTCATCGTGATACACACATTTTAAATTGGCGTTTCAAAAGTTTTGGTGGCCAAGGACATCCTAAGAGAAAACATCCGTAATAAAAAAGGATACGTTTTGACTTCAAATATTTTTTTTTTTTAATTTTTTTTTTTCCATATTTTATTTACACTGATCTTTGGCTCATAAAATGGAACAACAACAAAATAGTTAACAAAAGAATCTTTGATTTCGAATAGAAACAAGCGCATTTGTTAATCAGAATTTTCATCATTCTGATCATACTTTAAGTATATTCTGTTGAAAAATATCTTCGCCACGAGTAAAACTTTCAACAGGTGGTTGAATGACATTTGTCCAATTTCTTGGAACTTAGACAATTTCCCGTGAAACCATGCAGCTGTGTAGGGCTTCTGATGGGTGAATGCCAAGTAGTGAAGAACGGTAGTTACATATCCAACTATTTTGGTACGAAGTCTTCTTTGGTGATGCTTAAGAAAAGGTCCGCAGCCACTAGGGGTGGGGACATGTGGGAGTGTGCCCGGTCCCCTCCATCCAATAAAAAATGTCTTGAATTGAAGGATAAAAATATTTCACCAAAAACACCACAACTAAACCTTCGAGTTCAAAATGAGTTCTCTCAGGCTGGAAAATTGCCCACAGATTTGCATCTAGGCTTAAAATTTTCAAGGGATAAGAGGACACTTCATTGCCATAGATCCCTCTCTAGGCCGGTGAAACTTCTGTATGTGAGCCCCCAAAAGGGTTAATCGGCCTTCAGACGTAGTTAAAACCCCCGATCCACTATCTTTGGGACAGCTTCAGTTTAAACATTGCTCAAGTCACTGCTTAAGTCCCTTGTGATTGCTATTTTGATTGGCTCCCCCTTGAATTTCCCCTTGAAGGCTCTTCTGCGTTGGGGAATAAGCCTTTCGGTCAAGTTATTGAATTCTGAAACCTTCTACAGTGATATTCTAATGGAGCTTTTTATTGACTGATTGGAAAGGAGGCACTTTCAAGTTCAACAAATTATCTTTTGTTTGACTTTTCCTACTTTAACTTTACACACCAGTTGGCTTTTACACCTTTTGGTGGTGCCCTCAGCCACGATATAGGGTTTTTTTTTTTCATTTCGCTTTCAAGGTGAGGGGTGATGCTTAATGTTTTATTCAGTCGAGGAAAGGAAGCTACAACTATCCATTATACCCATACATGTCAGAAATCTCGTTTACTGAAATTTAATGTGCACGACACATTCAGGAGAGGCATACCTATTATTACAGTCTACGTTAGGATAAAAGCCTTGGACTGTACCTTAGTTGTTTAAGACTTGTATCTTCAATGAACAGAGGTAACCAGTATGTCGGTTACCATTTGGATTTGAGGGGCAGAAGTTATGTTGACCACCTCTCCGAGAGTATGACTTTACTGGCCAATTTACTTGAACATGCATCATTACTATACAGGTGGAAAGATTTGTCATTCACTTCTTTACCTGTAAAGGAGTCTGGCTTGTTACCAGTCTTACAGTACAGGACCAGGTTTACCGACAGTGGACCAAGCTCCCCGAAGGGTTACCGGTGGGGGCGGTCAATAATACGAAACCTCCGACAGAGGCGGTGAGTCGCCAAAGGATAAGGGAGGCAAAATCACGTTTTCGACGAATAATTAGGGTTCTTTTAGCCTGGAATATCTGGTTTCTTTCATTGAAAAACCTCCCCTTCCTATCAGAAAAATCAATCATCGAGGGACTACATATTTTATCATGCAGACAAAAGCTTTCCCAAGAAAAAAATGAAATCCCCCGGCGGCATACGTACATTTCTCGTCCCCTCCTCCTGCGGCAATGTGGCAGCAGTTTCATTTTACCCACATACGAATACATTCATTAATAGTCCTCAGCGTCCCTTCCTGTATCACTGAAATGTAGTTTGGCATTATCTCTAATTGCATAACGGCCAAACAACTGTACTGTACTCCCCTAGAAGACGCAGCAGACAAAAAACATTAAAGAAGAGATACGAAGCAAACAGGTTATTGATTTTATCTGTTTTTGTTTCTACGGAGCTCTAAAGGTGCCATGAAGGGATGAGGTGAAGTTATGAAAAATTCTTGCGTCGTAATCGAATAATAATTATCATTTTGCTCAGGTGAAATATTGACAGCCGAAATATTCGCCCCTAAGTATGGTTCTACCCATGCAGGACCTAGATGAGGCCCTTATCCTAAACAGATTTTACAAAGGATTTTCAAAGGAAACATACCGTAGTTAACCTAACAGGTGGGAAATGTACAAATCAAAATTCTGTTTCATTTTTTTTCAAGTACCGTTGCAACACTCATCCGATTTTAATTTTCTCCGCAAAACTGTGTCAAAATGATACCTAGACAAAAGCTAATGAATATCTTTTAACCATGATGGAGGAAGAAGTTTTTGTGCTGCAATTTAAGGCCCGTTCAATAGGAAAAGGTAGATTACAGTTATATGAAAACCGATAGCTAGAAATGCTGGCATGGGAAGGGGTAGTGCAATTACGGCACCACAAGGGGGAGCACACGATTTTGTTTGTATAGCCAAAGCAACGAAATGTCTTAAATAAATTGGTAAAATTTGAACACTCGCTTGGAGCTTTAACCTAATATAGCCCCCGCGACTGATTCGTCCCGATAACTTTGCCCTCCTCCCCCGAGTCTTTGGCAATTTTCTTTGTCGGGGGTTCGATTTATTGCTCCCCTCCCCGTCGTACAGCCAATTGCCACCAGATTTTCGGCAAAACCCTAGCGCCCGCCACTCCTTTGTTCAGGAAAATCATGTGCGCGTTCTTTAACTGTTTGGGAAAGACCTTATTTTTTATTTGTCTGAAACAATTGTGAGGATTGCGCCACAAAAAGGATGCCAAAATTCAAGTGTGCATAAATTATAATTGATGATACATGGTGCAACCCTTCATGCAGGCTTAGTCAGGGATGGTGTCAGACTGCAGTTGGGCTACAGCTGACAGAAATTAAATTTTTACTTTTGGATGATGTTCACATGTCAATGAGGGACTCAGTGCTTACTTGAAACATGGGGTGGTAAGTCTCTCATGGCCTAGAGAGTCTACAGGGCTGCATCCATGCAGCAGTTTGTCCCGGAATATGCTCCTAATCTAAAAAAAGAAAAGATCACTCCAAAGGAGAAGAAATTAACTCAAGAAGAGTGAAAAAATCACACTCATTTTTGGAGCGAATTTCACTCGTCTTGGAGTGAATTTCATTATCCGTTGAATGAACTAACTCTCCGATGTAGTGAATCCACACTTTGTACTCTATTAGATAGTGACTTGGTTCACTCTCACTCGATTGTTCTGAGTGCGTGCAGTAAAAAAGTTAAGCTTCTTACGAAGTTATATTCTGAAACACCCAATTATCGGAACGTATTTTCAGACATCACCGATGGTTAGCCTATTGGTTGTGTTTATAACACAAGTAGAAACATATCTTGCTGAAGTAAATATGTTGATCACTGAATACCAAAATTTATATTTAAAAACTTGATGAACTGTACTGAACATGCTTTAGGACGCTTTACGCACGACTGAAACATTTTCTTCTTTTCCTTGTGGAGGTTCTTGATCGACTTTAGCTTTACTTTTTCTATTTGTCCGTTCGAAAATAGTCGGTTGAACTACTCTTCGTCTACCTACACATGACAAATAGTAACAACCATAGGCGTACGAGGCGGGGTGCAGGGGCGCACCCGCCCTCCCAATTCGAGCAAAAACGGTTGGTTCATTCTGACAAAACATAATAAAGGGGCAATTATTCGAGCAAACTTTGCTTACGCCCTCCCCACAAAAAATATCCCGGTACGCATATGGTAACAGCTGCGTTGAATTCTGTTTTAAGCCAACACATGAAAGGGAGATGAGACCAGAGCCTTACCAAAGTAAAAAATGTGAGGACTCAAGTTCTGTGCTCCCTCCTGTCAAATTCGTGTAAAACTATCTTTCAATTGCCCAGGCTTTTAAACATTCAAACGTTTTCGGTTTAGTTCTACCCCAACCTTTTAATCGACGTGGGATGCTCAAAGGACCCCGTTAAAAATATTTACTGCCTCCCCTTCCCTGCTCATTGTGGCAGTGGCAATACTTACCATAATAATGTATTTGCAAGTGGAAATCTAGACTTTTTTCTCTGACCGAAATATTGGCTGAAATATCAAACATGCCAGATATTAACATTTCAATATTCTTCTTG